>BTPG01000001.1:26552802-26592802 GCA_036245525.1 Semisulcospira habei | reverse complement strand
TGGCGCCTCTCTAGGCGCCAGGCTAATCAGTCACTACCCTTGATCTATGACGATCAGTCCACCTCCGCACGCTGGGAGCCGGAAGCGATTTAGGTTTAATACTCATACGTGTCTATATTCATTGATGCAGACCTGTTGGGACATTGGGAAATGATGAAGGCGCCCAAAAAAGCCTGCAGACAAATATGCTGAATTGAAAAAAAGTTGCTGGAGTTTAACGCCGAGCAAGCGGCAAAGGCTATCTCACGGCCGGAAAAAAAGTGATCATGACTCTGTGGATCTCTACATCATATTTTATAATATTGTTTTGAACAGGTTTGCACCATTGTTGCCATAAATGTTTGTTACCATCGCGACCGAAAAAATGACCACGACCAAGTTACTCGTAGAGTGTTTAACCGGTACAAGAAGAAGCACAATGTGCAGTGCAGTAACGGTCTTTCATTTCAATCTACATGTATAATTACGTCGCAAACCTGTGCAAAGTTTATGGTGATCTGAGGGAGCACCACCACTCGATCAGCACACAAACACCTTGCAAATGTGTTATTACCAGTTATATTACTAGTATATTTTCAACGCTATTAAGTTTTACTCTTGTATGCAGTTGCACTAGGCATATTCGTCGTCAGTTATCAACATAGTATGGCGAATAAACATAATCGATATAATCAGCGAGGGCCATATATGACACAAAATACATGTAGTGATTTCCAGTGCGCAAAGGCCATCGGGCCAAAGTCGGCCGCAGTGGGCCCGCGCTCGAGTGTGCGCGGGCCCACTGCGGCCTACTTCGGCCCGATAGCCTTTTGCGTGTTGGTTTAATGGGTACTACTCAAATCACCTTACTGCGCTTGCTCATAAAATGAAATTTCAATGAATGTACAATGACATGAACTTATACACAGACACCTTCACTGTGAAAGCACAAGAAGGTTTCGTGAAAAGCACGATTTTCATCGTATCACAATACAAATCTCGCCTTTCACAAAGCTGAAATGTCTTTTGCCCCCAACAGGGCGCACTGTTGCAGTATACTCACAGAGAAACTGCGTCAAATGCGAGATGAAGATTGTTTGTCAAATGGAAACAGAAACCAAGGAATCTTCCAGAAAATAAAATGTGTGCTGGTCTGTGACTTTAGACCGTACAGCGTGAAGCTGTGAGGTCCAGAGTCACAGGTGAGCACAAATAACTGATCAGCCTGCAACTGCAAGCAAAATACTAACTCATTGTGTCTCAGGTACGAAATACCGACATTTTGGAATTGTCCTCTGAAGACTGCGTAAAAACAGTTCAGGAGACATCGACCATGATAGTTCAAGGGTGGTGCCAGAATAGCTTGGCGCCTATAGGCGCCAAGCTATTCTGGTACCACCCATGAACTATCGTGGTCGAGCCATATTTTGCAGTGGTGTGTCGGGGCTGAATGAGCTAAAGACGAACGACTGACGATTAGTGCGAAGTCGACTGTGCAGGATAATTGTGCCAAAACAACAAATTCACACACGCACACAAAAGGTTTAGTTTCTGGAGGATACCATCAACAAACAAAATCAATATTTATGCATGGAGACAAAATACAATTATTAACCCCTTGACTGGTACTGACGATACCGCTGGGTCGAAAAGACTCGTAACTGCGCCTCTTTCCCGGCCAATAGGTATTGTCAGTTGATATTATATACATGAGAACAACCAGCAGTCCACTCTTTCTTCAGAAACACCAGCAAGGTCAACCCGTATATTAGCGGACACATTCTCACGTCCGCTATAGTGCCCAGTTCATTCATTCAGCGTAGCGCAATATCGCATGTATCACGTTCACGGGTAGTGCCATATTAAGTGGACACGCACAACGTTAATCTGGTAGTACCCTCCAAATCCTGGTCGATCCATTTTCTGCTAGCCGTTACAGGACAGGTATTCGGGGCTGAAAAAGTATTTTTTTAAAACAGTAGACCATTCCTTTTGGTATACAGAGTATAAATACACAGTGTGTGTCACATGTTCATCCATTTCGCCGCGACACCAGACAGCGACAGGTGGATGTACCATGAAAGCTTAAGAATACTGTCAGATTATTTTAACTGGCATCCAAGATAATCAAGGCAACACTTTGAGCTTTCATGGTCTAGTCATCTTCAGAAACTGGCATATTTTTTTTAGGACATCTGCGGAACTTTTGAGGGTCGGTCCCGGGTTTGAAATTGTTAACACATGGAGCCCTAATGTCAAAATCCACATTGATGGATATTGTTCGGTAAATACTGCAGTCCAGTTGGGCGCCAAGCTATTCCAGCCCCACTCTTGAACTATCATAGAAGATCCGTATCATGAAACAGTGTGTCAGGGCTAACTGGGTTATGTCAAAAGATACACAGGGCGCCGTAAGTTGAAAATCCATTCGTAAAGCAAAGCATCACTTTGAAGAAAACAGGAGCGTAGCAGGAAAGTGAATGGTAACAAGTTCTGCACATTTCACCACAAAAGAATCTTCCTATTCTGCTTGTACCTTCTACATGTGTTCTGTCTCACACGACTCAGAAGACCATTCAAGTACTCACAGAATACATAGATTAATGTCCACGATGATGGTCACAGCGAGGAGAAATAAGCACTGTGTAGTTCCTCATTCATTATTCTCATCAATTCAATTAAGCAGAAAGAAAATACTGTTCGGTTGCGTTTAATCCAGCAGAATGAAAACTGCAAACATTGCCAACATTGCGTTTACAGCAAAATCGTTTTGCAAAGTCACTAAAGTCTGTCTTAGCACACAAAGAAGTACCCAACAGAGAAAGAAACACGCTTAAAAAAAAAGACGGGTACAACACAATTGTGTTGTACCCGTCTTTTCTAAGCGTGTTTCTTTTTCTGTTGGGTACTTCTTTGCATTTTACACGCTTGGCAGTCACCTTTTTGGTCTGGATTGTCTTAGCACACATTTCATTGCGGTCAAATCTGAAGTCTGTGAATGAACTTTGAAGTTATTCACTGTCCTGAAATCAGCATTCTTTAACAAACGCTCTAATTAATAACCACTCCAATGTCATTCTCAATGTCGTCAGGAACACGCTGTTTTTGGGCTCAACATCTTTCGCTAAAGATTTACTTCAGTAACTCTTTGGCAAAAGATGCTAAGCCCAAAATAAGCAAACGAATTTTGATCTCACCTGTGTTCAAATACGTGACCTTTAAACCCTTCATTGCTGAGAAAGGCTGAACACGATCTAAATATAAGAGGCATAGATGATTACGAGCCAACGCGACTGCGATCTATGCCTTTTGCTGAGACCACTTTGTGTCCATGTTCTTTGGACAGTTGCGCCTTTTGGTCACTCAGCGAACAAATATTTAATTTACAAAAATTAATGTATGTCCACTGGCAAGGAAGGGGTTAAGGTATGATTCCATCACGTGACCTCGACAGCTTTACAATGAGGACCGTATCTACCATAGTGATAACTCATATTGTCATACAATGCTCTTCACAAAAATGGACTTCCTGTCTTTTGTCTTCACAGCGCAGATACGTTTGAAACAATGCATAATCAACCGGATTGATTCGATATGAAATCGTTGCTATAAGTCCCGGTGTATGCGCCATCTACAAAGTTCCGCAACTCTGCTAGTTGTCTGGAGGCAGGAATTTCAGACGACTCAGTGAATTTGTCCCGTATCATTGAACTCCTTCACTGTCAGCAGCTAAAAATTATGCTCCAGAAACCATCACTGACTGTTGGGTTACAGCACCAGGCAACTCATTTCCTGCCGTGGAACACGGACAGGAGAGGTTACCAAGAGGCGTAGATTTTCCTGACACAGTACAACAGTAGAAGGATCGACCATTGATAATTCAAGGGGAGTGACCGATTAGCTTGGCGCCTGACAGCGCCAAACTAATCTGGCACTACCCTTGACTTATCATGGTTGATCCATTTCTTGCAACTGGCACATAGTCGATAGGTGACACCTCCAAAATTTGGGAAATATGGCCTTGGGGATAAATGGGTTAAGATGTCCCGACAATGAAAGAAGCTGAGATCTTCGATTAAAAAAAAAATTCCAGATTAGAGTGCAACACAACCTATACAGGACAATATGAAGAAGGTCATATCCAAATATCTGAGAGTAAATCTTGAAATATATTTTTCAGGTAAGCCTCAGCCGCAGCGGCACTTCATTTATTGATCATTTTTATGAAGTCATTTTTGTATTCCAACAGTTCAGGACCACACAGGTCATGTGCACCTTTTGGAGTGTAGACTCATCAGTGGATACAGGTACAGTATGACTCTTGCCCATAATTCCACGTCCTCACTTCAATCCTAGGTCCTATGCAACAAGCGCTTTTTTTGTGAGTTTTCTTTCAATTGAAGTCCATTTATACAGATCTTGCGCGTGTAAATTGAGGGTCACGGTTCTATTAACCCCTTCACTGCCGAGAAAACTGAAAGCGATTTAACTGCAAGAGGCATAGATCCTTATGAGGATCTATGCCTTTTGCTGAGATCACTTTGCGTTCATGCTCTTTGGCCATTTGTGGCTTTTGGCGGTTCAGTGAACACAGATTTCAGAAACAAAATGTTCGTCCCTTGGCAGGGCAGGAGTTAAATCATTCCAGACGTGCCCGGTCCGGATACGCGGCATAAAGCCGTGTATCCGAATGCAGCACGATTCCAATGTATTAATGATGATATGGACAATAGCAGGCATGTCCGATAATGGCCCACTACGTCATGAAATGTTGCTTCTGATGGTAATTATGACAAGGAGTCAGTGTGTTTATATACTGACGAGCAAACGAAATGCGACATTTTTAGAATCACCGGAAACACTTTAGTGTTGCCGATGATTCCAAAATGTCGCATTTCTTTTGTTAGTCAGTGTATTTTATCTTTCATTGTCTTGTTTGATGATTTCATCTACGATGCAAGCACAACCTTCATTTGGACTTTTTCAAAAGAAGCATTTTGAACGTATGAAGTATATAGGCCTGCTAAACAGGCGTCGCCAACAAAAATACTCACCCCCACCCCCACCCCACCCTCCCCCCCCCCAAAAAAAAAAAAGGAAACCGTATAAAATCACACACCGATGATAGCAGACAAGCCGTGGTATTGTCTTTGACTCGTCCGAAACGCTCAATCCGTCACTTTTCTGGCGATTAATTTTCATAGCCCGTGAACACAATACTGTTTGAATGTTTACAACTTTCAGCACGTTCATTTTAGTACCTTTTCATTCACAACGCTGAATGCAGTGTAACAGCAACACGCTTTTATCACGAACAATTGTCCCGTGTACGGATTTAGCGATGACAGCGCATCAATGAACTCATTATGGGCGTCCCACATCAATAGATATACGACACTTTCGCGGCTACTGATGCGGGGCGCGTAAAACAATGCGTTAAAAAGCAAGGAAAACGTCATATTAATATCAATGTAATAATATACCGATGTGTAAGTTGCGATGATCATGTCAACAGACTTAAAAGTTAGTGTTCGTCGATGTTATTGTCCATAGTACTTTATCAGTACACGCGCCTTTCCTCAGAGTATTCAACACGCTTGACCGGCCGGCTGACTCTGTCATGATGCTTTGAGAAATCGCAGGAGTCCACTAAGCGCACACACGAAGGACACAGTGTTTACAACCAGTGTCGGCTGGTTCCGCGCCCCATTATTTTCAGCAGCGGCTATGTCCAGGGAGTGATCTGCGTCTGGAAAAAAAAATTGTCTTAAAAAAAGAAGAAGATATAAGCTGCTTTAGCTAATGCATTCACATGTATCAAACGTTAGAAAGGACTTCTGAACGTGTTCTTGAGTGCAAAGTAATTAAGCCGGCCAGGAAAGTATGGCAGACTCTGGCAAGATGTAATCATCACGATCGGTGAAAGGGTCGTTAAAATTTCTCCATTGGAGTTTTAGCTATTCGTTAACTCCTGCAGCCATGACACACCATAGTTAGGAATGGATCGACCATGATAGTTCAAGGATGATGCCAGAATAGCTTGGCGCCTACGAGCGCCAAGCTGTTCTGGCACCACCCTTGAACTGTCATGGTCGGATCTGTCTCCGGGATTGTAAAGCAGACTTCAGAGGACAACCCCATAATTTGGGGAAGTCGGCCTTAGGGTACAAAAGGGTTAAGCCACACACCCATACTTTTACTCTGGTATCACAATTTGATCAACACGTGACATTTTGATAAATCGTGATTTAGAACAATTTTCATTGCGTCAATGGTTAATACATCACTCTCTCTCCGTTGACCTATGACTTATAATCATCGTCGTACCTGGAAGAAACTGCTGTGCCCCAGAAGGTGGGGCGAGGGTGCGGGGCGGCCCCTGTGTAAAGATGCGGATCTGGGCCCCCGAGGCGTCCTGTAACCCCTGTGAGGCGAAGGCCCTCCGTGGGACGTCCATGGTGGACATGGTTGTCGACGGGAAGGTGATGGTGGTGGTTGGAAGGGTGGGTGTGGTCTTAGGCTGTTTGTACATGGAGTAATCTGGTGGAGAAAAAGACAACACCTTGTCTGTGTTGGTTCGTAAGCAGTATAAAACATTGAAGCCGCGTTTCCTACTGCGGCACGTCTCGAATGAGTTAAACCCTTCACTTTCCGAGACATAAATAAACACCAAAAATGAACTGCAAGAGGTATAGAGCCTCATGAGCCCCCGCAATTGCGGGGGCTCATGAGGATATATATCTCTTGCTGAAACCAAATGGTATCAATTGTTCATGGGACGGCTGGAGGAACTAAATTTACACAGATTCCAGACGTACAATGTACGATCAGTCGCAGTGAAGGGGTTAACATATGTACTAATCTGTGATCCTGACAAAGTTTCCTTTGTCAGGTTTTAATTTATATGTGTGCTGGCCTGCGACTTTCGATCGTATACCGCTGAACATTGCTGACCAGCACACCCATTTTAACCACCAAAGCAAACGTTGTCCAAGTCTCTTACTCCGCTCGTTTACATACTGCGAACAAATGAAGTAACCTGATGGTCTACAGACATGTGTTCGTATTACTTACTTACTACTCACGCCTGTCACCCCTCCCAGGGTGTAGGCCGTCGACGAGAGACTTCCAGCGACTCCTGTCCTGTGCTTCTCCTTCGATTTTACTCCAGGTGGTTCCCAGTCTCTTGATGTCTGCTTGGAGGTCTCGACGCCAGGTGTTTCTCGGCCTGCCTCTTTTCCTCTTTCCCTGGGGGTTCTATGACAATGCTTGGCTAGTGATACTGGAAACTGGCTTTCTCAGACTGTGACCAATCCATCCCCATATTCTTCGTCCAATTTCATTCTCTGCTGTTATCTGCTCTGTTCTCTCCCAGAGTCTGACGTTGCTGATCTTCTCTGGCCAGTGGATTTTCAAGATTCTTCTAAGGCAACTGTTTATGAAGATCTGTACTTTGTTGACTGTGGTTTTTGTCAACCTCCACGTCTCTGCTCCATATAGGAGAACTGCTTGTACGTTTGAGTTGAAAATCCGGACTTTGGTGTGTTGTGACAGCTCTCTGGAACTCCACACTTTTTTTTCAGCTGGAGAAAGGCTGCTCTGGCTTTACCGATTCGTGCTCGGCATCAGTGCCACTTCTTTTGTCGATGATGCTCCCGAGATAGGTGAAGGACTCCACTTCCTCCAACGGGGTGCCAGCAAGCAAGACTGGTTCTTCCCTGGTTGCGTTCAGCCTCATTGTCTTTGTTTTCTGTTTGTGGATGGTGAGACCCACTTTGGACGAGATATCAGCAAGCCTCGTGGTCTTGTCCTGCATTTGTTTATGATTGTGGGACAGTAAAGCCAAGTCGTCTGCAAAATCGAGGTCGTCAAGCTGTGTCCACAGTGTCCACTGTATTCCGCTTCTTCTCTGCTCTGTGGTCCTCTTCATGACCCAGTCTATGGCCAGTAGGAAGAGGAACGGAGACAGCAAACACCCCTGCCTGACGCCGGTTCTGACCTGGAGCTCCCTGGTGAACTGACCTTCATGGATTACGCGACATGTCATGCCATCGTAGCTGCTCTTGATTAGGCAGACGAGTTTTGTGGGTACACCGTAGTGTAGGAGTTTCCACAAAGTCTCTCGGTTCACGCTGTCAAATACTTTTTATTAATCCACAAAGTTGACGTACAGCGGGGAGCTACACTTTAGAGACTGCTCCACTATGATGCGGAGAGTGGCAATCTGGTCTGTACATGATCGGTGTTTCCTGAATCCTGCTTGCTGGTCTCTCAGCTGGGGGTCGACGGAGCTCTTCATTCTCTCCAGGATGATCCTGTTGAAGACCTTTCTTGGTACTGACAGCAAGGTGATTCCTCTGCAGTTGGAACACTTGCTGAGGTCGCCTTTCTTGAGAAGCTTGATTAGGTACCCCTCCTTCCAGTCAGCCGGCATCACCTCCTCTTCCCAGATCTTTCCCAACAGTGGGTACAGCATCACTACTGTTGTTTCTATGTCTTTTTTTTCAGAGCCTCCGCTGGCCCTGCTGCTTTGCCGTTCTTCAAAAATGCCACTGCTCAAATGATCTCTTCCCGGCTGGGTCTGTCACAGCTGATGGGTAGGTCAGTCTCTGCTGGCTGGATGTCTGGGGGGTCGGGTGGGGTGGGTCTGTTCAGTAACTCTTCAAAATACTCGGCCCATCTGTCGAGTTGGTCTGCTCTGTCTGCAATAGGCTTGCCTTCTTTGTCTTTTATCGGTCTTTCTGTATGGCCTGTGTCATGTTGCCGCTGTCTGCTGCCTTTTCTGCCTCTGCTGCTAGGCCGTCTGTGTAGGCTCTCTGCTCCAACCCCACCCGGGTCTGCCTTGGGGGACTTGGGTGGGGTTAGGTATTTTTTAGTTCCCAGGGTCACCCTGGTCAGCCCCACAGGGTGGGTTTTTCTCTCTATTCTGGGGCATGTGTTTCTGTCTACCCTTTGTCCATTCACCTGTATTTGCCTTTTTAAAACTCTCCCTACTGTCTGCACTGCCTGTAGCTCTTGATATTGGATGTGTGTTGCTAAATGGTCTTAGCTTTATTTAGGCCCCATGTTGTAGGTTTATTTAACGTATTTGACCGGCTGGCGACATACATTCAATTTTCTGTTTAGTTTTTTTTTCACAAGCAGTGCAGGCACGTCCTGAGAAAGCCTTGTTGCTGTCGGGACGTTAAGCAATGTACAATCAATCAATCAATCTTGTCTGCTCTGATACTCCTCTTCACCTCGCGGTTGGCTTCCGAGTATTCCTCATGTGCCCTTGCTTTGGCTGCTCTCGTGCGACTGTTGTTAACAACTGCTTTCTTCTGTTTCCTCACTTCTATCTTCTTCAAGGTCTGTGCCGACAGCCAGTCCATGTCATGGTGTTTCTTGAACCCCACAGTGTCTTTGCAGGTTGAGTTCAGTGCCTCTCTAACTGCCTCCCACTGCTGCTCTGTGGTGACCGCCTCCTCTTAAGTTACTAGGCCCTGTAGCGCTTGAAACCGGTTGGACAGCACCAGTTTGAAATTTTCTCTCACTCCAGTCTCTCTCAGGAGGCCTACATTATAGCGCTGTCTTCTTGTTGTCCCTGTACTGCTTTTCTTTAGCTTGAGCTTCATTCTTAAGATAAGCAGATGATGGTCTGAGGCGACATCTGCTCCCCTCCTCACTCGAACATCTTGAAGGGATCTTCTAAATTTCTTGCTAATGCAGATAATTATGGTCTATTTCGTTCTCTGTAGTATGGTCAGGTGAGACCCACGTTGCTTTGCGTATTTTTCTGTATGGGAAGATGCTGCCTCCAATGACAAGTCTGTTTAGAGCACAAAAGTCTACGAACCTCTCCCCGTTCTCACTCATCTCCCCTAGTCCCTGTCTCCCTATCACCTCTTCGTATCCGGTGTTGTCCTCCCCTATTTGGGCATTACAATCGCCCATGATGATGGTGATGTCTCGCTCCGCACATTTGTCCACAGCACTCTGGAGTCGGTCGTAGAACTCTTGTTTTTCTTTCTCGTCACTGTCATTAGTGGGCGCACAACACTGGATGACGTTCAGCTTGATCTTTTTCCTGGTTCTAAAGGCTGCTGTGATAATTCTTGGCCCAAGAGGTTCCCAGCCCATCAGCGCTCTCTGTGCCACTGGTGACAGCATGAATGCTACACCTTCTGTATGGGGGGCATTCTCCTCTACAGAATCATCTCCCCACTTAACAGCCTTTTCTGGCCAGACTGCGTCCATCTGGCTTCACTGATACCTAGTACAGTAGTAGGGAAAGGTTGTACTTTTGCATTTCCGCTGCTATCTGGACGGACTTCCCGCTCTGGTACATGGTCTTGATATTCCATGTGCCCATGAGTGTGTCCCTGGATAGAGAGAGGCGGCTCGGTCCTGTGGCTTCCGAAGACTTCCGGCTTTCACCACACGACGTCATAAATCTTCTGGTAGAAGAACCTTCCTCCTCCAGGAAAGGAATTGCTGTTTGTCTATTCGTCGGCGTTTTTGTAAAGAAGTACCCAACGGAGAAAGAAACAAACAGAGAGATTAGCCGCTACTTATCTTCATTCGCAGAAGGAATGTTGCCACATTCCTTCTGCGAATGAAGATAAGTAGCGGCTAATCTCTCTGTTTGTTTGTCTATTTTGACGAAGGGTATTTACCCGAAATATTAATAAATTGTGTTGTACCCGTCTTTTCTAAGCGTGTTTCTTTCTCCGTTGGGTACTTCTTTGCATTTTACACGCTTGGCAGTCACCTTTTTGGTCTGGATTGGCGTTTTTGTAGCTATTTCTTTATTTGCAGGGTGGGGAAGCTACCTCCACGCCCAATCCCCTTACTAGGAGGAGCAGGGGTTTTCTGTCGGGGTTTCCTTCCCTTAGACCATGTTAGTTCACGGCACCTTATTTCATTCGGTGCCCCCCTCTCGCGAGGGACCCCCTATCCACCACCCAGGGGACGCGCCTCAACGCCATATGGTCCCAGCGCGAGGATGTGTTCGTATGAGTGATTGAATATGGCCGTCAAAGACCACGAGTTCATTGTCAGGGTGAAGGTTTTGAACAGCCCCACTATTGTCGTGTTGCATAACAGTAATGTAGCGCAGTGAGTTAGATTTATGAGTTTGTTGTTAATTATTTGATATCGAGAATAGCACGACGACGGTAAGCACGCTTAAAAAAAGACAGTTAGGCCTACAACACAATTGATTAAATATCGTTAAGGCTCACTAATACAAAACAAACAAACAAACAAACAAAACAAAATAAAACAACATTTCTAAATTCTGTCATCTTAACCCTTTCCCTGCCGCTGTACGTACATGTTTGTTTCTGAAATCTTGCTTCATTCAGCTACTCAAAACCAAGACAGTCCAAGAAACATGGATACTCATTGGTCCTAGCAAGAGGCGTAGATCCTCATGAGCCCCTGCAGGTATTTTACTGAAAACAGATCGATGAGAGAGAGAGAGAGAGAGAGAGAGAGAGAGAGAGAGAGAGAGAGAGGAGAGAGAGAGAGAGAGAGAGAACTTTGGAAAAGTAAATCTCACCGAACAAGAGCATGTCCTCAGTGTCACCGCCCATAATGCTGGACGCTTCACACGTGTACGTCCCGAAATCTTCTTTGGCCACGTACAGAATCCGAAGACTGAGCGTGACGGAGTTCTCAGGTTCGTTGTAGATCTCCACCCGGTACTTGCCTCCCGCTGTCTTGAGTTCATCGCCGTCTTTCGTCCACTTGCCCACGGCCTGAGGGTTGGCAGCGATGACGCATTCCAGGATGGTCTCCTTGCCCACCTCTTGGCCGATCCTTTTGTTGGGCAGGAAGATCTCCGGAGCAACTGGTTTGGTAAAGAGAGAGAGAGAGAGAGAAAAAAAAAAAAGGAAAAGAAGACGGACATATTGAAAGCAAAAGGTGCCAGGGCATTTGTCAGGCCGCACTGGGCCCGCGCACGGCCATGCGCGGGCTCATTGCGGCCGACGAAGGCCCGAGAGTGTTTTGCTTACTGGTATTAGATCGACATCGTGGAAACCTAAGTCAGTCTCAGTATCACGCTCTCCAGTATGCCTCGAATTCGAAAAACAAAAAACAGAAATCAAACAAACAAAAACCAACAACAAACAAACAAACAAACAAACAAACAAACAAACAAAACAAAACAAACAACGCACGGACATGCACCGTGAACAAAAGTAGCGGTATATATACATAAATATATATACAGGTATCTATGTATCTATATGAATATAATATATATAGTATATATATATATATATATATATATATATATATATATATATATATATATTTTTTTTTTTTTTTTTTTGATGTCTTCATAGATTTCATGCTTCAATGTAACTCCTCGACAGAAAAATGGTCATACGAATCCTTGAGTTTATCGACACGCCTAATAAACTTTTAAACTTTTATGAACCTGAGAGAAAATTGCAGTCACCCATATCTTGAAGACAACACGGATTTCCAACAAACGTGGGTGTATCTATTAATATTGCCACTTCGACAGATGCCATTCTTACAAAATGATTCATGATTCGTGCGCAAGGGAAGGATTTCAATTTGAAATGGATACAATCGAAATTAAAATCATTGGAACAACCCAATTCACACTTACCCTCTCCATGCTACATGAACCCGTTCAGTGACACCTGACCCAGATTGTGTTTCTGCAGTCTTCCTTAATTCAACAACAAAACGCCCTAGATGTCCCATGAACATGGATTCAAATTGGCGTCAGCGAGAGGTATAGATCCTCATGAGACCCCGCAACTCATGAGGATCTATACCTCTTGCAGTGGCGCGGTGTTCAAATTTTCTCGTCACTGAGCGGGTTTAAAAGTACGATGGGGTTCCAGAGTGCAGAAGATCTCAGTACAAGTGAGTGGTTTCAAAGTCACTCTTCTTGTATTGAGAAGAGGTTGTGTTGAATTCTACGTTCTTTTCAATCTTCGACATAAATTAATCAGGCCTGAAATGAGTTGGTACAATCTTTTGACGTAGCCCAAATGGTAAGATACAAATAAACATACATGTCTCATTAAAGCCTACATGGATAATATTAGTGAGGTTTCGTTTGTAACGAACCACTCGCCACAACGAACGAGCGCGGCGAGATCACGTTGGATAACCAGCTTGTGCCATAGCCCTGGACACCACTCCAAACATCAAGGCTTGGAGATGTTTGGAGTATCGGAGTGTGCTCAGCTTTTCGTTGTCTAGGCTTGGAGATGTTTGGAGTTTTGGAGTATGTTCATGCAGCTTTTCGTTGTCTACCTGCCGCGATTTTGCTTTCGTTTGATGTAGAGAGTCGTTCGATGCAAACGAAGCCTCACTATTTACCTTATGCAGTGAAACGCTATAGTAGCCTAAAGCAGAGTATACATATCATAGATGGCTTCAACCAGCTTAGCATAAGAAAACTCACAGTGTACGTCGACCTGTATCATGCGGTTGACAGCGGGCGGCACGCCGTTGAACGCCACGCACTCGTAGGTGTCGCCACAGTAGCGGCTGATGTTGTGGATAATCAACACCTCTCCGCTCACGCCGATCTCTGCAACATCCGCGAGAATGACGACAATAACGGTGCCAAGAGTTCATTGGTCGAAATCAGTCAAACGATAGATGCATACAAATATGTACACAACTCCTTCGTTGCCAGTGGATCGGACAGGCCTACAGATTGCTTTTTGAAATCTTCATATATTCAGCGTCAAAGATCCCCATACGTTAAAGACACATGGATTCAAAGTTGTTCCAGCAAGATGTATGGATCCTCATGAGTCCCCGCAACTGCGGGGGCTCATGAGGATCTATACCTCTTGCAGATATGTGTTGTTCAGTTTTTTTTGTGTCCGCACTGAAGGGGGGTAAAAACGCATTTGAATAACTCATTGTGCCCGAGGTAAAAAATATCCACATTTTGGAGTTATCTTCTGAGGACTGCATTACAATTCAGAAGACATATCGACCACGATAGTTCAAGGGTGGTGGCAGAATAGCTTGGCGCCTATAGGCGCCAAGCTGTTCTGCCACCACCCTTGAACTATCGTGGTCGAGCCATATCTTGTTGTGGTGTGTCGTGGGCAGCTTGAAAAATAGCTAATTAAACATAAAAAATCTTCAGCTGTCAGAGGAAACTGGATACAAAGTAATAGCAACAAGAGGCGTAGATGCACGTGTCCCCGCAACTATGGGGACTCATGAGCATCTGTGTCTCTTGAGGCTGGATTGTGTTCAGGATTTCTTTGCAGTGACGGGAGTTAATTTGGACTGTACAGCTTAGACCGCTGGACTCTGTAAGTACTCAAGCGTCTATTAAAATCTGTGTCATTAACTCGTGTTTTTCTTTTTCTTTTTCTTTTCTTTTCTTTTCTTCTTTGCTGCCGGTGGCGGTTTTGTCGCGGTGATTCATGCAGGAATCACCGCGACCCAGCCCCCCGCCCTCAAAACAAAAACAACAAAACCAAACAAACAAACAAACAAACAAAAAAACCCATCAGAACAAAAACCGGTTACCGACGGCCAAAGAGTTAAAATATTAAACAAAATCTACAGTAAAGACGTGAAGATAAAGTCTACATATATAAGAGCAGTGCATCATTGATAGCAAAAGATCACATTGGATCGGGAGTACCTAACAATCATATAACTGAAATTCACATGTTTACTGCCTTTTCCCTAAGGATTTACTTGACAATGCACAAGACCACAAATGCACAGCTGAACATGGGTTGTAACGCTCAGGAATCATCACCATAGAAACAGAATAGAAGGATCGCTACCTAAAGCAACTGAAAGAAACGTGTTATTTTGATGGAAGGATTGTTTCACCCATTTAACCCCACGGCCATATGTCACAAACTCTGGAGGTGTTACCTAACGACTATGTACAGGCTGCGGGTGACGGTTTGACCATGATAATTCAAGGGTAGTGCCAGATGAGCTTGGCGCCTTCAGGCGCCAAGCTCATCTGGCATTACCCTTGAATTTTCATGATCAAACATCTCCTGCTGTAGGGCGTTGGGGCTAAAAAGGGTTAAAATGCAAGAAGACGTACTCGGACAGTGGGACAAGATCGAGAAACATGCAAATAGGATGACGAGGAGATAATCTGATTTCTTGGTCATAAATAATTATGTGTGAAACGAAAATAATTTCAGGGGGAAAAGACATGTCTGGGGCAAGAACACTTCAAGCACACAGCTTGATATGCAACGACGGATTGTGGGTTTCTACAATGATACATGTAAATAGAGTGAAAATAAAAGCCCAACTGTCTCGGAAGTATATGAATGGGTGAAAAAAGGAAAGATAAGAAGACCCCCCCCCCCCCCCCAATAAAAAAAAAACAACAAAAGAAAACGAAAAACCCAAACAAACAAAACAACAACAACAAAACCCAACACAAACAAACAAACAACAACCCCCCCCCCACAAAAATACACCAAAAAACAAACAAACAAACAAACACTCCCCCCAAAAAACAAACAACCCCCCCCACCAAAAAAAAAAACCCTTCCCCCCAAAAACAAAACAAAACAAAACAAACAAACAAACAAACAAACAAACAAACACACACACACACACACACACACACACACACACAAGCAAAAAAAGAAAACAACCCAACAACAACCACCAAAAGCCCCAGACAACAACATAAAACGGCAGTAGTAAATCTTCCAGTCGTTCGACTTTAACCCGGTTGGTGCCAGCTGACATCAGACTGTGTTTCTGCAATCTTCCTTAATTCAACACAAAAATACCCTAGCTGTCCCAGAAACACGGATTCAAAGTGGTGTCAGCAAAAGGCATAGCTCATGATGAGCCCCCACGATCTATACCTCTTGCAGCTGGTTGGCGTTTAAAGTCTCCTGGCACTGAACGGGTTAAACTGATATTATGTTAACCTCTTCGCTGCCAGTGATCACGAATTTCGCGTCTGGTAGCACCGCGCATTGACCGGCTTTCGAGAGACGAACACCAATTAAATCGGACAAGAAATGGGCACAAAGAACACAGGATCAACAAGAGACATATCGGACAAGAAATGGGCACAAAGAACACAGGGCTAACAAGAGACATATCGGACAAGAAATGGGCACAAAGAACACAGGGCTAACAAGAGACATATCGGACAAGAAATGGGCACAAAGAATACAGGGCTAACAAGAGACACATCGGACAAGAAATGGGCACAAAGAACACAGGGCTAACAAGAGACATATCGGACAAGAAATGGGCACAAAGAACACGGGGCTAACAAGAGACATATCGGACAAGAAATGGGCACAAAGAACACAGGACCAACAAGCGACATAAACCCTCATGAGCCCCCGCGACTGCGGGGGCTCATGAGGGTTTATGTCTCTTGTAGCTGTGCGCGCTAGCCTTGCCCCAGTAGTGAGGATGTTAAACGTTCAAAATGATTAATTTGACAAGTCGGATATAAACGCGATCGCTTAGCATCAAGATAATCAGCGTCTGAAATTCAAAGGCGTTGTTTTACACACTGTCAGGAAAAAGCTGCCTTGATATACAAAGCTCAGAATGAAACTAAGACGACACCTAGATAAAAAAACAAAACAAAACAAAAACAACAACAACAACAATAACACATGCACACACAAAAGTAGACTGATGTATGGCAGGCCGTTCCACTGACTGATTTATCCGAGGACAAAATATACTGACGAGCAAAAAAAAAAAAAAACAAACAAAAAAAAAAAATGCGGGATTTTTGGAATCATCGAAAACACTGAAGTGTTTCCGATGATTCCCCCCTCCCCCCTCCCCTCCCCCCCCCCCCCCCCCCCCCAAGGAAAAAAAAAAAAAAAAAAAAGAAAGAAAGAAAGAAAGAAAAAAGATAGGAAAGAGGGGTGCGCTAAAGTCTTTTTTTTCTTGTTTTGGGTGCTTCGACCAAACTCGATCTATGATCATTGGTCGTTACTGCACAATTCTCTCCCCTGACAGCTTTAACTACTTTACTTTGTAATCTTCCGAGCATTAAACAGTTTTTCTTAAGGCCGTTCCGCCGATAACTGCTACATTAATCATATGACAAATTCTTTACTGCTGGGGCTACGACTAATTCGGTTTAATGCTATAAATAAATAAATATTCCTAGGGCTGGAAAATAAGTCCATTCATTGGGCGATTTCGCCCCAGGCCGATTGGTTAGAATCAGTCCTAGGAATAATTATTTGTCCCTGGCATTAAACCGGATTGGTCCAAGGACATATTATTTAGTTCTAGCATTAGATATTTTGTCCGAGGATTAACCCATTACATCCTCCGACTGATTTTTAAACAATTTGCTTTTGTGTTATAAAGGCTACATTACAGACTAGGAGATATAGTAAAACTGTTGCCGCTAGGGTTTCATGTGAAAGAAAAATAGAAGATAGTGGTAGAAAACCCTTTAAAATAGAAACAAGAAACGACGTTTCGGATCAAAGATCCTCTTCAGGTGACATGGAAACAAACGTAGAACAGAAAAGAACACGATAGAAAGAAAAGACGTCATCCTGTATAAAGAGAATTTAGAATGACGTAAAACAACCAAAAAAACCAAAAAAAACCCAACAACAACCAAAAAACACAAAAAAGACAAACAAACAAACACACACACATAATGACGCAAATACACATGCACAAAACACGTAGCACAAAACTTACGTCTACATACATACACGTCACTGCATACATTCGCATTCACTCGTGCCTGCTGCCGCTCACGAACACACACACACACACACACACACACACACACACACACACACACACACACACACACACACACACACACTCACACTCAATGGTAGCATCCAGTATCAACAGTGAGGTCAAGTCTGGCACCAACTACCCATCAGGCCGAGCATACATCCCTAGCGGCAAATGTTCAAGCCGCGCGGATGGTAAGTGCCAAGCCTGTACGCGAAAAAGGACTTCTGTCATTTTGCGGTGGATGAAGTGGGATGCATTTTGCCAAAGGATGCGTATGCTGAAATATGTGAGACGATG
This sequence comes from Semisulcospira habei, assembly GCA_036245525.1. Taxonomy (NCBI): domain Eukaryota; kingdom Metazoa; phylum Mollusca; class Gastropoda; family Semisulcospiridae; genus Semisulcospira; species Semisulcospira habei. The sequence goes on along the minus strand of BTPG01000001.1, from coordinate 26,574,787 downwards.
AGGAGGTTCGTTGAAATGACGTCCAACCTGGGTGTTGTATCCGAGGCGGATCGAACGAACATGCTCCTCGCAGCGTTCAGGGAGTGTACGGAATGTCTCCCCCACATACAGCATCTTTGGGCAGTGAGAACATGAGATGACATAGACAATATCCGATGACTGGCATGTGAATGATCGGTGGACATTGAAAGATGACAGGGGTCCGGTGATGACGGGGGATGTGTTGATGTACGGACATGCTTTGCAGCGTGGTTGCTGACAAGGGTGTGTGCCAGGTGGGAAGGTGTTAGATGCGCGAAGTGAACTGTGAACAAGATGATCGCGTAGGTTAGTGTCACGTTTGTAAGCGACCAGCAGGGGCTCAGGAAATATGTCTTTCAATACTGTGTCATTCTGAATGATGTGGAAGTTTCTGAGGAGAATGTTTTTGATGGGGATGTTGTGAGGATGATACGTGATACACAGGACCGGCCGTTCCTCTGCAGCACTGTGAGTTTTCTCCCGCAAAGCTTCACTTCTGCTGGTGGCCTCAGCTTTAGAACGAGCGGTGTTGACGATGTCTTGGAGATAGATCAGCCATTTCAGTTCAATGGTGGTGCCAGAATAGCTTAGCGCCTCAGACGCCAAGCTATTCGGGCACCACCCTTGAACTGTCATAGTCAAATTGATTTCAAGCAGTAGTGTATCAGGAGAAAAGGGTTAGAAACCAGTTGTCAATGGAACGGCCTTCCATACCGCTGCTGGTAAGACTGTATGTTCTCAACAACAAATAAAGCGCACGGGGATAAACTAAACAAGCCATGCAAACCACCATGCCAAACAAGAAGGACATCTTACTATTGGAGCCGGGACAGAACTCACTCTGTCTGGCCACTCCCTCTTTGTCCTTGGAGTGCCGGTACCACATGACCGTTGGCATGGGGATGCCCGTAACATTGCACACCAAGGTCACCGTCTCGCCCTCTCTGACATTCATATCGGCGCTGGACAGGTCGTCCACGATTTTGGCGGGCACTGAAAGGGACGGACAATAAGAAAACGTTGACACCTGCACAAAACGTGTACAGATAACGAACAATGACAACAGATAACAATGGTAACAAAAAAAACTGTTTGAAACGAAAACGAATGTTACTTCGACAAAATTGATTAATCTGGATCTTTTATAAAATTATCGTCTGTTCTTCTGCACGTAAATGTTAGATCAAATCTGACCACAGGTGGTGTAAGACTAGCAGATTTTGAAGTTAGAGTTCAAACACATCATCTTCTACGTTATGAGTTAACGGAGATGCATTACCGTCTGAGACAAAAATTCATGCTTGCTACTGATTTGGTTTGTGTCTTAAAACTCTCAAAGCACACTCATTTATACGATTTCATTGCAAATTGTTGAATTCTCCGAAGGGAAGATTAAAATTTTATTTGTAGATGAAAATTTAACAAAATGTGGTCTATTTTATCAGTTATTATGAACATTTCAAGTGTAACAAATCTAAAGTTTGCCGATTTCGGTGAGTCGCCGCCGCCAGTGCCGTGAATAGACGATTTCCGGAAATCAGAAGTATTTCAAAATTGTACGTGTTTAAAAACAACAACAACAAACAAGCAAACAAACAAACGAACAACAACAACAAAAAAAACCCCAAACAAATACACCCAAACTCAGTGCAGTAATATTAAAAGCCGGGACAACATGCAATATCGCATGTTTGTCCCGGCTTTTAATCCACTGTTTTTGTCCAAAATAATTTTGACCTACTTCTGATTTCCGGAAATCGTCTCTTGCGCCAGAAAAAGACATGTGTACAACAGAATTTGCTGCCTATAACTCATTGCGCCCGAGGTACGAAATACCCACATTTTGGAATTATCCTCTCAGTACTGCTTTACAATTCAGGAGACAGATCGACCATGATAGTTCAAGGGTGGTGGCAGAATAGCTTGGCGCTTATAGGCGCCAAGCCATTCTGCCACCACCCTTGAACTATTATGGACGAGCCATATCTTGCTGTGGTGTGTCGCACGCAGAGTGAGATAAATATGCCAAAGCTGACCTTGCACAGTCAGATGGACGGTTTTGATCTTGACTGGAGTCGTGTTTATCTGACAGTTGTACAGCCCCTGGTCCTTGTGCTGCACATTCCGGATGTGCAGGTTCCAGTCCTTAGTGAACGGCCGCTCCACGGACACCCGCTCGTCGTCTATTATACGCCGGTCTTCGAAGGTGAGGAGGGTAGACCACTGGTCGGTCCATACCACCTGCAATAGGCGGCATCAATGTAATTGTATCATTTCACACTGTAGTCTCCATACAGACTTATAAAAATAAGTCTGCAGAACGTAAATTCACGTGACCTCAATGAATGGCCAGAATGCCAGAGGGTTTTCCGGTGCTATTTTTAACAATTAACAAAATTCGTCACTTTCCCTAGAGTTGTGCGAGAACGAAGGATATTTACAGGCGAAGTTTAAGATAAACCGTGATGCACGATGTTTGACGAAAAATGTCCAGCGGGAAATCAGAACGGCTAATAGTCGTTCACGGCTATGGAAACTAAGGTTGAATCCTTGACTGTGGAGGGAATTGTATCAGGTCAATTACAATCTCTTCATTTTTTTCATGTGATAATGTTCATTGTTATTGAGATTACATTTCACTAAGACACGTTCACTATAAATAACTTATAGCCAAATCATGTCTAAAAATATCCTGCGCATTGAATTTCTGTGTCATACAAAATACGTCAACTTCCACCGACGTCATTTGTCGTTGAGAAAGCTGAGAAATAGCACGGTTACTTCGAAGCGAACAAAGTAAGCTATATTCATTACTCGCAGCGAGTCCACGTTCTTTTTTTTTTGAGACCGCTTCCAATTACCTCATTTACTGCAAGTGGGCCGCAAACTGAATTGTGCTTCAGAAATCTTTGTTAATTCAAAGCCGAAGAAGGTACGCTATCCAAGGAACATGGATACAAAGTGGTGTCAGGAAGAGGAATAGATCATCATGAGCCCCCGCATTCGCCCCCCGATCTATGTCTCTTGCCGATGGATCATTATCTCCTTTTCGAGGCAGGAAAGGGGTTACTGTTTTGACAGTCTCCATACTTTGAAACCTTCTGTCCTCCCAAGAACACGGTTACCCCCTTCTCTGCCAATGTACGTACAATTTTGTTTCTGAAATCTTTCTTCATTCAAAGACCAAAAGCCTAAACCGTCCTAGAAGCATAAATACAAAATCGGCTTCAGCAAGAGGCATAGATCCTCATGAGCCCCCGCAGTCGCGGGGCTCATGAAGATCTATGTCTCTTGCAGTTGGATCGTGTTCACTTTTTCTCTTCAGTGAAGGGGTAGAATAGCATGCATGCAGACTTACCCATCGCCTGCCGAGGAATTTGACGGAACAAGGAAGGACGGCCGTGGCGCCCTCTTTCACAGTGACGTTTGCTAAGGGCGAGTCAAATGTGGGCGACATCTCCTTAAGGTCAAGGCTTTCACTTCCGTCTGCACACACAAATATACCAGAAAAATTGCAACGTGTACATCAACTTTCGGTCATGTTACATAGTATTCAAATGAGGTAGGCGAGGCTGTAAGAGGAACGGTGTTTTTAAAATGACTTCAGTTTTGCCTTGTTTGAAAATCTTTAGTAGGGCTGAATGTTGGAATTTGCTGGAAATTTCTGGTTAGATAAGAGGAGACATGTGTGGTGCTTTGATTCATACCATCCTGATCTCAGTTATATCTTGAACCGCTCGGAGATTACTCTGAACTGAGGTAGTCGCTACAACTCCAAAAACACATGGCCTCACGAGCTCCTTAGCATCCTCGTTATCGCGGAATTGTTTATATTATAGCGGACGGCAGGCGAAGCCGTCCCGTTTCTGGCTTTCCTTTTTGTCCCTTGTCTCCTTGACTGCGTGCACAAAATAAGGTGAACTTGTGTGAAATCATTGAAAATTCGCATCAACTTCATTTAAAAACAAATGAATTCTAGAATTTTTTAGAGCGTGTACGGGTTAGCGCATTTCTTGGGAAACAATAGGCGCACAGGCCTCTTTTCGTGTTTGTCCTTGCTAAACTACAACATTCTTAGAGAGAGAAAGAGAGATGAAATGAAACTTTATTAAGAGAGAGAAAAAACAACAGCCTAGTGATAATAAAGTGTAAAAATGGTTATAACTAAATAGTGGTATAAGTGAAGACACAGTCGTACTATCCGTGAACTGAAAAACTCGAAAAGCTTTTGCAGGCAGGGATTCGCAGGAGCAATAAAGGAGGGGAGGAAATACGGTCGCGGCGGGTTTGATATGTGCCAGATATCTCTCACGACAGCTTGATGATAACTGACTCGCACCCACACTTGCCGGAATTCAGGGACCTTTTTTTCTCTGTCCGTTGAGTTATAGGCTGATCTTATCCAGTGGACAAGTGTGGGCCTATGTTGAGTTGCCGTTGCCATGGTGATTCGAGGGGCACGCTGATTTCAGCTGTGCTTGGGTGTGGGTTTGGTAAGGAATCAGGTTCATAGCCAAGAAATGAGAAGTCAATGTACTGTTGTTGTTTTTTTTTGTATTTTGTGCATGGCAAATGTGCAGCTGGTAGGCGGTAGTGTTTCTTTAGGGGATTGAAAAATTAGGCTATGACTGGGACTGACTAAGGCTAAGAGACTGGACAGTACGGAAACGGCACTGTGTTCCTTGGCTTTCCATCTCAGCACCAGAAATTCTACGCTGTCTATAATCTGCTCTAATGTGGGAAATAATTTTCATATGGAAAATATTTGAAATGGTAACTATTTCATACAGAAGGCCCGATGTCTGGAGATTTTACGCATGTAGAATTGGTGAACTTGTGGTCTTAACCCCCCCCCCCCCCCCCGAAACCCCGCCCCCCAAACCAACAAACAAGAAAAAAAAAAGAAAAAAAAGAAGAAGAAAAAAACGGAGAAAAAATTATAATAAAGTAGACTCACACAAAGGATTAGCAGACAAAAAAAAAAAAAAATGAACCAGTGCCTCGGATCGGAAACCCCTCCACCTGGATTGTATGAGTCGAACGACATTTCTTTTTAGGTCTTGACCCTTTGGTTGTCGGTAACGGTTTTAGTCGCGATGATTCCTGTCGGAATCATCGCGACTAAAACCGCTACCGACGCCCACAGGGTTAACGTCTTTTGTCCACCACGATTTCAAAGACGGGGCACCGAATAGGGTCTCAACAAATTTTGACCCCAGCTGGATTGGACGAGAGGCGAATCCAATGCGCAAAAGGCCATCGGGCCGACGATGGCCTTTAGCGCACTGGGAACGCTCCACCACAGAGCCATCCAGCTCCCCAGTGAGTCCCGCGAGGAAACTCCCTCGTAGTAGTGGCGGATGAAAGGAAAAGAAAGGGGGCGGCTGGAGTGCAGGGCGTGGAGAAGATCCCCAGAAACGGAAGTTCCTCGGAGAAGGGATTCTAGGAACGTACATCAGTAAACATGACCAGGAAATAATAATCATAAAAAATCCATCTTCACGAAGAAAAGCAGCGTAGATCCTCATTACCCCTTCAGTTTACCCATGAAGATCTGTGCCTCTTACTTTTTCATTTACATCCACGTTTCTAGAGTCGTAAGTAGTCTCCGGACGTTCGGTAAAACATCAGGAGAACAGAACACAGTTGACAGACGGACAAAGTGCTACAAGACGGGTTCAATCAAGGGCAAAAATTATGACACTGCCCCACCGCATCAAAGACCCACAAACCATTAACTGCCCACAGCTCACTCTAGTCTAGTCAGCGACAAAGGAACCTGAAACGAGTCCCGACAAACTTTAACTCCTAGAACCGACAAGTAACCGGAATCATTTCATGTCTGGCTCAGTCAGCGAAATTCTCCTTCCCAAATGCAAGAGGCATAGATTCTCATGAGCCCTTGAGGACGCAGGGGCTCATGAGAATCTATGCCTCTTGCTGGCACTGGTTGATTCTCGTTACTCATCAGTGTTTCTGCTTCTCAGACGGAGGAAATTATGGGGTTTTAACCCAAAGACCGCGAAATGAAACATATCACCGTCGAAATCACTGATTTCTCTGTCCGACTACAAGAGGCATAGATTCTTAGGAGCAAGTGCCTCCACATTTTATTTGCAGTGTTTGGCTCTAGTTACTCTTGTTTCTGCTACGCTGACGTAGGTATCGTGGTGGCTGTAAGCCATAGGGTGCACACCAAAAAAGCAACATGGCAAGGTTGAAATCAGTCATTTGTTTATTGCCAGCTCTTTGAGCGTCTGTCAAAATTGGCGCGGAATGTATCGCGACCCCTGACCTTGCCGTTCGGTTGAGCGCCGGCCTGCAGGACTTTATTGCATCATTATAACAGGTTGGCGAGCCACGCACTCCACGCTTGGTAAAAACCATCCTGGACGCGACAGAGCGCGAAATGCAGGGACCAAGTGACAGTCTAACTCTTGTCTGTGCGTATCGAATTAGATGGGGTGAGGGGCGAAGGGTACTGGAGGGGGGGGGGGGGAGGGGGGGGGAGGGGGAGGGGCGGGGGGAGAGGGTGGAGGGTGGAGGGGGGGGGGGCTTTTAATGCTTGCTTGAAGCGCTAAGTTAAGATAAGATAAGATAGTTTATTGCCATATGTTTCCATGTACAAAACAATAAAAACATTGGAATTTGTCTTGACGTCAGTTACTAAGACTGTATTTTTAGCTGTTAGAGAGCGCGAACAGCCACCAGAGGGAAAAATACTGTTGCGGAATCTGATGGTACTGATGGACCTGTACCTACGCCCTGATGGTAAAAGTTGGAAAAGCTCATTGCCGGGGTGGGTGGAATCACTGGAGATAAGACTTGCTATACGTAAGAGACGCTGCTGGTACAGTGAATCGAGACTAGAAAGATGTCTGCCTATGATTTTTGAAGCGGTCTTGACCACCCTGTTCAGTCTGATTTTTTCTTTGGCCGTGATGGAACCATACCAAACCGTGATCGAAAAGGTGAGCGCGCTCTTAATCATAGCTCGGTAAAATTGCATCAACATGTGGGCACCGAGACCGAAAATTTTCAGACGTCGCAGGGAGAACCTTTCTTTGTTATTGTCTTTGTACGCGTCATGTGTTTCCAGGAGTTTGTGTTTACTGTCTGCTGTAAAGCATGGCTTGTCATTAGGAAAACTCTTGCAGGTCTTGGTGGAAATACAGAGGCTCTCACAGAAGCAATGTAGTCAGTGACAGTCTCTGTGTACTCGTCAATGGCTGATGTTACCTCCTTAACTGAACACATCCCAGGCAGTACACTCTAGACAGCCACGGGGTGTTTTAGCTGCGTCAGGTGACCACTGTTTGATTGTTTTACTTTTGCTTTTGCACTTTTGAGTTTTTGCTTGTATGCTGGCACAAGATAAATCATGACATGGTCTATGCACCCATACAAATACAAATAGCTGGTCTAGAGTGTGTTAGTTCGTTTTCTGTCTTCCACCCTCTCCCCTCCCCCCTCCCCTCGAGGGGGGGGGGGGTGGAAGACACAAAAAGACCTAACACATTTTCGTGAGCATAGAGCTATCCATATAAAGCTGCAAGCAAGCCATGCAAGGTACAGGGACATGCCTATGAGTATCTATTGGCCTCATTTACACAGTAAACTTTGAATATAACTGATCGCCAGAGACTCATTAAGTCCTTTCTATTTATAATAATAATAATAATAATAATAATAATAATAATAATAATAGAGAATTAACTCCGTCACCACAATACTCTAAATATGACGCAACTCTCTCTCGCGCGCGTGCTCTCTCTCTCTCTCTCTCTCTCTCTCTCTCTCTCTCGCGCGCGCGCGCGCTCTCTCTCTCTCACACAAACATGCGCGCATCTCCAAGAGGCATAGATCCTCATGCACCCGGAGGGCGCATGAAGATCTATGCCTCTTGGAGATGTTTGGAGCGCGCGCGCACGCACGCACTAACGTGCACACACACATCGATGTGCTTTCAGAAGAGCATGCAAGTGACCCGTGTACTTAGTATATCATGTAGCTAGGTAAAGTCAACCTGCTTTCACACAAATTATAGCAAGACTAAAATTGTACCGTGAAATTCTAGTTTTATCACCATTTTCTCAAGCCTATGAAGCGAAAGTGAAACTCATATCACGTAAAGTATAAAATTACGTAAAAACTAAAAACTTACTTCATGACAAATTACGTTTGACAAACCAATGACACGTATGTCCTGCGCCCCTTATAGAGCTCACTGGTATTGCGCATTGGCAGATCTGCGAGACTTTTTCAATAAGAGATATTTCAACATCAGAATCAGGTCAAAGACAAAAGGTGGAGACACTTGACAGCGAGAACATCTCTCACATAGAAGGGCCTTTGTGGGTTATGGTTCATCCCATACTATTTTCTCTAGTCGTTATATCCAAAGTTTGTTATAAACGAAGTAATTTACATAAAAGTAACACGTGCTGTCGGGACCTCAGAGAAAGTGACGTTATATCCGACCTTGGTATATGCGAAGTAGACCGGTTGTATTTGAGTTGTTTAGACATTCATGAAAGTCTATGGTTATTGCTATAATTTGCTCAAGCCACATCCACATCGACCAACCGGAACCGGAAGACTTTGCGTGAAACATTGGAAGACAAACATTAAAAAGCTATCTGAGAGATATTTTCAAATTACTTCTGAACTAAGTTTATTACTCAGGGCTGCTCATTTTCCATAAATGGTATGGATGCAGTGTGTGTAATGATACTTTTCAGCTGTGGAAAATGGCGGTGGCAGAAAAATTTCAAACTATCAAAATACCGAACAACAACAACAACAAAACTGTCTTTTTAAAAATATGCAAAGGGGCTGTGACAGCAGGAAAATTCGGCATTTTATATCTTAACATCTTAAAATCGTGTTTCACGTCTTTAAATGCTACAAGGTTATGATTGCGTATAGGTCCCCTCGTTCCGTTATTGGCAGCGCGCTATAACCAGCTTATCGCTGACAGTCATTGGCCATCAGCATGGCCATGTGATATTATGGCGGTATTAAGTGCAAAAAGCACCAAGCAGTCCGCGTCTAAACGCTATTATACCCCTCCTTGAGAGGAACACCGAGAGCCAGATCAACCGAGCAGAATAGTCCCCCAACAAGAAGTCTTTTTAGAGGTCTCCACTGTGACGATGAAGAAGCAGACGAGGTCTTTGTGCCGACTTTAGCCTTAGTTGGCCCGCGCACAGCTGTGCGCGGTCCAACTAAGGCTAATGTCGGAAAGAGGCACTGCTACTGCAGAAACGCATGAGATTCTATGCCTCTTGTTGATGAAATGTGCAAAGCTTGCTGAGAGACTGAGCGCGAAAAGCTGTCTGAGCAAGGTCTAAGTCAACGCAAATATTTCTCGTTGTGTGACAATTTATTTTCGTCCTTATTGTTGCTGTTATTTATTTGCTTTCAGGCGCCGTTTCGTGCGTTTCTTTATTTCTTGGTTCATAACACGTACGCAAACGGTCATCGGGCCGACGTTGGCTAGCGCACGGCCGTGAAAAGGCCAACGGCGGCCGACGTCGGCCCAATGGCCTTTGCGGGTTGGATAGATAGAGTTAGAGCGACAAAAAGAAAACAGGTTTAAATTAAAGCACACAAAAATGACCATTAACTCGTACGGGAAAGCCTTTTGTGGGAGATAATATATTCTTTAGGCTGCAGTGGTTGCCAACTGATGTTAGAACTAATCGACCATTTATTGCAACAACAGCAAAAAAAAACAAACAAACAACAAACAAACAAACAAACAAACAAAACAAAACAAACAAACAATACCAAAAAACAACCTCTGCGGGATCCACGAACGATGACATTAATAATCCATAGTAAATTTAATCAAATTTCTGTGTTACACATTCAGCATAACAGGTTAGAAAAGTTGGCGAAATTTAACACAGGATTTTAAAGGATGATCGTGTCCGTCAACATATGATTTATCAAACTGCCTCTGGTCTTTCCCTTCTCTTTCCTGTTCTTTCTTTCCTTTCTCTTGATAGAATTCTTTGAAACAATTCTTTACTCATATTCCAGATAACATATTCCAAAGCCACTTCGTTCTATCCACGAGAAGCATAGATTCTCCCCAGGTAAGCCACATTTATCTCCATGGACGGAGGACGCATTTCGTCTTCACTACAGCATTTGTGTGTATGCGGCCTTGGCGAGGCTGGAACCTGGTCATATTTGAACATACATGTAATGAGATAATATTATTCGTGTTGAGCGCAAGTAATTGCTTGAAGCAATTTGAGACAACACGGAATAAAGGGCAGGTCTGAGTTATTGTCCACGACGTCCCGCATCAATAGCTGTGGAAGTGTCGAATAGCGTTGCCGCAGCTATTGATGCGGGGCGCTTTGGGTGAGTTAGGGTTCAGTCAGTACAAAGACGTTGCCGCTAAGTGCAAAGACGGGTCATCCGTTTATAGTGAAATTTTCTTCGGCCGTACTGCTGTTCGTAATGCATCTCCATGCACAGCCCCCACATTTCTCCTGGCTGAGAAGGGGCAGGCTGCGTTCACTTCCCTGCGCACGCTCTCTTCGCCAAGATGGGAATGCGGGACTGTGTGTAGAGGTGACTGTACTTCCATACAAAAACAACCTTTTGCAGGATTTCAGCGGCGGCTGTAAGACCCAAACCATTTCCACGCCCCAAGCTTCGGTACAAAATAGTTCCGGACTCTAAAATTGCATATTATTTGAATCTTCACTGCTAGTCTTTTTCTGCACGTGTTAAAAACTCAGTCATTGGCACAAAGAGGAGTACTTTGAGCAGTCACCCAATCAAACGTCTCATAGCTGCGACTATTAATATTGCAAGCGGAAACGAGACTTCCAGTTTCTCAACTAATCATGGGGCGTGGACATGGTTGGGGTGTAACAACAGGGAGTCGTATACAGATACAGAACTGAACCCGCACCATGTACGTCATACAGTCCCGTTAAACAACCGTTGGCCACAACACATCGGTACCCTGCACAATTTTGCGCGTTCACTGCAAAACATGCACCGCTTCGACAGGTGAAAAATGGTCATTGGACGAAACAACTCAGACAGCAAACACAAATTCCGCGAAGCCTGACTTCGACGCATACTGCGGAAGAATAGATCTAATATAATGTTAACGCGTTCAGAGCCAACTGAGGCAGACTATGTTTTTGCACTCTTCGATAATGGAACACAAAAAATCTAATGTCCCAGGAACATGATGTGGTATCAGCAAGAGGCATAGATCCTCATGAGCCCTCGCAATGCGGGGGCTCATGAGGATCTGTACCTCTTGCAGTTGTGTAGTGTTAAAATGTTCTCGGCACTGGAACGGTTAAACGTTGGTCTAAATTCCAAGCCCGGTCATGCTTAAAAAAAAAAGTGCGCGAAAAGAAGAGGCGGAGGAGATTTGCTGCACTCCGTGTCGTCAACTTTGCCATCACCTTCCAGACGTCTACATCCGATTACGCGGCATAAAGTCGCGTATCCGAATGCAGGACCTCTCGAATGTGTTAAACAATCTAGTTTTTCTCCGCATTAGCTTTGTTGTCTCAATCATTTCCCTTTAAATTAGAATCCAAACGTCTGCATGGCTCTGCGGGTATTAAAACGATGGCTTGCAATTTGTAGGGCTGAATGTCCATTTTCCAAATCCGGAATTAACACATTGATTGCTACTGACAATACCGTTCAATAGTTACGCGTCTTTTTCGCCGAAAGGTATCGTCAGTAGCTGTCAAGGGGTTAAACAGACAGCCATACATGTACAATCAATAGCTGAGGAAGCGTCGTATAGCGTTGCCGGCGGCACGCTATATGACACCCCGCAGCTATTGATGCGGGGCGCCTTGAAAGGGCTGAAAGTACCCACCAACACATACATACGATAAAGAGGCCGCATGACACAAACAAATACAAATTAATCCACGCGTCACGGCTCTCATTCCAAAATGCAGATATTTAATTCGTCTCCTGCTGACTGTGCAATTTTCTTCGCGCAAAAATGTCAAGTGTTCTTTTAGAGGAAACAAATTTGCTTTGATGGCGGCCTTTTTGCGTGCTGGATAGGGTCCTTAAAATGACAGGCGGGACGTGAGGGCGATTTGCAGAATGTAATTCCACTAAAGTCTTTTGCAGCCTCTCCTGAATGTTTGTTTTGGGAGTTCACTGTCAAGCCTGACTCCGCTGGTATGCCGCATTACGACTGGAACTATCCTGGCAGACAGCAGCAGATCATACAGGCAGGCAAGCAAGCAGGCAAACACGCAAGCAAACAAACAAATAAACATACAAGCAGGCAAGCAACAAGCAGGAAAGCAAGCAAGCAGTTTATTTATTGGGCTATAATGCCATGTGACAAATAAACCAATAATAACCCTTCCAAAAACAAAACAAAGCAAAAACAAACAAACAAACAAACAAACAAAACAAACAAACAAACAAAAAAACAACAACAAACAAACAAAACAAACAAACAAGATGGGATGAACCATAACCCACCCTTCTATATGAGAGCTGTCTTCGCTGTCAAGGGTCTCTCTACCTTTTGTCTTTGACTTGATTTTATGTTGAAATATCTCCTGAAAAAGCATCGCAGATGTGCCAATGCGTTATAGTGAACTCTAGAAGGGGCGTGCGCAGTGCACACGCGTCATTAGTTTGTCAAACGTCCTTTGTCATGACGTACTTTTTGTTGTTTTAGTAATTTTATATTTAACGTGATATGAGAATCGCTTTCGCTTCAACTTTCAAGACTTGCGAAAATGGCCACAAAACTAGAATTTCACGGTACAATTTCAATCTTGCTATAATTTGTGTGAAATCAGGTTGACTTTACCTAGTTACATGCTATACTAAGTACACCTGCATGCTCTTCTGAAAGCGCGTCGATGTGTGTGTATGCGTGTGCGTGTGCGTGTTAGCATGCGCGCGCTGCAAACATTCTCAAGAGGCATAGATGCTCATGCGCCCTCCGGGCACTTGAAGATCTATGCCTCTTGGAGATACGCGCATATGTGTCATTGGTTTGTAAAACGTCATTTTTCATGACGTATTTTTTATTTTACGTAATTTTATATTTAACGTGACATGAGTTTCGCTTTTGCTTTAAGACTTGCGAAAATGGTCACAAAACTAGAATTTCACGGTACAATTTCAGTCTTGCTATAATTTGTGTGATATCAGGTTGACTTTACCTAGCTACATGCTATACTAAGTACACCTGCATGCTCTTCTGAAAGCGCGTCGATGTGTGTGTTTGCGTGTGCGTGAGTGCATGCGCGCGCTCCAAACATCCTCAAGAGGCATAGATGTTCATGCGCCCTCCAGGCACATTAGGATCTATGCCTCTTGGAGATGCGCGCATATGTGTGAGAAAGGACGAGAGAGAGAGAGAGAGAGAGAGAGAGAGAGAGAGAGAGAGAGAGAGAGAGAGAGAGAGAGAGAGAGAGAGAGAGAGAGAGAGAGAGAGAGAGATGATGATGATGATGAAACTTTATTTTTCAACGGTAAAAAGTTTTGACAGAAAACAAATCGTCATTTTACAAACTTGCCGTTGCTAACATCTACAGGATAAAAAAGAAGGGAAACTATAAAATATATATGTACATACAAAACCCAATAGCATCATTATATACAGAAAAAATAATAATACTCATCACACACACATGCACACACGCACGCACGCGCGCCGCTCACACATACACCCACACGCACAAACAAACACGAGCACACACACACACGCGCACACACATATAAAAACCATCTGTATGAAATACGTGAGGTACAGGAAATATTACAGTACCTGAGAAACGTACTAAGTCTGACTCATCAGGTAATCAAAAAGTTTTGTTTTAAAACTTCCTGGTGAGGTAATAGTTTTCAAATGTGCAGGGATGGAATTCCAAGCAAACGGACCAGAGAATGACATACTAGTTTTAAAAAGGTCAATTCTTGGCAGTGGTAGGGGTAAGGTATTGTTTCTTGAGGTCCGTTCACGTTCTTGGTGAGATATAAATTTAGTGGTTAGATACTGGGGTGTCATATTATTCAGTATCTTATGCATATAGACGCATTTGTTTAATGTAAGTTGCTGACGTAGACCGAGAATGTTTAAATATCTAAATTTGTCTGTGGTAGGGATGGGGCGTCTATCTATCATTTTTACAGCTCTTTTGTATATGGAGTTTAATCTCTTCATGTGGACATCACTGCAGCCGTCCCACACTGTGGAGACATAATCAACATGGGACTTTATATGAGCATGAAAAAACAATTTACGGGTATTTGTATCCGTTACATGTCTAAGCTGGGACAATAAGAAAGTGTTTTTAGCAATGGTCTTACAAACAGCATTTATATGGGTCTCCCAGCACAGTTGATCATCAACATGTATTCCTAAGAATTTACGCTCAGTGACTTGTTCAACAGGTTCAGCGTTTAATTGTAATTGTAATGGCTGTAGTCGGCGTTGATGTTTTTGCCGCGTGGCGATTAAGATACTCTTTGTTTTTGCTGGGTGAAGAACCATATGGTTCTGTCTACACCAGTCAGATACCTCATTGAGACTGCTTTGTAAACTATGGCTAATGTCCGTCGTTTTTTTGCCAGAAACACGAAGACTCGTATCGTCAGCAAATAGATTACAATTAACGTCAGAATTAGTGATATGCAACGGTAGATCATTAATAAATAGTATGAATAGAAGAGGGCCCAAAATAGATCCCTGGGGGACGCCGTATTTAACATTTCCTTGCTTAGAGTATCTTCCATGGGCGTACACCATTTGTTTTCTGTCTTCGAGATATGATCGGAAGAATTCTATAGCGGCTGCGTCCAAGTGATAAACTGTTAGCTTATTTAGGAGAATGTCATGGTCCACAAGGTCAAACGCCTTTTTAAGGTCTAAGAAAACTGCTCCTGACATCAGGCTTTTATTGATTGATTCCAGCCAGCTGTCTACAATATGTGTCAGTGCTGACTGACAAGAATGTTTCGGTCTAAAACCAGACTGGTGAATATTAAGTAATTTACCTTTTTCCAGAAAATCAAGGAGATGTTTTTGAATGTGCTTTTCAAGGGGTTTTGACAAAGCTGACAGAAGGGAGATTGGACGATAGTTATTAATATCTTCAAGATCTTTTGATTTAGGGATTGGGATTACCTTTGCTTCTTTAAGAATGGTTGGAAATGTACTTTGCTTTATGCAGAGGTTGAAAATATATGTTAGTGATTCTACTGCATACGGTAATGAGATTTTTAGGGTTTCATTATCAATACCATCAATGCCAGCAGACTTTTTGTTGGGCATGCTAGAAATATATCTGCCGACTTCCGCAACTGTAATATCAGGGATGGTGAAAGTATTTGATATAGTTTTTTTTTTTTAAGTGTTCTCTGAGAGAACTCGGCACTTCATACGGTTTACTGTTATTTGCAGCTGACAATGCCAATATTTCGGCTGTCGTTAAGAAATGGTTATTTAATATATCAGCTGACATATGAGATGGGATTACGGGTGCTGATTTACCCTTTGTTATGACGTTCAGAGCTTTCCAAACAGATGCCGTGTCCTTTTTGTCTCGAATCATTTGTTGGAAAAAAGACTTCTTAGACGCTCTAATTAAATATTTGACACGATTGCGTTGTGTTTTGTATTCTTCGTACTTTTGCTCTTTTTTCAGTTTGTCTCTAAATGACATGGCCTGCTTGATATCCGCTGTTAACCACGGTGGTATGGTGGAATGTTTAACTCGTTTTTCACGTATTGGCGCATGTTTATTGAGTACACTGAGAAACAGATCCATCCAGCACGACAAGGCACTGTCAGGAGATTGGTGATCATAAACCTCAGTAAACGAAGCATTGTGCAGGTCCCACAGAAATTCGTCTTTATTAAAGTGTTTAAAGGAGCGATATTTTATAGTTTTATGTCTTTTAGTTTTTTACTTGTCTAGTTTCATGGAGACGTTACAACATACTGGGTTATGATCGCTAACAGCTAAGGAGGGAACCTGCACATTTGATATTGTATCGTCATTTGTCACGTAAATGTGATCAATTAAGGTTGAGGATGTAGACGTGGTTCTAGTGGGGTTTTTAACTAATTGTTTTAAACCGAATAAGGCTGTTGTTGATGCCCATGCAGCATGGTGCCCTTTGGGCTTAAGTAGGTCAATGTTAAAGTCGCCCAGAAGAACAATGTTATCTTTACTTTGATTAACTTTATCCATCATTTCTACGAAGTCATCATACCAGTCCCAGTTGGCTGCTGGATTTCTATAGATAAAGCCAACCAGGACTGTGGGGGATTTAGATGTTTTCACCTCGACCCATAAACTTTCAACTTCGGCTGACTCTTAAGTCCTGTCGTCGTTTAACGTTACTAATTATCGAATCATGTATATATACTGCTAGTCCAGTGTGCTGGGGACTTGAGGCATCTCTGCGGAGTACTGAGAAGTTTGGAACTGAGATGGAGTTATCCCTGACAGTGCTTTTGAGCCTCGACTCGGATACACCAAAAAACATGAAAATGTGTTGGCGTGTTTAAGAACACAGACAAATCTGGCACCTTATTAACTAAATGGTAAATGTTGAGGTGACCTATTCTCAACTCATCAGGTCGTTGTGGGGCAGTTTTTACATTATATTTTGGCATGTTGGTAACAGAACAAACGTAGCAATAATATTCCCAAAAATAATAAAAATAATGTCAATGTATAATGAATAAGAAAGCGACAAGAAAACGTAGGAAAAACAACAGCAACAGCAATAAAGCAAAATTAAAATGTTTTTGACTCTCGTGGTCAGAGTCCGCTGCGAGTTCGAATTGCTTGGTAATGTCAGATACAAAATAAAAGGCTCGACAGCTATGTAGAAAGAATCAGAAAATAAAAAAAACACTTCCAAGCGCACCTAGGCACGCTCGCCCGATGCTGCAGTTCCTAACTACTATTATAGTAATAATCGCACATCAAAATAAAATGGACTTCTATAATTTAAAGCAAAACAACAACAACAACAAAAAAGTCACTGCGACTTTAAAATCAAGCACAGCTAACTACGGACAGAACAAAACCGCAGTCATTAAAGTCGAAAATGTAATTCTAGATAAAAAAAAAAAAAGCTCAATTCAACTCGACTCGAGGATTAATGTCACAAAAAGATCCACGAAACACGCACAATAGAACTTTGGCAAGGCTGCGAGAAAACTACTAAAAAACAACACAAACTGTCTGAAATACACGCTGTCAAATAAGAAGGGTGTGTCCTATGACTGTCTAACACAAGCTGTCAATCTAGAGACTCGTGTCCTAATGTCCGGCGCGTGGTCTAAATTTCTGCAGCAGAGAAAACAAGGCTGCGCTGTCACTTTCACTAAGCTGGGGCACTCCTGGGGGCGGGGGTAGTGGGGGATAAGGAAATACGGAGGGATTAGAGTACGGGTACACCGGTCGGCCGTCTGCTACGAAGATGGGGGGGGGGGGGGGGGCCCATGGTTGGTGTGGAGTAACCGTAGGGTGGCCGCTGTGACTTCTGTTCCGGTGCAGTTCCGGCCTTTGATCCACCGCTATGTTGGGTGACTAGCGGCGTGCAGTCGGCTTGACTGCAGTCTTTTTCCATAGTATGCTCCTGTCGGAATCGGGGTGCAAGGCTGGAACTGACTGGGCGCTGAGAGCGTCGGTCTCTTTGAGGCTCTTTGTCTTTGGCACCAGACTTGCCGTGTGTGTCACCGTGCCCAGGTAGCTGTTCATGGTGGCGAGACTTTGGGTGATTTGGTTTTGGCCGGGCTGCGTTGTTGGAGGTGCGGCCAGAGTACGAACGCTTGATGTTGACAGCGAGAGCACTGGTGCCCCGCTTGTTGGGATGGATGGCGTCTCTGAACCAGCCGCTCTTTACCTCGCCGGTTCTTGTAGAGAAGGCGTAGTCATTGTCAACAAACTTGACCTTGAGGGATGCGCACATTTCCTTCAGGCAGAGGTTGGTGTCAGTGATACATGGGTCTGGCTGCTGACGCTGGTTGTTCGTGGGCAGGATGGAAGACATGGAGATTTCTGCCTTGGGGAAGACTCGTCTGGCAGCAGAAATCACATCCTTCCAGCCCTTCTTGCCGATGAGAGAGAGAGAGAGAGAGAGAGAGAGAGAGAGAGAGAGAGAGAGAGAGAGAGAGAGAGAGAGAGAGAGAGAGAGAGAGAGAGAGAGAGAGAGAGAGAGTTACGTCATATTTAGAGTATCAGTGTCTACGTGGTGACGGAGTTGCTTCTTTTACCTCAGCGGCACTGCCTGACTTACTGTTTTAATTATTTTCTGAAAAGAATTAATTTTTACTAAAGAAGTTGGAAGGATACAAAGCTGGCTAACGAACTCATTCAATGTCTTTCTCCAAACTAGCTATATGCAAAAGTTCAAGTAATTATGACAAAAAGTACGGACTCTAATCTGGGTCAACCGACTTCCGATAAACGGTTGTTTATGTCTTCAATGAGACATTCAATTAAAATATCATCGGAGGCACTCTTAGCCACCCACTTAAGAAAGTATTTCGCCAAGTTTCAAGCTTGTGTGTACAGAAATATCGGACATTCTCTTGTTTACATACATAAACGCACACACACACACACACACACACACACACACACACACACACACACACACACACACACACACACACACACACACACATACATACACACATACGGCGCTTTGCGCCAACTGTACGTTCAGCAGCGAGGTTAGCGTAACTAGACATGACGTAATTTTTATCTTGTTACTTCAATTGTTAGAGGTTTAGCCTGCCCGCCTTTGACATCATGGACATGCTATTAAATTTGCCCCACCGCGACCCGTCCTAAAAAGTCCCTTCTATAAATAGAAGGACTTAACAAACAAACAAAAAAAAAAACTACAACGCCAAAACACCCCCCCCCCCCCAAAAAAAAAAAAAAAAAAAAAAAAAACAACAACAAAAAAAAAAAAAACACAACAACAACAACAAAAAAAAAAAAAAAAAAAAAAACCAAACAAACAAAAAACAACAAACAAAACAAAAACAAACAAACAAACAAACAAACAAAAAAAACAAACCCAAACCAACACAAATAAAAAAACATTAAAAAAACCCAAAACCCAACAACAATCAAACAAAACAACAACAACAAACAACCAAACCAACCAACCAACAAACAAACAAACAAAAAACTAACTAACAACAAATAAACAAACAAAGAAACAAACGAACACAAACCAATCAACACACAAGCGAAAAACAAACAAAGAAAGTGCGATTCCTGGGATTTTTGTTTATAATGCACACGCATTCTATTATTTTCCAGAGATACGATACGATACGGTTTATTCCATAGGCCATCGGCCCATTAGAATTGTGGGGGTTAAAGGGGGGGGGGGTTGGGAGGGGGGGGGGGTGGAGTACAATGACAAGCGATCGAAACGCGACAAAAATTAATGTACAGTGCAGTTATGCCATGGTTAGCCATGTCAGGAAATGTCCATATCGCCGATCAGTCCGCCAATCAGGCATTCCGCACAGTACCGACACTAGTTGATGTAGTAAATGGTTCACCCTAAGAGCAGTCTGACCAGATTAGCAGTTATGTACAGATCCTTGTCCAACTCCATGAAGTGATAATCGTATTTAGGATCGTCCACTTGCGGCCATCTGTATAGACAGAAGAGATCATCTTCGCGGACTGTACGAGGCTGATTGTTTGATGAAGGCTTGATGAACCACACTCTTCAGTTTTGCGGTCATATCGTAGCACAATGTCCTCGCTTTCACATATCAACACCTCCCTTCCACCACATGTGTCAACCACTCCCTTTCTGATACACTTGTTATGTCTGGTGTCACGCAACTGTGTCAACTTTGGTCTGTCTGTCAATGAACCCACGTAAGTCTTCAATTCTTCTGCATCGTAACTTAGTTCTGTTGCCAAACGCTCAAGGTACAGTTCCTCTGTCTCATCACCACTGTTTTCATGTGACTGCATTTTGTCTGTACACAACACACTGCGGCCTAGTTGCATCTGTCCGCACGCATCACTGGACACAGTAGTACAGGTATCAATACAAGACATGCGTGCGGCACTTGCGGTCACATTACATAGTCAAATTTGGCCAGTTGAGGCAGTGCAAGGACCGGTGTTTTTAAAAATAATTTTTGCCTTGTTTAAAAATTTGTAGTAGGGCTGAATGTTGGAATTTGCTGGAAATTTTTGGTTAGATGAGAGGAGACATGTTTGGTGCTTTGATTCATACCATCCTGAGCTTATCCAGTGGACAATTGTGGGCCTATGTTGAGTTGCCATTGACGTAGTGATTTGAGGGGCACGCTGATTTCAGCTGTGCTTGGGTGTGGGGTTGGTAAGGAATCAGGTTCATAGCCAAGAAATGAGCTGTCAATGTGCTGTTTTTATTGTTATTTTGTGCATGGCAAATGTGCAGCTGGTGGGCAGTAGTGGTTTTTAGGGGATTGAATTATTAGGGGATGCCTGGGACTGACTATGGCTAAGAGACTGGACAGTACGGAAACGGCACTGTGTTCCGTGGCCTGTCAGGGCACCACATGCCATATGTGACATAGATCAGAAACTGGTTTAATGTTACCATATCATTGAGTTTGGACTTTGTCAGTTGGAAAACTGAGAAAATCATGAAAAATTTTAAATTTTGCCCAAAAATCGCTGCGATTGCAGTTTTATAGGCGTTTTTGCATGTTTTGCGTTGCAACACCCTGTTTACCTGCACTGTGAGCTATGGTTAGTGTGTTTGTTCATTTATTTTTTTGTCTTACAAGAGTCATGAGTCTGACCTTCGACCTTGAGCTGTGACCTTGACCTTGAAAGGGGTGTGGTTTGGGGCGTTTAGTTTGATAAATGCGTTAAAAAAGTCACTCTTTCAGTTATTGAAGTTGTGGGGTGAGGTGGGGTAGGTGGGGTGGAGTGGGGGGGGGGTGTTGGAGGTGTGGGGATGGGGGGGGGGCTTAAGGTCAAAGGTTAATATCAAAACTACAATGAAACAGTGTCAGCATGTTCATTTCATTAGACAGCTGACCTCAGAGTGAAATCAGCCGCCAAAATAGTGTGACATGCAGAAGTGTTATTTTGCATAATCCAGCTACACTGGCTGCGTCTGAGGTGTCATTCTGCTGTAATTGTCAGTAAGGATGTCTCTGGTGTCTATTCTGAGCCAAACACAAGCACTTTTACTCTGTGTAAAGCTCATTTGAGTGCATTGTTATGGGACCAGCAGTTTCAGCCACGAGTACAGGCTTTTACAGGAATGCTCACAGGTTTGGCACACACATGCCTGCTGCATTTGCAACATGAGTTGAGGTCTTTGAGACTCTGACAGGTGTGTTTTATATAAAAAATGAACTGTACATAACCATTTTTTCCGTGTTAACTCCTAAATAAGCACTCCAGACACTTGTTTCGGTATGCGGTGTGTCCCGCGTAGCATAGTTTTGGCTGTTTTGTGTAGTCTTTTGTCTGTGGGTTAGTTCAGTAGACTTAATGTTTAAATTGCACAGCTGTTCATGACCCCTTTTGCCTGTGGAAAAGATTGCCAGCAGCATATAGGGCATGGCAGCTGGTTACAGGCCTCTTCCAGCTTGTTGTCACCAGACAACAGGGTCAGTGAGGATGCCTGGGCATTGTCCTTTTGGCTGCCCTGAGATACACAGGGTCTGAAAGCTTTTTTTTTCATCAATATCAGTGTCATGGTAACCTTTTTCAGTTGTCAGCCCACCAGATGTCAGTTTGACTGTATTGCATGTGTGTGTAAAGTTGGAAAAACAGAAAAAGTAAGGGGGTGGGTAATGGAAAAAAAAAAAATAAATTTTCATGTGCCTGTGCCTCAAATGCAACATTTCTGAAAATCAGGTATGTTACTTGATGTACATACCAATTTTGGAGGCATTCTGACCATATCTAGTCTGTTT
>BTPG01000001.1:26461447-26552302 GCA_036245525.1 Semisulcospira habei | reverse complement strand
GCAGTCGCTTTGGCTCATGAGGATCTATGTCTCTTGCAGCTTGATCGTGTTCCATATTCTCGGCAGTGACGGGGTTAACCGTGAAAACAGTTGTGTTCAAGCTGACACATTTTTGGAATTATTGGAAGAAAGGTTTACAAACCGGCTGAAGTTAGTGAAAGTGGTGGTTGCATTTAGAGACAACAGTCCAGCAAACCTGGGGTCAGTTGCATGAGCGAGCTTAGTCCTGCACCAGCCACTAAGCAGCACTAAGCTCGCTCATGCAACCGATCCCAGGTACTAGCGATGTGATTCCGGCGTAAAGGGTTCAGATTGCACACAGTGACGGTTAGCGGCAGGTCCTTTGACCCTTTGTTCACCAACGAACACCTTGAAATGAGTCGATCCTTCCATATAACTACTGATAAGTAAGTACAATAAATAAGTAAACAATGCAAAGCCACCCAGAGAAATCAGCACCCAGATGAAGAAGTACAGAAATGTTTATGTCCTGGGCAGCATGGACGTCCCGTGAATACTCCAGCGATGATAGCCACCTCCGTGCACCTTTAAATGGTTTTCTCTTGGACCGAAACGTCTGTCCGTTTGCTCTGATCAACAGACACGATCCTCAGTCGTTTTCTTCCTCGTTGTTTTTTTCGTTGTCTCCTTTGTCGTTCAGGTCGTTTTCTTTTTGACCTCGTCCTCAGCGTCGCGTGAATGTTGTCTGTGTTCGGCGTCGGCTTGTTTTGTGGGCGATTTATCTTTCCTTTTTGTTGCCGTCGGTTTTCTTTTGGTCTAGATTTGGATTTAGCTGTCTTGTCCGCCTCTCTGTGAATGTCGGTGATGGAGGAGATATAACGCTCGCACCTCTCTCTCCATCTTTCTTCTCCTAGCATCTTTATGCCACGCAGATTGTGTGTAGAAAACCGGTATCACATGAAGCAGATTTCGTGTGCTCAGTTGTTAGCCTGCGTACCTTCGAGTTATCAAGCAAATACCTCACGGTGGGCGTCTCGGTCTTCGATTGTTTGAATCTGACCGATAGATTCCGTTTAATTGAAATAGCCAGCCAATATTCTTAAAGTTGTTTTGTTTGCCAAATTTATTTCTGAACCCGTTTCAGCATTTGATAAAACTATGGTACTGCCAGTCAAAAATATGTGTTTGGTGGTAACCTTTTCAAAATTCTTTATTTAGTCTATATCATCACATCATATCACGAAGCCGTTCCCGCACATGGACTCAGAGGTTAGCAGTCTTATTACCTACGACATCGAAAACAGTACTGACACATATTGCAAACAACTTCCCATTGACGTTCTGATGATATTTGTTTTTGTTTTTTAAATATTTTTTGTAAATTGCGTTTTTGTTATTAGTTATTTTTTGTACAATTAGTTTTTGTTAAGCGCCTAGAGCTCTAATCCAAGTACTCATTATTAGTATTATTATTATTATTATTATTATTAATGTTTACAAGCAAAATCCACAGAGCGCAAAACACAGCATCTCTCTCTCTCTTGGCTTGACTTCGCGAACGAAGATTTTATAGGAGTTGCCCACGACGTCTGCAGGCTTGTTCGTGGCTGCGGAGGCCAATCCGAGACAGGCAGGTTCGACCGCAGTGGCTGCAGGGGAAGGTATGGCCAGGGTTCTGAGCTGCGGCATCTCTGTTTTTTCTCCTGAGCCGCTTGTCCTTAAGGCTAGCTCTGTGAGAGTCCTCAAAGGAGACAGCTGCCTTGTAAATGGTGGAGCGCCAGGTGTCACGGTCCGCAGCAAGCGAAGACCACTGGTGGTGGTCGATTTGGCAGGCACTAAGTGACTTCTTGAGACAGTCTTTGTATCTCTTCTTTGGTGCCCCTCTGTCACGGTATCCAGTAGCAAGCTCGCCGAACAGGGTGATCTTTGGTAGGCGATGATCCTCCATCCTGGAGACATGCCCCGCCCAGCGGAGCTGTGTCCGCAGCAGCAAAGCCTCGATGCTCACAGTTTCAGCCTGTTCAAGGACCTCGACGTTGGTGACATAGTCACTCCAGTGAATGCCCAGGATGGTACGCAGGCAGCGCTGGTGGAAGCGTTCGAGGAGTCGTAGTTGGCTGCGGTAGAGGGCCCAGGACTCGGAACCATACAGCAGGGTGGTGAGGACCACAGCTCTGTACACGCTGATCTTGGTGCCTGTTTTCAGCTGTTGATTGTGCCACACCCGCTTGAAAAGTCGCCCGAAAGCGCTGTTTGCTTTTGCCAGCCTGCTGTCAAGCTCCTTGTCCAGCTTGGCGTCCCGGCGACGTGATAATGCAGCCAATAATAATACAGCATAGTAGAACAGGTACACGTCAATACAGTACAATAAGTCAAGTAACTACACACTTGCTTTCGACCAAGCAGTACAAAGTGCCTGAGAACAGAAACATGCTTCTGCGCATACAGGCACTCACGTTTTTCACCGGACCATTTTTCAGTCCTGCGCCAGCCACTAAGCAAGGTGCGCGGCAATAGCGGCGCACCTTGCTTAGTGGCTGGCGCAGGACTAAGCTCGCTCATGCAACTGACCCCACGAGTTTCACTGAGGTTTAGAAAGTGAGATTATGGGTCTAAACCCGTATCCGTATGGTTCCAGGCACTGCCGGCCATGGCGGATCACCGCTCAGTAGTTTAATGGCAACTGGCAAACTAGCTGCTCCCTCTCTTCAGTCAAAATCGCCGATAGACCGTGAATTGATTGAACAAATATTTCAATGTAAAACTGCCTGCCCATGCGGGGCTGAAGAACACAGATATCAGCACTGATCCAGCCAGCAAGAGGCACTGATCCTCATGAGCCCCCGCAGCTGCGGGGGCTCATGAGGATCAGTGCCTCTTGCGTATGAATATAACTATTCAACGCTATATAGATTCATATACCGAGGTACGGCCGCTATGAAGTTATACACTCATGGCCGTGGGCTGGCTGGTATGCATTTTAACCCCTTTCTCGACGGAGACATTTGAGGATTTATTACACTAATGGCGAGTTATAGAAGGCTGCCCCTGGAAATGGCTAGTTTGGATGTATTAATCTCACCCTATCCTTGTCCGGTCGGATTTTAAATGGGTGTTGGCGATTTTGCTATTGAGAGCTTAAACCGGCTTTTCCTTACCTTTACCACGCTGTGGTGTTACCCCTCAATGGGTACCTCAGTCTGAGGATATTATCGAAGCTTCACATTCTGTGTACATAACAAGAGGCATGAAGTTCTCACGAGTGCCTGCAGGCACTCATGAGAGTCTATGCCTCTTGCAGATGGCTGTTTGCTGGCTAAAAGACTGTTGCTTACTGGTCGGCCTAATCCGTCATCTAACGACTATGCACCTGTTGCAAAAGACGGATCAACCATGATAATTCTAGGGTAGTGCCAGATTAGCTTGGCGCCGACACGTATGAGGCCTAGAAGTTTATATAGCGAGAAAATAGGCTAGCCCCTCAATGGAAATTATTACATCAGTGTTAGCATAAACCAATGTATTTAAGCATTCACAGGGTGGGCCAAGATAGTAAAAGGGAAGTGCTGAAAAATCATGCGGGTATTAATGAGAAGATTTATTTTTTCGTAAAAAGATTCAATTGTTTTAAGAATAAATAATTCCAGAAAAACGTGAAAATATTTATTTTCAAAATATGTAATTATCACTCAAAAGGTTGAAGAGGTACAATGCTGGTTAACGAACTCATTCAATGTCTTCCTTTAATATAGCTATTAACTGGTATACCAGTAAATTAATGTCAGTGGATCTATCCTGGAACTGAATATCATAGCCTTTCTTTACACTGGCCGTCTCCCTCGATTCAGCCGCCTAGCCAGGGAGACAAAAAGTGTGGGCCGGTCCATCTCCCCCAGCTGGTGCATGGCATTACTATGAGACCAACAGTGCGCAAAAGGCCATCGGGCCGACGTCGGCCCGCACACGGCCGTGCGCTGGCCGCCAACAGCGACCAAGGTTCTTAACCCATTACATCCTGAGGCTGATTTTGTAATTTGCTTATTGTCATATGAAGGCTACATTACAGATTAGGAGACAGATGAAATGTTTTAGTTCAAGGGTGATGCCCGAATAGCTTGGCGCCTCAGGGCAGGCGCCAATCTATTCTGGCACCACTTTGAACTATCAGTCAAATTTATTTCAAACAATGGGTGTATCAGGATAAAAAGGTGTTACGTTTGTGGTCGTGTTATTCTTTGAGAGCATGTGTGTGTTAATCAGTCATAGGCCGGGAAAGAACCGATATTCATTTGAGTTATTTTGGACAAGAATTACGTACCTTTTTAGTAGGATTCATTTTCTTGTTGTCAGTGACGCGTCGTTTCGCTACGATGTTGGAAAGTTTGACCTACATCTAGACTGGAAGTTTCGAGCAGGGTCATCGCGATCTTTCTAGTGACCTCATATGACGTCAAAGTTGTCGGCAACATTTCGTAACATTGTATCAAAGGCGCTTTGAGAGTAGTGGAAATTTGCATTAACTTCTAGAGAGTTCTTTTTTAATGAATATTAATGAGTTTTGGCTACGTTTTCTGTTCTGATTGGTTGTGTTGAGAGAATTTGCTGGATTGTTCTGGATGATCTGTAATAGTATAAAAGACAGTGTTAGGAAGTATGTGTATACATTGTATGAGACACACAGCGTGTCAAAAGTGGAGTTGATGCATTGTAGAAGAGACGGTGTATTAGAGTGGATGCATTTGTGAATGCGACATTGTGCGGAGATCGCATCGCTGCAATAAAATATTGTTGGAACTGTTACTCCAGTGTAGACTACAACCCTGTGCCTCGTGTGTCGAGTTGCAGCTGAGTGACGTTTCTTTACAAGAACGCTACGTGCGTGCGTCTGGTGTGATATCATACCGCTACGACTACGAGGAAAGAAAAGGGTTAAAGTCGCTACTGCTAATGTATGGTTAGCGCTTAACAAATCTGGACATTATCATCCGGTGTGAAGAAATACTTTACTTGGTGTGAACAGGTTAATTTCTCTGCATGTGTGATGAATTACATGTCGTTAATTGTTCATAAATCCATCGAGTAGAAGATGGTAGTGCCGACATCAGCCACGTTTGGCTGGCGCACAGCCGTACGCGGTCCAGCGGCGGTCGACGTCCGCCCGATGACATTTTACTTACAGAGATATGGGCCAAAACAATAAATGAAATAATATGGGATAATATATAGCATAGGGCTATATTATTCAATAACACTGTAGTGATAGTGTCGAATGTCTTTACGCATCAGAGAGCAATTACGTTTTTATTATTATTAATTATGCCTCCTTTGCAACGGGCACAATATCAATATTACAGACATTCATCAAGTCCAAACCGGCCCTCAAGACACATAGATCCCCGTGGGCCTCTGCACTGAGGCGTAGGGGCTCTTACCATGCCATATGAAACCAAGCCTCATGCTCTCTTCGTTATGCCTGTGACGAGCTGTTTTCGGTGAAACACTTTTTGTTGTTGTGTGCCGAATTAACTCATTCAGCCCCGACACACCACAGCAAGACGGATCGAGCATGCTAGTTCAAGGGTGGTGCCGGAATAGCTTGGCGCCCATAGGCGCCAAGCTATTCTGGCACCACCCTTGAACTAACATACTCGATCTGTCTCTAGAATTGTAATACAGTCCTTCTTAGGACAACTTCAAAATTTGGGGATTTCGGTCCTGGGGCAGAATGTGTTAATCAGCACGAGATGTAAGCACTACACAGCAGACTCTTTAAAGGTTTTGTTCCGGTACTGGATGTTCCCATTGACGAAATCTTCAGTTTTCTCACGGACTATTATATTTTGTATTCGAGTATTTATAGACCATGTAAATTTTATTGTTTTGAGATTTTCAAGAGTCTGCAGACGTATCCCATAAAGACTTGTACATTTCAGCCCGACATATTTTAGATACATGTATATTTTTACATCTTGTCTTAAAACATTTCTTTTAGTCTGTCTGTCCAGATTTTGAGTCCGTCTGTCCCGCCGCGAGATGTCTTTAGTCGCCTACTCAGCGTTAAACCCAAATAACTAACTAACTAACATCTTCTTAACTAATATAATCTTAAAATTTATTTATCAGTGCCTGCTTAGTGATTCACACAATATCAATATTGCAGAAGTTGATCAAGCTCGACCCATCCGAACAAGAGACAGAGAACCACATGAGCCTCTGCATATGCTGGGGCTCATATGAATCCATACCTCATGCCCGCTTCAATAATTAATAAAATCTTTAAAGTTTAATTATGCCTCCTTAGTGATATACAGGGGCGGATCAGTTACCTCGGGGGGTTGGTGGGGGTCGGGGGGGGGGGGATCCAACACAGTTTTTGTTTGGGACCTTCAGCCTCACCCTCGCGCTGGGACCATATGGCGTGGAGGCGCGTCCCCTGGGTGGTGGATAGGAGGTCCCTCGCGAGAGGGGTGCACCGAATGAAATAAGGTGCCGTGAACCAACATGGTCTAAGGGAAGGTGACCCCGACAGAAAACCCCTGGTCCTCCTAGTAAGGCGTGGGGGTAGCTTCCCCACACTGCAAATAAGGAAATAGCTACAAAAACGCCGACGAAAAGACAAACAGCAATTCCTTTCCTGGAGGAGGAAGGTTCTTCTACCAGAAGATTTATGACGTCCTGTGGTGAAAGCCGGAAGTCTTCGGAAGCCACAGGACCGAGCCGCCTCTCTCTATCCAGGGACACAACCATGGGCACATGGAATGTCAAGACCATGTACCAGAGCGGCAAGGCCGCCCAGATAGCAGCGGAAATGCAAAAGTACAACCTTTCCCTGCTAGGTATCAGTGAAGCCAGATGGACGCAGTCTGGCCAGAAAAGGGGAGATGATTCTGTATTCAGGTCATGAAGAGGAGAATGCCCCCCATACAGAAGGAGTAGCACTCATGCTGTCACCAGTGGCACAGAGAGCGCTGATGGTCTGGGAACCTCTTGGGCCAAGAATTATCACAGCAGCCTTTAGAAGCAAGAAAAAGATCAAGCTGAACGTCATCCAGTGTTATGCGCCCACTAATGACAGTGACGAGGAAGAGAAACAAGAGTTCTATGGCCGACTCCAGAGTGCTGTGGACAAATGTGCGGAGCGAGACATCACAATCGTTATGGGCGATTTTAATGCCAAAATAGGTGAGGACAACATCGGATACGAAGAGGTGATGGGGAGACAGGGACTAGGGGAGATGAGTGAGAACGGGGAGAGGTTTGTAGACATTTGTGCTCTAAACAGACTTGTCATTGGAGGCAGCATCCTCCCACACAAAAGAATACACAAAGTAACTTGGGTCTCACCTGACCATACTACAGAGAACCAAATAGACCATATCTGCATTAGCAAGAAATTTAGAAGATCCCTTCAAGATGTTCGAGTGAGGAGGGGAGCAGATGTCGCCTCAGACCACCATCTGCTTACCTTAGAATAAAGCTCAAGTTTTAAAAAAGCCGAACAGAGACAACAAGAAGACAGCGCTATAATGTAGGCCTCCTGAGAGAGACTGGAGTGAGAGAAGAGTTCAAACTGGTGCT
The DNA here is from genome assembly GCA_036245525.1 of Semisulcospira habei. Taxonomy (NCBI): domain Eukaryota; kingdom Metazoa; phylum Mollusca; class Gastropoda; family Semisulcospiridae; genus Semisulcospira; species Semisulcospira habei. Next base: position 26,544,763 of record BTPG01000001.1, on the reverse strand, counting down.
GTCCAACCGGTTTCAAGCGCTACAGGAGCTAGTAAATGAAGAGGAGGCGGTCACCACAGAGCAGCAGTGGAAGGCAGTTAGAGAGGCACTGAACTCAACCTGCAAAGACACTGTAGGGTTCAGGAAACACCATCACAAGGACTGGCTGTCGGCACAGACCTTGAAGAAGATAGAAGTGAGGAAGCAGAAGAAAGCAGTTGTCAACAACTGACAGTCGCACGAGAGCAGCCAAAGCAAGGGCACAGGAGGAATACTCGGAAGCCAACCGCGAGGTGAAGAGGAGTATCAGGGCAGACAAGAGGGCCTACACAAACAGCCAGGCAGCAGGCAGCGGCAACATCACGGAAACAGCTCTACGACATTACCAGAAGATTGTCTGGCAAGTATGGCCATACAGAAAGACCAGTAAAAGACAAAGAAGGCAAGCCTATTGCAGACAGAGCAGACCAACTCGACAGATGGGCCGAGTATTTTGAAGAGTTACTGAACAGACCCAGCCCCCCCCCCCCCCCCCCCCGACCCCCCAGACATCCAGCCAGCAGAGACCGACCTACCCATCAGCTGTGACAGACCCAGCCGGGAAGAGATTAGAAGAGCAGTGGCATTTTTGAAGAACGGCAAAGCAGCAGGGCCAGATGGCATCCCAGCGGAGTCTCTGAAAGCAGACCTAGAGACAACAGTAGAGATGCTGTACCCACTGTTTGGAAAGATCTGGGAAGAGGAGGTGATGCCGGCTGACTGGAAGGAGGGGTACCTAATCAACCTTCCCAAGAAAGGCGACTTCAGCAAGTGTTCCAACTACAGAGGAATCACCTTGCTGTCAGTACCAGGAAAGGTCCTCAACAGGATCATCCTGGAGAGAATGACGAGCTCCGTTGACCCCCAGCTGAGCGACCAGCAAGCAAGATTCAGGAAAAAACGATCATGTACAGACCAGATCGCCACTCTCCGCATCATCGTGGAACAGTCTCTGGAGTGGAGCTCCCCGCTGTACGTCAACTTTGTGGATTACGAGAAAGCATTTGACAGCGTGGACCGAGTGACTCTGTGGAAACTCCTACGACACTACGGTGTACCCACAAAGCTTGTCCGCCTGATCAAGAGCAGCTACGATGGCATGACATGTCGCGTGATCCACAAAGGGCAGTTCACCAGGGAGCTCCAGGTCAGAACTGGTGTCAGGCAGGGGTGTTTGCTGTCTCCGTTCCTCTTCCTACTGGCCATAGACTGGGTCATGAAGAGGACCACAGAGCACAGACGAAGTGGAATACAGTGGACACTGTGGACACAGCTTGACGACCTCGATTTTGCAGACGACTTGGCTTTACTGTCCCACACTCATCAACAAATGCAGGACAAGACCACGAGGCTTGCTGACATCTCGTCCCAAGTGGGCCTCACCATCCACAAACAGAAAACAAAGACAATGAGGCTGAACGCAACCAGGGAAGAACCAGTCTTGCTTGCTTGCACCCCGTTGGAGGAGGTGGAGTCCTTCACCTGTATCTCGGGAGCATCATAGACAAAAAAGGCGGCACTGATGCAGATGTCAGAGCACGAATCGGTAAAGCCAGAGCAGCCTTTCTCCAGTTGAAAAAAGTGTGGAGTTCCAGAGAGCTGTCACAACACACCAAAGTCCGGATTTTCAACTCCAACGCAAAAGCAGTTCTATATGGAGCAGAGACTTGGAGATTGACAAAAACCACAGTCAACAGAGTACAGATCTTCATAAACAGTTGCCTTAGAAGAATTTTGAAAATCCACTGGCCAGAGTAGATCAACAACGTCAGACTCTGGGGGAGAACAGAGCAGATAACAGCAGAGAATGAAATTGGGCGAAGAAGATGGGGATGGATTGGTCACTGTCTGAGAAAGCCAGCTTCCAGTATCACTAGGCAGGCATTGTCATGGAACCCCCAAGGAAAGAGGAAAAGAGGCAGGCCGAGAAACACCTGGCGTCGAGACCTCCAAGCAGACATCAAGAGACTGGGAACCACCTGGAGTAAAATCAACTCGAAGGAGAAGCGCAGGACAGGAGTCGCTGGAGGTCTCTCGTCGACGGCCTATACCCGGGGAGGGGTGACAGGCGTAAGTAAGTAAAGTAAGTTCAGCCTCACACAAAAGGCCTCCCGACGGACCTTCTTCCAGTGGCCGAAAAATGAAAGAGGGGGCGGGGGGGGGGGGGGGGGGGGGGGGGAGCGGGGAGGGGCGGGGACCTTGTTATAGCATTTAAAACAATTTTGGGTCTGGAAGGGGGATTCCGGAACCCCTACGATCCTGTCCCTGCGCTATTAGTATTTCAGACGTTCATCAAGCCCTACACATCTGCGAGAGGTATAGATCCACACGAGTCTTTGAATTCATAAGGGGATCGTAAGAATCCATGCCTCCTAATGAAATGGACATTCCTGTTCTACTTATTAATTATTATTACTAGTGTGTATGTATATTTGCTGGCGTGCATGCGTGCGAGTTTTTCTGTATGCATGTATTTTCAAGTCTGCTTATCTCATTAAACTATATGTATACATAATTACAGCAGGCAAAATTACACAAACATCGTTTCAGACAATTACATAATCACATGCAGAAATATTGTAGAACCTCAGTGTCACACTCAGTAACAATGGCATGGCCGGGAACCCAGCGATGGTTGAATCAAGTGTATTTGCACTCAGATTAACTTCATTCTCAAACTGTGACATTACACATACAATTATGTCTAACTGACTTCCATCCTTGTATTTACTAATTGTCATTTTTTTGCCATCAAGATCAAATAGTTGATACGTTTACACTGGCTTTTTCAAGTTCTGAGTTTGACAACCAAGCAGCACATAAATAATTATTAGACTCTGTGAGCGCAATTTCATCTCCGGTAGTTCTGCAAATGTAAGTCATTACACATTTTTCGTAGTGATTAACTTTATGGCAGTGCAGAAAGTTTCAATATAACCGACATCATCGCCAAATAAGTGGAGTTTCTGAGACCCGTTTTAAATAGAAAGATGCCTGTGGGATAATATATCGTGCAAAAATGTTGGACAATGGGTCAACCAAATTAGTATGCATAGAAAGTTGTTAACATTAGGTATCTTTATACCAAGTTTGGGGTTGAAGTTATGAATAGTGTTTGAGAAAAAAAAATCAATTTTGTCAAAATACAGGAATTTTTAACCTATTTCCTGATCCTCTGTCTCCTTGACCTTTAAGAGAGGTCACTCAAATTGTTATGCTTAGAAAGGTCTTGCCACAAAGTATCTTTGGGCCAAGTTTGAATCCCGCCTACAGACAGATGACGACGGACAAACAGACACTTATAGACTCACTTTATGGACTCACTCACTTATAGACTCACTCACAGACTCGATCACTTTTGCAGCACACGTAAGCCAAAAATGTCTGAACAATTGGGTCCCATTGCGATTTGTTATATCTGAAGTCTGCTGTATTTGTTATAAGGAAAAAAATTTAAAAAACAACAACTTTGTACATTGTAAATGGAATACATATTGTACATGTATGTGCTAGGAAATAAACACAAATATGTAAGGATATATGGCACAAACAATACAGGAAGTAATTAAACTGGTATCAAAACAAGTAATTAAAATGGTATCAAACAGGACTTATATACACACATACAAGTTTGTAAATACTGCATTAAAAAAAGTGAATCCAGCCTATCACACGCACACGCATGTGTGCATGAACATAAAAATCTGGTGGAGCTCTGTATATATGTGTTGGAAGTATATGTGTATCTGTAGATGTAAATGTAGCAAAAATCATACAGCATATACATGAACAAGAACAGCAAAGCCCTCATGGCTGACGTGCATGATGGAGACAAGTGCAGTTCTCAGACTTATGACCTGACCCTGACCAAAGCTCACTCATAAGCAAGTATTTCAGATTATTTACAGATGCTGTAGCTGTCCTGAAATGTGAATTTTTCACACATTAACTGACCTCCTTTGACCTTTGAAAGTGGTCCGGCAAAAATGATTCAGTCATTGAAAGATCTCAACAACAATGGCACTGTTCAAGTTTATCACAGACAGATGAATGCCAGACACCTGATGCCAGAAGGACGGATGACAGATTACCCGTTACTCGTTACACAGACTCACTTTAATTACTTAACAGAAGTCAGCCTTAAAAGGCGAAACTTGGAAAATGCAGAATCTAAAGCCTTTGAAGGTATTAGTATTACTAACCAAAAAATCAGCTGCAAATGACATTTACATATTTTAACTCATTCGCAGCCAGCATCCAGATGCGGCTTGCCACGAATGAGTTAATGTGTCTGTCCACACTGATGTAAACAATGGAAATCAATAGAAAACACTGTTGTAAAAAACACCCAAATGGTTGTAATAAAACAGGTCACTTTATACAATTTCAAATACAAGCAATCAATTAAGTTTTCAATAATTCAATAGCTAAGCTTTGCACTTCAACTGTGTCATCTCGATCAGCATCTTCCATAAATTCACAAACTACATGTGTGGCTGCTGAACGTGATTTGAGCAACAGTTAGCCAGATTACCAGTACAATATGCCATTCAAACAATCTGATATGAAAACATATTATTTGGTAGGGAAGAATTCTAGGGACTGTGTTCAGTTCAGTGTGTGCTGATGTAGTGACAGACTCAAAGAACAGCTGGCTCTTCAATGAAGTCTTGAAGGTGATGTTAAAAACACAGGTGCAGATTGCAGAAAGTGCGTGGAACTCTTTAGAGTGCCATGCACTTTCTGCCCGCTGCACCTGTGTTTTCAACATCACTTTCAAGACTTCCTTACTGTTCATTGAGCTCATATAAATCTTTGCTTGCATAAATCAGCAAAATCCAAAGAATACACGTGAATTTAATAACGTACTATACATCTCTAAAGTACTATACATCTCTATTCTAATGTGTGTTGCAATGATGTATCATAAAAGAATTGAAGCCAAAATAAAGCGACAGCCACTTGTAATTTTAGCATATTTTGTTATGTAAATAGTAAAGATGCATGTCAAACTGTCCCTTTTTAAAAATAATAACGGGTATTTATATAGCGCATAATCTTAATCCAAAGCTCTAAGCGCATTATAATCTGTTCAAGTGAATACAGTGATAATTGCACATAACAAGCAAAATATGGTTAAAGAAAAATGCACCATTTTTACAACAAACCAAACAACAATGCATACATAATATGTTACATTTAACATTAAGCAACGATTACAGGACTACAACTAAGGCATCAAAAACTGGCGGTTATTCAAAGCAAAGCTTGAAGAGGAGAGTTTTCAATGATCTCTTGAAGCCCAGAGACAGACTTGCTGATGCTGACCTCAAGAGGAAGTGCATTCCACAACAGTGGGGCTTGATAAACAAAAATGCACTGAAAATATAAGTTTAGACAGAAGGAACACACTTATCAGAAGAGTGAATCAGAGGAGTGAAATATCATTGTGCCTGTTCTGCAGAGATATAAGGATGGAGAATACAACAGATTTTTTTGACGACGTCAATTTTCCAGTGTTTTTGATCACAAATCGCTCATCTAATGACGCACCCCGTTTTTTTAGGTTTCTGCTTATTTTTTTCAGTAAAATAAAGGTTTCCAAAATTAATGTCATTCATGACTAAAGCAAAATTAACACCTGAGCTAATTAATCCATCGATTATGTAAGTGTGTTCATTTTGCAATGCGTAGTTTATTGATTACTTAGCCAATTACAGGTATTTCCGATAGCACAGACAAAAGGGATGTAACGTTTGGTTATAAAGCAAAACGACAAACACAGTTACTTCCCTTAGTCATAAACGCGCTCTCACCGTCGAAGGCTCCTGGCAACGGTCACGTGTTAGTTTGTAAACACCAAGCGGGTCGAGTTTCTTTCTGTTAAGCGGCTTTGTAGGAGACGGGACGTGTTTTGAGGACTGACTTGATTCTCAGAGGTGATATTCAGTGATTGATAAATCTTGCGAATATATACGACGGTAAGATCGATAGTTCATTGCCTATTTAACTGATTTGTCACATTTAGAAACAAGACAGGTCTCGCGGTACTGAGTCTGCATTGCGCTAAGTCTTACGGAGTGTTCAATAGTTAACCAGACCGGTCTAGTTTTATTTGCCCAGGCTACGCTAACTATCATTCGCTCATTTCAAAAATGAATTGGACTCAGGAAGAGGTGACAATCTTGCGATCTCATGGTGAATACCATGAAAAAATGACCGCTTTCATTCATTCCGTTTTGAACAAAACTCCGGAATTTTGGCTTGAAAAACCGGGGAAACCACTTGGAAATTTGAGTGATATACTCAACAGTGGTTCGAAAAAACAAAAGACAAATAAAGAACCAAAAGAACTAGATTTGTTCTTTAGACAAAATCTTTCTGATGGCAAGTCGCCTGCGTGCAGTAGAGTAGAACATTGCGATTTGACCATATTTACTTTAGACATGTTAAAAAAGAATTTGGAAGATGGCTACAAAATACTTCAGGAAACCAAACGCCTAAACATTTCAGCTTCAATCTGCTATGGAGAGTGGCTAATCCAAGGTGCTGAAATCCTTAAAATACAGAAAATACGAAAACAAACTAAATTGAACTGGCCAGATTGGCTAAAAGTAAACGTAAAAATTTCCAAGTCGTATGCTCATCGGTTGTGTGTTCTAGCCAGGCTGCTACGAGGGTACCCCAAATTTCATTTTCTTGCACTGTCTTTCCAAAAGGTGTTTAGTTTGCGGGAGCAAATTGAACAAATGCTGAAAATACGGGAAATAGCCGATTTTTGGAAAAACCCCTGACGCTGGTCTGTAACCTTGTTTATTGTTTGTTTGTTTTGTTTGTGCAAAGGCTCTGGCGTGGCTTAAAAGGCCCGTAACCTACTGTTTTGAACGGTTCATAAACTTGTTCGGTACTGAAATTGAACAAAAGTTTTTGGCACGACCAAAAGAACCATAATATTGCTGTTTAAAACAAAGGCTCTGGCGCGGCTTTAAATGCTCGTAACCTTTTGTTTTAAACGGTCCGTAACCTTGTTCAGAACTGAAATTGAACAAAAAGGCTCTGGAGGACCATAATCTTATTTGTTGTTTGTGTTGTCACGTTGCACAAAGGCTCTGGCGTGGCCTTAACGGCCCGTAACCATGCTTTTTATGTTTGTATTATCCCAAATGTTATGGACCAAGTGTGAGGTGTTTTCGCCGCGCTCATGCAAGTAGCTTGCTTTTTGCAAGTGAATTGAAAACGGATTTTACATAGGTTTTAGTAACAAGACAGACGGTGGGGTATACCTGTAGCACACTGGCAAAGAAAAATGATTTTGGCTTTGTATCTGAATAATTGATTTACAAAACGGCACCCTGGTCAGCCCACTTGTAGCACGCTGTCAAAGAAATGTGTTTTTTTGCATTGTATCTGAATAATTGATTTATAAATCACTCAGCGCCCTGGTCAAGCCTTCATATCGTGGTATCTAACGTAAACACATGACGTATGTCCTTAGCGATTCGTCCCCCACTGGGGACAGGTATCTAACGTAAACACATGACGTATGTCCTTAGCGATTCGTCCCCCACTGGGGACAGGTATCTAACGTAAACACATGACGTAGAGCCTTAGTGACGGGACGAAGTGCACAGTGTCGATTTGAGTACACAGTCGGTGTTTCGCGTGTCATACGGCCCGCGGTGTTTTGCGGACGAGTCTACAATATTCATGCAGAATAAAGATTTTGTGTTTGTTTGTCTGTCTGTCTATGCGTGTGAGTGTGTGAGTCTGTATGTGTGAGTGCGTGTATGTGTGCGTGCATGCGTGTATGAGTGTGTGTGTGTGTATGCATGTGTGCGTATGCGTGTGTGCGTGTGAGTGTATGTATGCGTGTATGAGTGTGTGTGTGTGTATGCATGTGTGCGTATGCGTGTGTGCGTGTGAGTGTATGTATGCGTGTATGAGTGTGTGTGTGTGTGTATGCATGTGTGCGTATGCGTGTGTGCGTGTGAGTGTTTGTGTGTATGTGTGTGTATGTATGTGTGTATGCGTGCGTATGCGTGTGTGCGTGTGAGTGTTTGTGTGTATGTGTGTGTGCCTGTGTGAGTGCATGTGTGCGTGCGTGTATATATGTGTGTTAGAGATATAAAATATAAGATTCCAAAAACATTTTTTTTTCATTGCCTCTGTGCCAATACCCCCCCCCCCCAAAAAAAAAAACAAAAAAAAAACAGTTATTTAAATAATAACCACACACACACACACAAAAAAAAACATTGCTATATGCACTTGATAACAAATTATTTAAGTTACCTGCAGATACTTGTTAACAAATTTTCCAAAGTCACTTATAACTGACAGATAACTTTACAGGTAACCTTTTAAGAACCTATAATTAGTTATTAAGTGACTTAAGTCAAGAACTTATAAGAACTTAAACTAACAAAATGTAAGTTCTTGACTTAAGTCACAACTTACTCGGACAGATTTGTCAAGATACAAGGACAATGAAAAAACTTTTTTTTAGTAATAGTCAGGTGGTGCTGATGGTGCTGATGGGGTTAAATAGTTAGGTGGCATGTCATTTTTCTGTGAAGTGTATGTCATTAATAAACGATTACCAAATCTGATTTTTATTTGTTTAAAAGATTGTGTAGTTTTTCTGTGGTTTCCTGTACCCCTATCCTTTTTCCCTCTGCTAAAAAACTGGCCTTAAGTTCTTCAACATTCACAGGAGATTGACTACGCATTTTATTTTGTATTTCAGATTTCTGTTTCTTGTAATTATTTAAATCATCCTGGACTCTCTTAAATTCCTCGTCATCAATAAAATTATCGTTCAATGCCTTACTGATAATAAGTTTCATACTGCTCAGCTTTGCACCAGCAAGCGTACTCAATGCTTCATGTTTCTGTAATTTCGTGTGAAACCTCTTGTTCAAGGCTTCCAAACCAAAGCAAGCCAGGCATGTAGCAACGCTAACAGCCTCAACTGCTATTCCAGCCAAACTCCCAATTCCTGTGGCGAACAGAACGATACCCCCTACAGAACATGAAGCTGAAACTGCACCAATAGCCATAGAAGTGTTTTGAACAGAATTAAATACTGACTTATACCTCCTTTTGCACCGTGAGTATTTCGCCTCCTCACTCTCCAAATATTTCAAAGATTCTGTAATATTATTTAATCTGAATGCATCTGCCTGTAATGTTTTATCTGAAGCAATTGGCATATGTGGATCAGGTGCAAGTGTTGTTTTAGTCGTCACATTTGTTTCAGTCGGATCAAGCGTTGGTAGTTGCGGATAGAAGTTTACCATTTTTTTTTATTGACAAATATTTTTTTTTATTTAATCAGCAATTACATTTTGCAACTCTTCAAAAGTATACAATTTGCTGGCATAATAAAATGCAACAAGATCAATGTGTTCAAGGTTTATGTAAGTTAGACGAACAAAAGTTGTTTTGTCAACCACCACCTTGACAGCTGGAACACTGCTCGAAACATTAATAACATCAACATTTTTTGTAATAGCAATAAAGACCTTTGATGATTCTGTTACTGTTTCGTCCCATGTAAGTTTAATTCCCTGCGCAATTTGAGCCTCTTTAGCAGTAGCAACAGATTTCATGATAATTTCAAATACTATTGTCACTTCTCTAGCCACGACTAAGCTTGCTGGCATAAACACAACAGAAGTATCTGATCTACCCTTTCTAGTTGTAAGAAGATACCGCCGTTTCTCATAATTTTCAACTTTCAGTTTTTCTCTGCTATTGTTGTCTGGGGCAAAGCTTGGAACAAGGCTTACAATAAGCGGCCCAGAATTAACAACTTTCCTAAACACTAAGGCGCCTTCATCATCAGTGTATACATAAGGACTAATAAATTCCAACTTTATGTCCCAGTCAATTGTGGGCGGTGGAACAGGTACAGGTGAAACCACCCACTTATTTCCCACATGTATTAAGTTGTAAGGCGCATTATTTACGGGTGGAGTAGGTACAGTAACATCACGTAGCTGACCAAGTTTAGGAATCTGTTTTTCACCGTCTTTCATGTCAACAATTACTTTCCTCTTGTACATGCCAAAGGAATCAAGTTCAAAACCATATATTTCTCCAATTTCTCCTTCCTTCTCAAAATCCTGTACGTCTGCCAAATCTTTCAACTCTGTAACCGGACACGCAACTGGTATGATTGTTCGCTTTGGACCAAGACCACTCATTTTTTTATAAACAAAAATAAAATTATTTAATTTCCAACACAACACTAAAATCATGCATAAGAACTGGTTTGTCATCCTGATTAGTTACAGATATACTCAGTGACTCAAAGAAACTAGAACCTAATTTCTTAAACTGCAAATTAGGAAATCTAACAACTACACTTTCACAATACGGAGCAGTTCCAGTAGGTAAGCATCTCAACAAAGTTGAAGGCTTTCCATTGTGAACATTCTCAGATGTGTTTAGTTCTTTCAAATAAACATTTAGCACTGTGTGTACTGACAAATTGACAGGACGTTTTCCAGTTATTTTTAGTTTTTTGATCTTCATTGTTATAATACCAAACTCAAATTCATCTTCATCATCTGTTCTCCACCAATCTTCATCAATATAAAATCCAAGTAAATATGCAAATCTATCTGAGATCCTTAACCAATTTTGTGTCAAAAATTCTAATGTAACAAGTAGGTTAGCTGGATTTAAAGTTGCTTTAATTTTAAAATTACTTTGAAACCATTCAGCTATAGTACAAAAGTCATAATACCCAGGTGGTATAGCTTCAGTCTTACCATCAAAAATTACTTTATTATATATATTATCTTCAATATTAAACCATTTTACTGTGTAGAACAATTCATGGATAGCTGCAGCCTTGCTACCATCCCGATTATCAATCCCATTAGTTAACCACACTGGTTTGCTTGTGTCAAGATTTGTTAAGGTAATAAACATTTTTATTATCTCATATAAAAAAGGATGGAATTTAAATCGCCAACCATTACCACTACAAACGCATTTCAATTCAATGTGAATGCCAAATATAATGTTGCACCTACTTATGAACAGAAAATAATTCAACTAAATCAACTCGACATAGCTGTGTCGGACGCAAGCGTACAAGACCTATTCCAAGTGAAAGTACCAAATCCGTTTGACCATTACATAAACCCTCCAATAACAGATGACTCTACTGCAAGAAAGTGGTCTTCAAGCCCACTACAGATGTTTCAAAACCAACTCAACTTTGCAATACTATGTTCAACTACAGGCTGTGGTGTTTCATTTACAGACCACTTGAATCACTCAAACAAACTGATTAGATCTGTGTATCGTTTCCATGTTTATTACCAGCTTAGACGTATACTGTCAGAACTTCATACACCACTGCCCACTGAATCCAGTTTCAACAGGTTTAATAACCCTATGGATATGAAAGCATTTGAACGCATCTGTAATGAGTTTAATATCAGTACAAAGTATGACTTCACACAAAAACTTGATGATCACCATGGCATGGGTACATTGTATTACGCTTTTAGTCACAGACAATACCCACAAGATTATTACCCTGGTTACACTTCATTCTCATCAAAATCTGAAGTCTGGATAGGATCAATAGAGCAGAAGCAGACTAATGCGTGGACCACATTTGTCTTAGATAAATCTGACGGGTTTACTCAAGCAGGAGTTGAGCGCGTAAATGAGTCTATCAGAACATATGTCTGGTGTATACTAGGAGCACAATCATTAACAAAATCAAACATTTTGAATGGAAGTGGAAAGTTTGAAGCACAAAAACAGTTTCTTGCAAATCTTGAAGATTCAGTAAATTCATCAGTTGATCTCCCATCAAGCATACAACGCTACCAAGACGTACTCAGATATGCCAGATCAAAAGTTGACTTTGTAGTTGGCATCGGGTTATACATGTTACCATCTGACCTTCAACTCCAAATGGGAACAATAACAAATTATAATAATGAAATCATTGTTGCAGGTGTTGGTCAAAAACTAGGTTTCAATCAATCTGTAAACTTAGGGGCCACAACCACACATGTTCAGCCCTTAAAATCATTACAGACGGTAACACCCCCTGCCCCACCACTGGTACCCATACAGTCAGTAACAACCCCTGACACACATGAGTCAGAACGAACTGCATTAGTAATAGGATTAACAGGGCTAGGAGTATTACTTCTTTATCTGTTTCATTAAATAACCCACCATTAACCCTCCTACTGTCACCAAAAATACCCACACATGCTCTGCCATAAACCCAACTGCCTTTGCCGCTGTACTAATCAACCAGCTGACAACAGTACCAATTATGCCAGGCAAAGCGTCCACTGCTTTCAGAGCCAATTTCTTAAGCAAGTCTGATATGTGAGACAACTGTTTCTTTACCCACGTCTGTAAATCTTTTGGATCTGTGGGAGCCGGTGGGCCCGGGGGTGGCGGTGCACCCCCACCAACCCCAGCACCGGAGACAGCCAGCACTACAGTGCTGATAATAAACCCAAGAGCAGTAATTAAACTAGCAATTGTAATACCCTGCTCTCTGAAAAGTGTTTTAAGTCTCTCAGCCAGAGTAGTGTCTTCGTGAAGTATTTTTTGAATAGTTTCTCTAATTCTGTTGACCTGTGATTTTAGTTTTTGTCTTCCAATACTAATCGCTTCTAACCTCGCTGATCTTTCTATCTGCAAATCATTTAATCTGTGTTGAATTCTTTCTTTCATTTCTGTGTCAAGATTCCCATTGTCTGCCGTAGCCAGTTTCTCTTTTTCACGTTCAATGTGTTTATCAAGTTCTCCCAGTTTGGCAAGATTATTGACCATCTCACCTCTTATTGTCTGCAGTGATTTATCCAATCCCATAATCTCCCTCATTGACAAAGGTGGATCATCTATTGTTTTCAAAGCGTCATTTATTTGCCCTTCAGTAAATGAGGTTTCTTGTATCACAGTGTTTGCTATTTCTGGTAGGTTTGTTACTGGTGCCATTTCAATCTCTTGCCCTGTTGGCAACTTTGTTTGCGTGTCGTGAAGAGCACTAACCAGTCTTGGGGGAACGGGAGACCCTCCAATTCCAAGGTACCTTGCCAACCCAGAGTTACCACCGACTTCACCTTTAATTGTACTTAAAGCTCTAAACTTAGAAGGATTATTTTTATGTGTTAGATATATTTTCCCTCTGTCCGTATTTACAAATAAGTGCCCTTTATCATATTCAAACTGGTTAGGATCCAAGACATCTGGGCGCGCTCCAACACTGTCATAAAATGAGTTTACTTTGTCTTTTAGCAGTTCGTGATGCATACTAGAACTAGTTACCATTCCAGTCATATCTGTGATACTGGTATCTGAGACATGCATGTCATCCATTTCAAAATCTTCATGATTAAATCCTCCCGCTGCCATTGTTTTATTAATTTATTATTTTTTATTGTGCATAATAAAAATGACACAGTCTTACGGATCAAAGTTAGACCCATACAGAAAACTACGTGAACCCCTGGGTGTTAAGGGCATAAGACAATCAATCGTCATCACAAACAATCCAAGTACCATAGACCAGAACCAAACACTTACAGTCAAGTTTCCAAACCTAGGACCCAGTGACGTTATTGTTCCTGGCACTGCACGCCTTGCATTTAATATTGAACTATCATCAGACGCAGACGTAAACAGAACACTGGTTGACAATCTTGGCAGAGCAATTGTTAGAACTATTAAAGTAAAACTTGAAGGACAGGAAGTGTTTAGTCTTGATGACTCAGATGTGTTCTACTGTTACAAAGATCTTTGGCTCACAAGAGAAGAACGAGAAGACCGTGTTTACCAAGGCATACAGTCTGATAATGTTGGTAAACTTCGAATCAATGCTGGAGACAAAACAACTACTGGGGTACCAAAGGAAGTTATTATAGCAGAAACATATGGAACCAGATTTTACATTCCACTTGAGTTTGAAATCCTAACAGCACATTTGCCTTATTATCAAGGGGCACTGAATGACCGTCTGAGCTTTGAACTAACTTTCAATGACTACTCCAAAGTTATTAAATCATCTGCCACAGATGCAACATACAAGATCTCTAACATTTCCTTGGAATATGAAATTGTCACACATATTGAACTAGCCAGACTCATACAAAATCAGTACCAGTCAAGACTTCCAATTTATTATGACAGGGTGATTAGACATAGTTTAATTCCCAAAGACAAGAGTGACCCAATGTGGAACATAAACTTGAACACGCCTGCCAGGTCACTGAAAGGTATTCTTATGTTGTTTGTTGAACCGGTGAGTCCATACAAAAGAGATTCAGAAAAATTCTACAATCCTAAGATTACACATTTGTCCTGCACAATTGAAGGCCGCCCTAATCAAGTGTACGCTTCAGGAATGTTACCTTATCAACACTATGACGAAACCACAAAGTATTTTGCGGGTGGAAGGATTAGAGATAAACCTGCAAACATTGCGTGCAAAGATCTACATCTGTATGATGTTAGGATTGGTCAATACCTTACAAACAAATATGCACTGTGGCTAGATCTTCGTAGTACAGATGACGACTATCTTCATGGGTCAGGACGAACTGTCGAGAATGGTAGTGATGGAATAACAATTCAGATACAAAAGAAGGTTGAAACTGCTGCACCCATAAACATATATTTGTACCTGATATATGACGCACAACTCAATATTGCAGAAAGCAGACTGAGTGGACACATATATTAAAATTATATTGTGTATTAAAATGAACCTGAGCTTAATGACACTCGACCCACACTGTGGATTATTTTGTGGCGCCACAGGGTGTGGGAAAACTGAATTTGTACTTAACCTCTTACAAACAAGATACATCCACCATTTTGAAAACATTGTAATATTTTGTCCTACAATAAAACACAACAAAGCTTATCACAACCGTTTATTCATTTGGACTGACAGCAACATATACTTAGTCGACCCTGAGAAAAAACTGAATGACTACCTACAATATTTTTACAAGCAATTTGAAGGACAGTCAACATTGTTTATTGTTGATGACTGTTCTGCAGAGAAAGACATTGTCAAAAAGAGAAACACTCTATCAGAACTTGCCTTCAGTGGTAGACACGCAAATGTAAGTGTATGGATTCTCACTCAGAAATATAATGCTGTACTGAAAGATTTTCGAGAACAGTTAAAGTTTATCTGTTTGTTTTACTGTAAGGATCGTGACAGCTTTGAAGACTGTCTCAGAGAGAATGATGTCATCCCAAATAAGCATGAACGAGATGATGTAAAAAATAAACTGAAATCAACTAAGCATCTAAAGCTCATTTTAAAGACAGATCAGCCCACAGGTTATGGGTTAGTAAATTGATGTAAATTAATTTATTCTTTTGTTTGTCCAATAAAAATGACAGACGGACAAATCATACAGGTGCTTGATCTCACACACCTTTTCAAAGATGTTATGCACTTTACTGACTTAATAACACCCAAACAGACTTACATAAGCCTTTCAGCACCATCAGAAATATATGTTACATATAGTGTGACTTTGGATTATGTCGATGAGCATCCAAATGTGGAGCACATGACAGTTGATTTAAAGACACCTACTTTTAAAGTTGATGATACCAACTATGGCTGGTTAGGGGAAGTTTGTTATAGCATATTTAAACAACTACGCAAACTAAATGTTTATATTGACAGTGTTACAGTTAATAAAGTGGTATTACACAAGGTGAGCCAGCAGAGTTAACGTTAATATTTTTTATTTTATTATTTTGTCGGACAAATAAAAATGACGGACAATGCTCAAAGCCCTGGCCCATCAAACCCTGGCTCATCTGGTTTAAGAAACGTGTTTCACACAACAAACTTACCTATATCCAATACTAATAATGTTTACGAATCAATAGAAAACTCTTTTTCTGTCATACAACAAAATCTTCTTACAGGCAGTGTGAAGATTCAGATTGTTGCGAAAATCGAATTTACTAGAGTAGACGGTGAGGTGATTGTATCGTATATATCAACAAGACAACACACAGTTAACACAAGAAGAGAATTAGAGAATGTGTTTAGAGACAGACTATTACCAGACTTTCTACAGGCAATTGACAGTGCAAAAATGAAAGGATCTGGTTGGCACGAAGGACATGTACATGAACTGCAATTAAAGCAGTCTAGGTATCATCCTATATTAGGTAAAGCATGGATACCACTGCCAACAGAGGTTGCAAACAAAAAGGCTGTTGTTAATATACAGAACAATGACAACTATTGTTTCATGTGGTGTGTGCTTGCTAAACTACACTTTGTAAAATCAAAGCCTGAACGTGCATCTAACTACACCAAATTTGTAAACGAACTCGTTTTTAGTGGCATTGAGTTCCCTGTCAAAATAGAGGACATAGATTTGTTTGAAAAACTAAATCCTGGTATATCCGTGAATGTGTTTGTGTGGGATAATGAATCTGAGAACAAGTTACAACCAATAAGAGTATCTCCAATTGCCCCAACATATGGGCAGTCAGAAGATAAACATGTCGACATGTTATTAATAAGCTCTGGTGATAACTTCCACTACACAATTATCAGGAGTATGTCACGACTAATTCATAATCATGTATCAAAACATAATGGTAAACAGGAAGTGTGTAAGAGATGTTTACAAAGATTTTCTTCTATTGCAGTGGCACATAAACACGTCCTGCATTGTAGGTCAGCTGATGACATACAAACTGTACTTAAGTATCCAGAACCTGGTAGTCAAGTGTATTTTAAAAACTATGGGAATCAACAAAAGCTGCCGTTTGTAGTGTATGCAGATTTTGAATCACTGGTTGTTCCGTATGAAGGTCATGTTCCAGAGACATTACCAAAGACTATAAAACTGAGTGACCAAGTGGTGTGTTCTTTTGGATACATTATTGTTAGGTCAGACGGTCTTCATTCAGAACCTGTTATCTACAGGGGTGAAAATGCATCTTGTCTGTTTTTAACAGAAATGAGACATCTGTATAGTCAGGTAGTACAGTATCTCACAACATGTCAGATGCCTTTGGTGATGACAGAAGAAGACAAACTGAAATTTGATACAGCTGAGACGTGTTGGATTTGTGAACAGCCTTTAGGATGTGATAAAGTTCGTGACCACGATCACATAACTGGGCATTACAGAGGTGCTGCACATGGTGATTGTAACTTGAAATTAAAAATAGATCCTAAGACATACAAGTTACCAATCTTTTTTCACAATCTCAAAGGATATGATTCACACATCATCATGCAGGCTGTGGATGAGTCGTACAAAAACATAAGTTGTATTGCCCAGACAACTGAGAAATACTTAACTTTTAGGTTAGATAAATTAGCATTTTATGACTCCATGCAACATTTGTCTTTAGGATTGGCTAGTCTGGCAGAAGGGCTGACTGAGTATCCAATAACAAGTAAATATTTTGAGTCAGACTTGGTTAAGAAAGGTGTGTATCCGTATGAGTACATCAGTGAGTGGGTTGTGTTTGAAGAAACAAGACTGCCACCAAAAGAGAAATTTTATTCTACACTAACTGGAAAAGGTATTTCTGACTCTGAATATCAACATGCACTTGATGCGTGGGGGAAGTTGGGGTGTCAGACAATTGGTGACTACCACGATCAGTACTTGAAAGCTGACGTTTGCTTGCTAGCAGACGTATTTGAAAGTTACCGTGAGAAGGGTTTGTTACACTACAGACTTGACCCAGCCTGCTACATAACTAGTCCTGGCATGACGTGGGATGCATTTTTGAAATCCAGTAAGATATCTATAGACCTGTTGTCTGATCGTACGATGGGTGAAATGGTAGAACGCGGATTGAGAGGAGGGATTAGTATTGCAGCAAATAACTACGCCAGAGCCAACAATAAATATCTGGACACCTTTGACCCCTCAAGCCCGGGGTCAAGGTCATTCATTACGTACCTTGATGCTAATAATTTGTATGGCTGGGCAATGTGTGAATTATTGCCCTTGAAAAACTTTTGTCTGTATGATTTGTCACAGTATGATGTAACAGAGTCAGGGTTAACAAACAATATTATGAATCTTGATCGAAACGATCCAAAGGGTTGGATCTTTGAAGTAGACCTGGAGTACCCGCACCATCTACATGATTATCATAATGATTATCCATTAGCTGTTGAGAAAATGAGTATGACAGGGAAAAAAGAAGACACTAAGCTTGTGCCAAATCTAAATGACAAATTCAATTACGTTTGTCACTACCGCTTGCTGCAGTTTTACATCAGACATGGGTTAGTACTAAAGAAAGTTCACAGAGGAATTCAATTTGATCAGAGTGCTTTCATGAAAGATTACATAATGAAGAACACAACCCTTCGTGCCAGAGACGGCAACACTGCATTTGACAAAGACTTCTTTAAGCTTATGAACAATGCCTGTTTTGGCAAGACAATGGAAAATCCTCATCACCGCAAAGATGTGAGACTGGTCACAACTGAATCGGGTGCAATTAAACTTACAGGTAAGCCACAGTACACAGGGTACAAAGAATTTCATTCATCATTGTATGCTGTGTCACTCAAAAAAAAGATTGTTAAACTGGACAAGCCAGTATTCATTGGTATGACAATTCTTGAGTTGTCAAAACTGTTGATGCTTGAATTTTATTATGATTACTTCAAACCAAAATATCCTGAGTGTCGATTGTTATACACTGACACTGACTCTATGATAATAGACGTGCCTACTGAAGACTTTTATGAAGACATGAAAACAGAGTTACACATGTATGACACGTCCGACTACCCTAAAGATCACCCGCTGTTTAGCACACAAAACAAGAAAGTGCCTGGTAAGTTTAAGGATGAACTGAATGGTGTGCCTATAGTTGAGTATGTTGGACTGAGATCCAAAATGTATTCTATACTGCACCAGAAAGGTAGTCAGTCGAAAGCCAAAGGAATAAAAAAAACAGCAATAAAAAATAAAGACATTCGTCATGAACATTACAAGCAAGTGTTAGATGGTGCACTAATGCCTGATTATCCAAACAAGTCACTGAGATCAAACAAACACAATCTTGAAATAATTCAAACGCACAAAAAGTCACTTGCAGTTGGGGACACAAAACGAGTGTTTCATAGTAAAGAGAAAGCTTATGCACCAGGTCATTACAGACTCAAGTTATCTGAAGATATTTGTGATGAACTGGTTGATGAATTAATTGACGACTTAGTTACTGAAATGAGTAACGGTGTCTGGGGGAATAATCTGTAATTCTTCTCTGACAAATGCCCTCTGGGGTGCAGGGTCGTACAGGTAATATATTGTTGCGTCTGCGCCGGGAATTATTTTTTTTATATTGTGTACAGACGTTGACCAGATGGGGTCTGTTGCCCTGCGTCTGTCGTCGTTCTCAGCCTCCCCTGGCTGATATAAATATCTCACCTGTTTAGTAAACAAGCTTGTGTCTGGAGGTGGGGTTGACATTGTTTTTGGCTCTGTAATTGTTTTCAATTTAATAGCATCAGCGGGTTTAGGGTGGCCTTCATTATTCATTGCTTTTATCACATGTGGTAATCTCTTAACCCACTCAGTGTTCCGGGTGTCATGCATGAGTTCCTTAGAATACTGGTAACTGAAAAGTCTCTCTGACAACTGTTTGTTAAAGTTCTCTACAATTGCCTGTGATCTGTGCACACCTGGAATGCCTCGTCTGACCAGTACGCCATGCTTAGCAAATAACTGATTAACTGCGCCCTTAAATTCAGATCCATCATCAACTTGTACAAGTCTGGGGTATCTTAAGGGGCCTCGACTATATATTTTTGATAAAGCAGTAGCAACTGTACTGGCTGTTTTGTCAGATATGGGTTCAGCGTCTTTATACCTTGAAGCAATGTCTACGACAGTTAATGCATACTTGTATCGTTTCTTTCTTATTGTGTCATGTGGTAAGAACAGGAGGTCCATTTGGTGTGTGTCATTTGGTGTTGCGTTCTCAAAATGAGGTCTAGATATCTTTCTTGGAGCAGGGAGATATATCTGCCAAATTGCTTGTCTCTGTAACCATTGTTTGACCTGATTGAGTGTTATATCTCCGCCCACAGCGGCATGTAATTTCTGAATAGCTGTTGCTCCTTTCCAATAGCCTGATGGAGAGTAATATATTTTCGATAGTTTATTTTCGGCTGCCATTTTTTCTAGCAATAAAAACTCCAGTAAAATAAACAAATGTCATTCCCACTAGAACAAAAATTATCTCTCCATTTCTTTGTTGTGTGCTTGGTTTGTAATAGTCACTTAGTTTCGGTTTCGGGATAGACATGTCTTCACCTGTGACAAGATAGTATTCCCTGATTGCTTCGTCTGTATTTGAAAACGTATGTTGTGCGTGGCCTTCAAGCCTGAGTTTTTCATTGATGAAATCAAGTTTCTCAATTCTATTCTTTTCATATTCCTGCTGGGCTTGAGCAAGTTTTTCTGTTGCCTCATTGTGACGTTTCATTTCTTCTGCTGATTCTTCTCTACCCATTTTTGAAAAGAGATAATTAGAGCCACTAAATGCCAGAGCATTAACAACTGCCCCACCAATCATAATAGCTATCGTCGCCATATTATTTTTATTTACATAGAAACATTTTCTGGAATAATTCCCTGCTTGACAAGAAAATCTTTTGTCGCAATCGACGCTGTAACGACTACAATTAGCTTAGCACTGTCTTCGAAATCGAGTCTACTGAGGTCTGCTGATTTCATTTTGAGTAGACTTTTCCCCAGCATAGAATAAGCTACTGCTAATCCACTGATTACGGCAGAGTGATAGACAAGGTTCATCAAGTTCTTTGTGTCATTCATTTCTTAGGCAAGAAAAATTAAAATAATATTTTTATTTACTGCATATAAAATGGGTCAACGGCTTTGGGTGTTACTGGTAATGTGGCGACTTCTGGTTTTGTTTTTGGAGTGTCTGATTTTTTGGTCACTGTACGAGTCTGTGGTTTGTATTTTTTGTATAATTGATAACCTACGTAACCAAATCCGACAACAAATCCGGCAATTATATATTTTGTTGATTGATGTTCGGGGTCAGGGTCAGACTTAGTTGTTTGTCTCTCACTTTGATGAGAGAGTGACGGCCCTGACGGTATTGACACAGGTCCTGACGATCCTGACGGTGGATCAGTTACATGAGTCTTTTCTGTTTGTGCCTTAAGCTGTAATTTTTTTTGCCTATTATATTCGGCTAATTTTTTTCCAGCCTCAACCCTGCCTGGACTTTTAGCCTTAGTCACAGTTTGAACCTGCGTCAAAACTGGATTGGGGTTCGGTTGTGGAGTCGTCTGGGTTTCGTCCATTTTCTTCTGCAGTAAAATTTATTTTTGAGAAATCAATATGGCTCCCAGTAACTAGTAATGTTACGACAGGTGCAAGGTAATTTCCAAACTTGTAAAACATGACACATGCTAATTTGCCAATTGAACTTGAAACAATAGGATTGCTTTCAAGGTCGTGTGATAGGCTGTCACTATCCACAGGTAGAAAGTAACTCACTGCTTTTGTGTATAGGCATACAAGAGATCGACTCAAATCACGTGTCATTAGTGAAGCAATGTGGTTTTCATATTTAGAATGAAGCTTGATTAGCTCGTCAGCGGTGAGAGATTCAATATCCTCTGTCATGTATTGTTTTCCGAGATAAGTCTTTGATTTGCCTGACACAACTACAGAAAGAAGGCGCTGTTTTTTCGAGTCTAAGTCTTTGTTTTCTACAGCATTGATATCATTTAGAAGAAGTAATTCGTCTTGATTCATTTTATAATAAAAAATATTAATTTTAATGACATTGAATTTGGAAACCTTTATTTTACTGAAAAAAATAAGCAGAAACCTAAAAAAACGGGGTGCGTCATTAGATGAGCGATTTGTGATCAAAAACACTGGAAAATTGACGTCGTCAAAAAAATCTGTTGTATTCTCCATCCTTATATCTCTTCTGCAGCTTTTCTGTGCCCAGAGTTGATCACACAATTTATGGATTGGCTTTTATCTTACAGCAGAGAATGAAATTGGGCGAAGAAGATGGGGATGGATCGGTCACAGTCTGAGAAAGCCAGCTTCCAGTATCACTAGGCAGGCATTGTCATGGAACCCCCAGGGAAAGAGGAAAAGAGGTAGGCCGAAAAACTCCTGGCGTCGAGACCTCCAAGCAGACATGAAGAGACTGGGAACCACCTGGAGTAGAATCGAAGGAGAAGCACAGGACAGGAGTTGCTGGAGGTCTCTCGTCGACGGCCTATACCCGGGTAGGGGTGACAGGCGTAAGTAAGTAAGTTTTATCTTACAACATAATTATGTGTGGGAATATGCATTACTTGCTGTGCATTGTATACATACATGGCTATATATAGAGAAATGAAAATGTAAGACTTAATTTTCATTTCTTATATAACTGTGCTTCAAATCCATTAACCCCTTTAGCCCCAAGTCCCTACAGCAGGAGATGGAATGACCATGATAATTGAAGGGTAGTGTCCGATTAGCTTGGCGCCTTCAGACACCAAGCTAATCTAGCACTACCCTTGAATTATCATGGTCAATCCATCTCCTGCAACTGGTACATAGTTGTTAGGTAACACCTAAAAAATTTGAGAAATTGGGCCTTGGGGCTAAAAGGGTTAAACAACAACAAATCAAACAAACAAAAGAACAAACACATGCACTACCCAGTAGTCCAAAAAGTGAATTCTCTCCCATACTAAGAACAAGAAAGGCAAAGCCATTATGGCTGACGTGTATGACCTATTTACATATGTGACCTTTGTGACAATAAGTAAAGGGCTGCCTTCTGCACCAGCAAAATCCATGTTTTCTCAAAATGTAAGCATTTTTCACACATCTGTCCATCCCCCGTGACCCTTGACCTCTGCAATGAGTCAACTAAATTAGTATGCATAGGACCGAAGGTCTTATCATCCGCTACCTTTGTGCCAAATTTGATTGAAAAATTTGCAAAAATGTTGAGAACACCTACAATTTTATCAAACATTTGCCAGCCTCTTGTGACCCTTGACCTTTCTGAGGGGTCATCCAAATTAGTACACATAGATAGGTCTTACTATCAGGTATCTCTGTACCAAATTTGGGTTTTAAGTTGTGAATAGTATTTGAGAAAAAATGGCTATTTTGGAAGTATTTCCTGAGCTCTTGTGACCCTTGACCTTTCCGAGGGCTCATCTAAATTAGTATGCATAGATAGGTCTTACCATCAGGTATCTCTGTAGCAAGTTTGGGTTTGAAGTTGTGAATAGTATTTGGAAAAAAACACCTTTAGTCAAAGTATAGCTATTTCGACCTATTTCTTGAGGTCTTGTGACCCTTGACCTTTCTGAGGGATCAACCAAATTAGTATGCATAGAAGGGTCTTATCATCAGGTATCTTTGTGGCAAATGTGAAGTTGTGAATAGTATTTAAGAAAACATAAATTATGTCAAAATATAGCTATTTTTTACCTATTTCCTGATCCCCTTTGACATTGACCTTTGCGAGAAGTCACTCAAATTGGTATGTTTAGAAAGTATCCTTGGGCCAAGTTTGAAGAGTGTGGCTTGAATAGTCTCCGAGAAAATGCGAACAAAGTTTACCATGGACAACGGATGACGGCGGATGGACAACAGACAGACGACCACTTGCCCAAACACAGACTCACTTTTGCTTCGCACTTGAGTCAAAAAACATTTGGTGCAATGGTACTGGTGGTGGCGACTTACTGAAACTGGCAAACACGCATGAATTTGTTAAATTTGAAAATATCAATGATCTGCATTGGAATGTAGCAAAACATTGTACACGTGAAGAACAGCTAAGACTATTGCACTGGAAAATTCTCCATAACATATTTCTTACAAAATTTAATAAAATGGGTGTAAAAAATAGTAACTGATGTGACTTTTGCGGTGAGATCAATTATATTGAGCACTTTTTCTGCCATTTTATCAGGTTTTGACCTCTTAGGCACATGTTGCTAATTATTATATTTCAGCTCACTGTTGAAAGTGTAATGCTGTCTGAGACTGATATCTTACTCGGTTACAAGCTGGACCAAGCCGAACAGATATCAGTCAGGATAATCAATCATGTAATACTTATTGCAAAGATGTGTGTCAGCAGATTCCATTATGGAACGAGACTTAATGTAATTGTCATGTTTGAAACTGATGTACGGTTGGGGCTTGTAGACATCTAGAATGCATTATGTTGTATGTATCACCATATTCTGTAAATTATACTGAACGCCTGTTTATCTATCAGTGATTTCTCTGTTTAAATATGAAATATGCACGCATCCCAAACCACACATGCCCACACACGCACACCTTGCACAAACCCATGGGTAGAACATCTAGTATAATTTGTAAAACAGCAAAAGATTTGCCCAGATTCCTTCATCAAATGTCCATTTAGATACAAGCAAACAATTAATGTACCATTGAACTCATCCAATAAAATAAAAATAAAAAAATAGATCATTACTTAGACCAAATTTTGTTCATTATTCAACAACGAATAAAACCTTGTTTCCCTTGTAGATTTTGACAAAAATATTTAACAAATTGGATGAACAAGTGTTCTTTGAGGGCTTTCAAAACACAATCCAAATCAGTAAAGAACATAAGTTTAATTGTCTCAGACAGTAATAAATCTCCATTAGGTGCTGAACTATAACAATTAGGTGTTTTTGAACTTCAAATTCTTCTAATCTTGAACTACAGGATGAGAGACACAGATGCTAGACTTGCACATACGTTGATTGTTAATTGCCGGAGTACCTGGAATAATGACTGGAAACTATACACGGATGTTCCTTGGTACGCCCTGCAAGGATTGGCCAAGACTGAGATGGTATTTGTCTCAGTGTTTGTCAGTGTAGTACGTACACTATGTTTACCACAAGACAAAGATGCACGACTACAAGCTTCAGAGCAATAATGCATATAAGGCTGTAAAAAGACAGCCACTACAGTATGTACACAGAAGAGTGTTACTATTTTTCCGTTTTCCTTTTACTCTTTCTTTTATTTTCCTTTTCTGATTAGTTTTTATTTCTTATGTTACTTTTTCCTTGTTATTTTAAATTTATTTTGTTCAGTTTTATCAACCTATTTTTCTTTTAGTACTATTAGTTATGGATCAGCACTGAGTGTGTGCTTACTACACCAGTATTCCCAAGGCAATGCCACTTAATCATATTTAAATGTGATGGCATATTTCACATAGACTTGTACTTCATTGAAAATCACAAACACCTTTGGGTTATTCAGGTCATCAACAACAGAATCAAATGAACTCTTTGCTGATTGTTTGCCAGAATTCTCTGTTGGTGGGCCCTCAACCTGCTTCCCCACCAGGCAGTTGGCAACAAACAAAAGGTGCACAACAGCATCACCGTAATTAGGCTTATCTGCCTTGCCAGCATTGACATAGAAGTAAGCTCCCTTGCCCAGAGCTGCTTCCCTTTGCAAGTGGGGGTCTGGTTGGCAGCTGACACCATTTTGCAGGACAAAGTTGATGTCTTCTGCATCCGACAATGGGCAGTAGTAAAGCTCTCTCTCAGCTGCGGGTTTCTTCTTGGATCTGGGAGCCATAAGGATCTTCTGGCTTCAAAACATAGCCAGACAAAAACAACTTAGAAAGCTAGTACACATTTTCACTGTTAAAGTTCAATCATTAACCCATATAGCCCCATGGAGGTGTAATCTAACGACTATGTACCATTGCTGAAGATGGATGGACCATGATAATTCAAGGGTAGTGCCAGATTAGCTTGGTGCCATCAGGCGCCAAGTTAATCTGGCACTACCCCTGAATTATCATGGTCCATCCATCTCCTGCTGTTGGGTGATGGGGCTAAATAGGTTAACAAAGGAATAAATTAGTACAGTAATTGCAGTTTAGGAAGGTGAACTAAGCAGGGTGGTACAATTTGAGAGGGAAGAACTTGACAAACAAAAGGTCCACCAGTTAATGTTGTGCCATATTTGTCCTGTGCGTGGCACTGGCCTGCTTATAGGCTAAATACTATGTCATTTTGAGGACTTCTTGCTCACTGGAAAACAGGAGTACTAGAAGAGAGAACCTGGGCCCTTACAATCAGCCCACTGAGAGAATTTAAGTTGCTGGTGCCCAGATATAGCAGGAAAAATGAATTTTTCGCTCAAATGTATTTTTTCGAAAAATACTTACCAATGCCATTACTACAAGGAAATGGTCTCTAGCTTATCTAATTTTAGCCCAAAACTTACGTGTGTACCCATATGACCAAGGGAAGCAACCTAGGGGCGCCGTGATCCAGTACCCCGAGTAGCCTCCCGTCCCACTCCATCTGGGCAAGTGCCTGGTGCAGATACGCCAGTTTGTTTGCTTAGGTGACAAGCAGCAAGCGGGGCAGGTGGGAGGGCCGTCAGAGTAATGGCACCGGTAAGTATTTTTCAAAAAAATACATTTTAGAGAGAAATTCATTTGTTTCCTCAAAAACATTACCGATGACATTACTACAAGGAAGACTAGCGAAAAGGAGGTGGGTGACGTGTAAAAACCTGTGACCCGACCAAGCTAGTTAGACCCGCCCTCCCTGGAGCAAACTCCCGATAATTTTAGCTAAGGGTTACCAACGGCCCCGAGAGCGCCGGGAGAGAGTGTTGCGCCGCCGCCATGTCCCCCACCAGGGCCAGGTTGACTCGCTAACCAGCCAGGTTTCGGAGGTAGAATCGGGTGAAGGTCGACTCTGTTCGCCAACCCACACCCGCCACAATGTCTATGACGGCACAGTTGCGGTCGAAGGCGATGCTTGCGGCAATGGCTCTGACCTTGTGTGCTCTGATGTGTAGCCGCTGGCAGCGTCAGGGCAGAGGTCCTGGAAGGCGGAGCGTATCACCCAGCAGAGCCAGGACGGAATCGTCTGGGCCGAGGTGTCAGATCTACCTGGGGACAGAGGGAGAAAGATGCGGGAGCGTCACCTGCAGAGCGGCTTGGTTTGGCGCAGGTACACGCATCCTGTTGTCAGGCCTCCCGGTTCAGGCTTATCACCTTCAGTGGCCGTACAGTGATCACCTGGGGGTCGGTCAGTGGGACTGTGTCTTGGCCAGAAAGGCCGGGTCCATCAGTAATTGCACAGATCCGTCCATCCTGAACTGCAGCAGGAGGGGTGCGCCAAAGGCGCATGCAGCTCACTCACTCTGGAGGCCGTGGCAAGGGCGAGAAGAAGCAGGTCTTCCGCGTTACGTCGGCCAACGTCGCTAGGGGAAGCGGTTCGAAATGTCTCAAGATAAGCCAGGTGAGTACCCAAGGTAAGTCCCAGCGCGGGATCAGGGAGCGGAGGACCGGCTGCTGTATACAGAAGTGGGCCATCAGGTCAGCGAGGTCTTTGCACTTGCCGGGGTCCGAGCGGCCCAAGTGTCAGGACGAGTCGGCAATCAAGGCGAGGTAGCCCCTGATGGTGATCAGCGCCAAGTGCTGCTTGGCGAAAGGCCAGAGGAAGAACTCAGCCAGCTGGGGGGATGTCAGATCGGTAGGAGAGAGGTGTCGGTCATCGCACCAAGACTCCAGGACTCGCCACGTTCCTTTGTCGACTCGATGGGATCAGAAGGTCGGTGGTCCCAGACTTGGCCCAGCTACCGGGGCCACTAGCAGCAGAATCGCGTTGCATCCCTTGAGCTTGAGCAGGACCTATGGGACCAGCACCGTGGGAGGGTAGGCATACGCGATGAGACCTTCCCAGGAGATGGAGAGCGTAATGACTGCCCAGGCTAGGGGGTCCGGAATGGGTGAGATGAAGAGGGGCAGCTGGCGGTTCCACCTCGTCGCAAAGAGGTCGACCAGAGGAGTCTCCCACGCCGTACAGAGCATCCGAAAGATGTCCCGATCTTCGCACCACCAGAGGAGCTGGTAGAGAAGAATGCAGAGGGTGGGGGAGCGAGTCCCACCCTGCTTCTGGGTGTAGGAGACCACAACGGAGTTGTCAGAATGGACAAGCAGTTCCTGGCGTCCGAGAGTCATTTCCCAGGCGAGGAGGGCTCGCCAATCCGCGTGCAGCTCCAACCAGTTGATATGCTAGTCCGCGAGATCCATGGTCCAGCTGCCGGAAGCTGTGGAGAACGTCGGCAGCAGGTGCGTGCCCCAGCCAGCGCGGCTGGTGTTGACGCAGAGGGACAACCTGGGGGGGGGGGGGGGGGGGGCGGAGAGTGGAGAGGCCCTTCGGTCGCGAGCCATTCGGGATCCGCCCAACGGAGGAGTTGCAGGAGGGGCATCGTAAGCACTGGTACTCGAGTCTTGATGTCGCCAGCCGAGAGTCGCTAGTGAAGAAGTAGGGGCAGTTGAAGCGGACAAGAGTAGAGACAGCCGGGGGGGGGGGGGGGAGGGGAGGGGGGTAGATCCACTGCCGCACTCATCAGGCCCAGGCGCTGCAACCACACTCTGGCGGAGACCAACTCCTGTTGAAACACTAGCCGAGCCAGGTTCGCCAAGTTCTGTATCCGCGATTCCGGTAGTCTCACCAGGTTCAGGTCGGTCTGGAACTCCATGCCCAGGTGAATGAAGCGGCGGGACGGGGAGAGGTCCGACTTGCCCACGTTGACAAAGAAGCCGAGCCTGTCAAGAAGGTCCAGCAAGGCGTCTCGGTCCTTCTCCAAGGCGGCCACCGATTGGTTGCGCAGGCGCAGATCGTCGAGGCATTCAAAGGTGGGCTCGGGGACGTCTGTCTGGCCTTGGCGAGAACACGGCATCCATGACGCGGGTGAAAGCCCAGGGGCTGAGGCTGAAGCCGAATGGAAGAGCCCAAAACTGGTAGACTACGCCGCCGAAGGCGAAGTGCCAAAGGCGTCTGGAGACTGGTTGAACGGGCACAAGCCGGAAGCGAGTGAAGGTCCAGGCCGACGGCGAAGTCCATGGGTTGGACTGAGGACCGAAGGGCTCTGGCGGTCTCCATGCGGAAGGTCAGTGCGGAGAAGAACCTGTTCAGCGCCGAGAGGTCGAAGATAGGCCGCCACTCGCCTATGGGCTTGGGGATCAGAAGGAGGCGGCTGTAGAAGGCTGGGGAGACGTGACGCGTTACCACCTCCGTGGCGTCTTTCTGCAACAGCCCGGCGATCTCTCCTCGTAGAGCAGCTGCTGCGCCGGTCCGAAGGGACAGAAGTCCACACAGGGCTGCATCGCAGGAGGCAGCCGGGGATGGAGGGCGGGTGGGGACATCCGGCGGTAGGGGCGGGCAGCCACGGCTGGAGGGCAGGCGAGAGGAGGGTCTAACAGTCCGCAGGGCGAGACGCACAGCCATGTGGGCGGCTTGAAACCGGGTGGAGATGGAGCGGGTGGACCAGAGGTCCCTGTTCGCGTCCTGCACTGTCTGCCAGGATTGAAGCTAGTGGTTCGCCGATATGGCCAGTCGCAGCTGCCTCCGTGGGTACGGCAGAAGGTCGGGGCAGAGGCGAAGAACGGCATTCCAGCGTAGCAGGTCACAATCGCGGCAGCGGCCATGGTGTTGACAGAAGCAAGGTGTGATCGACAGGTGCCAGGCCTCATCCACACGAGAGACGACAACTTGCGTAACCATGTCGAGAACTCCTGCACAGGCAAGGGCGTTGCGGAAAAGGGATGCTGTCCGTTCCAGACCCGGTGTGATTAAACGCCGCGAAGCGGGAAGTCCACCTGCACATAGCTGTGCCGGAGGGTCCACCGCCGAGAGGGTGGAAGCGAAGCTCTGTGAGTGACCAGCGTACCAACTCTGTTGAAAGGTGATAACCAAGTCAGCCGGTCATCGGCCATCAGAGAAGAAGAAGACCCCATCCGCGCCGGAGCCCTTATGTAGGAGATCGGATAAGGCGTCGTGAGGATCCCGAAACCCAAGGGGTTGCGGCAAGAACTTGAACCTCCCGGATCGACGATCAGCATCCACCAGGCCAAGAGCTTCCTCTTTGGCGGGGAAGGGACAGGCTCCCGGGGGAAGAGAAGAAGCGACAAGGCACACCACCTCAACCAGGGAGCGAAGAGTCTCCAACCTAGATGTCAGAAGGACCGTCAGCGATGAAGGAGCATCCGACGAGCGTGCGGGTGGGGAGGTCGAACGGCTAAGGAGCGCTGAAGGAATCGTCCAGGAAACGCTGAGGGCGTCATCATCCTTGGGAGGCACGGGAGGCCGGCGCTGAGGGTGCAAGGCGGCGGGCTCCGTCGCGACGAGGAGCAAATCCGAGGAGAGCGACTGCGAGAGGGTGAGTGGGAACGGCGAGTCCAGGGAGAAGAGCGACGAATGCAGGAACAATCCTCCAAGACCCGCGGTGAAGTCCGATGCCGAGGTCGAGGTGTCCAGGAAACAAGGAGCCCGAAGCAGACCTGGTCGCTGGGTGGGGAGCGCAGGAACGACGGGCAGAGACCCAGGAGTGGGTCGGGCAACGACGCTGAGGGTCCAGGATCGCGGAGCCGCGGAACTGATGGTGGGAGTCCGTAGTCCGTGAAGAAACGCGTCAACGTGGGCTATGAACGCACGAGTGGGCGTCCAAGGTCCAAAGCCGTGTCCATCCTGGAGTCGCCTGTCGTGTTTAAGCAAGTCAATGCCGCTTGTCCGGCGTCGGGTCATTGCGTGATCTTCTCTCCTTGTGGTTCTTAGAAGGTTCCGCAGAGCAGGGCGAGCAAACTCGCTGCGGGTCGGGCTCAAGCAAGCTGGCGCGCAAGGGGGGAGTCACAGTGTGAGTCGTCCGTCCCCCAACATCAGGACTTGGCAGCCGTTTGTTTTCCGCAGAGCGGGGCGAGCGAACTCGTTGCGGACCGAACTCTAGCGAGTTGGTGCGTAAGGGGGAGTCCTTCCTGCGCCGTCCCCCAACAGCAGTATGGGTACTTCTTCGTCAGTCAGGGGCTTAGGCATGCGAGAGGCCACGGGACGGCAGTGGACGTTCACACCGATAGCTGCTCCAGAGCTGGGACCAGCTCCTCTACTCAGGGCACGCAGACATCACAGGTGCGGCCGGAGGCGTATCACTCGGCCACTGGAAATCGCCACATCGGGTGCAGGTGCAGACTTGACAACTGCAACACATATCATAACAAGATCCTATATAGCGTCCCAGTAGCCCATTTCTACGGCTGACCGCCTCTTAAAGGGGACGGCACGCGCCGCCAGCCATTGGCAAGTTTCATAGGGCCCGAGGGCCTTGTAACTGAGCCGGCTGCGGCGCGTGCCCATCATCAGTTGATTTTCTAATTATGCGTTTGACAGTGCTTATAATAAGCCAGGGCCTTCCTACAGGGACGCTTGTTATCATACGTATAGGTGAAAATAAGAAACGACTGGCCGTGGCTGCTACGCCATGCCACGAGTGCACCCGAGCATTCGCAAAACTCTCCGAGGAGTAAAGAAAAAAATTCAAACAGTGACGTCGCCGGCCGGCGCCAGTCGCTGGCAACCACCGAGACCTTACCTAGCCATCTCCCTGAGGCTGGGGGGAGGGGGAAAACCTGACACGCAGAAGGCGGGAGCGCCACACCAAGGAGCCGGGGGCCGCACACGTCAGGCAAGGGCGCAGAGTCCGCGATGAAAGTCCCAGAGGTCCAGTAAACACGCGAACTTGTCCAAAGCCACCCAGAGAAGAAGTAACAACAGTTCAAGGCACCCAAGTGCAATTCACACACAGCCGGGAACCGAGGCTCCATGTCGCAGGTACAACCGGCGCAGAACCATACACAGCCGTAGGGAAAACTGCAGAGGGCTAACACACGTCTGAACTCCACAAGCTAAGAGAACAAACTGGCGTATCTGCACCGGGCAGTTGCCCGGATGGGGTGAGACGGGAGACTACTTGGGGTACTGGGTCATGGTGTCCCTAGGTTGCCTCCCTTGGTCGTATCGGCACACAGGAAGTTTTGGGCTAAATTAGATAAGCTAGAGACCATTTCCTTGTAGTAATGGCATCGATAATGTTTTTGAGGAAACAAATGTGATCATCATAATAATAATAATAAATAGTTTTTGTATATCGCTGTTCTCCAGCAAAACACTGGACTCATTGCGCATGCACAACAGCACACCCTCTCTCTCTCTCACACACACACACACACAATTATACACTACTTTAAACCACCCATCCCTTCCCAACACCTTACATCCACTTCCCTCTGGAATCAGAATAAAAGAAATTCAGTCAACAGTTAGCCAAAGATGAGCTAAATGTTAAATGCCCAACAGAAAAAAAAAAGTCTTTAAGTGAGCTTTGAACTGTGATGATGTGGGCAGATTCTGCATTTCAATTGGCAGCGAGTTCCACACACTTGGGGCTAAAAAGGTGAAAGAACGCTCCCCGACAGTGTCTAGACTGAAAACCAGGGACACTTCACCATTTGTGATCAATATAGTGTGAATATGCATACAGTTCACCATTGTGGAGTTTCAACAATTAAAAGCTGAAGAAAGGAAAAAGAAAGAATCGGTACAATGGTTTTTTAACCCCTTCTCTGCCCAGAATACGTGTACATGAACAGACTGCAAGAGACACAGATCCTCATGAGCCCCTGCACTTGCAGAGGCTCATAAGGATATATGTGCCTCTTGCTGATGCCACTTTTCCTTGTTCTTTGGAGAGCTCTTTGGTGCTGAATTAAAAATTCCACTGGCAAAGAAAGGGTTAGACATTCAATGCACACATAACTATATACAAGTCTCACCTTTCATAGTTTTCAAGAAAAAACTTGTTTTCCAGTCTGTGTATGTTGATGACCTTTGCAGCTCGACCCAAAGTCTGAGCAAACTTACTCTTCACCTCTTGGTACTCCTGAAATAAAGAAATATTCATGCAGTCTCAGTGATGCTTTTGCAAATTATAGGCAAGAGATAGAAAAACTGACAGTTGATAGGCACCACTCCCCTAATCAATACATTTATTATAATCAACTAGCCATTCAGACAAACGAACTCCAACACTTACCGCCAATGCCTCTATTACCTAGCCATTTTAGTTCCACCCCAGAAATCATTCAAGCAACGATTTTGATCAGCTGCCAACCCGTGATCATTAAGGCAGATCCCCACCCCACCTAAATAATTAATGCTGCCATTGACTTTTTTTAAACAAAATTATTATATTACATTATAAAATGAATCAAGACAAATTGCTACTTTTAAACGATATCTGTGCTGTAGAGAACAAAGATTTAGACTCTAAAAAACAATGCCTTCTCTCTGTTGTTGTTTCCGGAAAATCAAAAGCTTTTCTTGGTAAACAATACATGACAGAAGACATAGAATCTCTCACCGCTGACGAGCTAATGAAACTACATTCAAAATATGAAAATCACATTAGTTCACTAATGACACGTGATTTGAGTCGATCTCTTGTCTGCCTATACACAAAAGCTGTGAGTCACTTTCTACCTGTTGATAGTGACAGCCTTTCACATGATCTAGAAAGCAACCCCATAGTTTCAAGTTCAATAGGCAAATTAGCATGCCTTATGTTTTACAAGTTTGGGAATTACCTTGCACCTGTGGTAACCTTACTTGTTACTAGTAGTCATATTGATTTTTCTAAAATAAATTTTAAATTAGAAGAAAATGGACGAGACCCAGACGACTCCACATCAGAGTCCTGTCTTGACACAAGTTCAAACGGTGACTAAGGTTAAAAGTCCAGGTCGAATAGAGGCTGGAAAAAGATTAGCTGAATATAACAAACAAAAAAAAATTACAGCTTCAAGTATTAACAGAAAAGACTCAAGTAACTGACACACCGTCAAACAGCTCCAACCCCAGCGCAAGTGTCACTACCGCCAGGGCCAACACCCTCACACTCCCAAAAAAGTGAGAGACAAACAACTGAGTCTAAACCAAAAATATCAAATTATATAGTTGCTGGATTTGTTTTTGGATTTGGTTACGTAGGTTACCAATTATACAAAAAATACAAACCAAACACTCAAACAGTGTCCAAAAAATCAAGCACTCCAAAAATAAAAGAAGTAGTTGCCACATTACCAGCAACACCCAAAGCCGTGGACCCATTTTACATGCAGTAAATAAATTTATTATTTAATTTTTGTGGTATAAGAAAATGAGCGACACAAAAAACATAATGAACCTCGTCTATCACTCTGCAGTAATAAGCGGGCTAACAGTTGCTTATTCTATGCTGGGGAAAAGTCTTCTCAAAATGAAATCGGCAGACTTGAGTAGATTAGACTTCGAAGACAGTGCTAAGCTAGTAGCAGTTGTCACAGCATCGATTGCCACAAAAGACTTTCTAATCAAGCAAGGAATTATTCCAGAAAATGTTTCTAAGTAAATAAAAAATATGGCAACAATAGCTATTATGATTGGTGGGGCAGTTGTTAACGCACTTGCATTTAGTGGATCAAACTACCTCTTTTCAAAAATGGGTAGAGAGGAATCAGCAGAAGAAATGAAGCGTCACAATGAGGCATCTGAAAAACTAGCTCAAGCCCAACAAGATTACGAGAAGCAAAGAATAGAGAAACTTGATTTCATCAATGAAAAACTCAGACTTGAAGGTCATGCACAGCATACATTTTTAAACGTCGACGATGTGATTAAAGAATATTTTCTTGTTACTGGTGAAGACATGACCATCCCACAACCAAAACTTAGCGACTACTATCAACCAAGTCCAGAACAAAAAAATGGAGAAATATTATTTGTTCTAGTAGGTATTATTAGTATATTTTACAGGAGTTTTTATTGCTAGAAGAAATGACAGACGTTGGAGCTAAACTATCAAAAATATATTACTCCCCTATTGGCTACTGGAAAGGAAAAACTGCAATAGAAAAATTACATGCGGCTGTGGGCAGTGATGTTACACTCGAACAAATAAAACAGTGGCTACAAAAACAAGCAATTTGGCAAATATATCTTCCTGCTCCAAGAAAAATAACAAGACCTCATTTTGTAAACACTATACCTAATGACACCCATCAAATGGATCTCCTGTTCCTACCACACGATACAATAAGAAAGAAACGATACAAGTATGCATTAACTGTTGTCGACATAGCTTCAAGGTATAAAGACGCCGAACCCATAACTGACAAAAATGCTGTAACAGTGGCCACTGCGTTAACAAAGATATATAGTCGTGGTCCTTTAAAATTTCCCAGGCTTGTGCAAGTCGATGATGGATCTGAATTTAAAGGAGCTGTTAATCAGTTATTTGCAAAGCATGATGTGCTAGTGCGGCGAGGCATACCAGGCGTGCACAGATCACAGGCAATTGTTGAAAACTTTAACAAGCAATTATCAGAGAGACTTTTCAGCTATCAGTATTCTAAGGAACTCATGCATGACGCACGTAACACTGAGTGGGTTAAGAGATTACCGTCTGTGATAAATGCAATGAATAATGAAGGTCACCCTAAACCTGTTGATGCTATTAAATTGAAAATAATACCGTCAGGGTCAGAAATGAAAACAAAAGCGCCTGACACAAGCTTGTTTACAAAACAAGTAAGATATTTATATCAACCCGGAGAGGCCGAAAATGACGTCAGACGCAGGGCAACTGATCCAATATGGTCTACGTCTGTTCACAATATAAAAAAAAATAGTTCCTTCCGCTAATGCATCGATTTATTATCTGTATGAGCCCGCCCCAAAGAGGGCGTTTGTTAGAGAAGAATTACAAATTATTCCTCCAGACACTGTTACGCATTTTTAATCATTTCATCAACTAATTCATTGATTAGTTCATCAACAAGTTCATCAGCTATTTCTTCAGATAACTTAAGCGCATAATGCCCAGGTGCATAAGCCTTTTCCTTAGTGTGAAACACTCGTTTTGTGTCTCCAACTGCAAGTGACTTCTTATGTGTTTGGATAATTTCAATATTGTGTCTATTTGACCTCAGTGTCTTGTTTGGATAATCAGGCATTAGTTCTCCATCTAATACTTGCTTGTAGTGTTCATGACGGATGTCTTTATTTTTTATCGCTGTTTTCTTGATACCTTTGGCTTTGGACTGACTGCCTTTTTGGTGCAGTATAGAATACATTTCTGATCTCAGTCCAACGTACTCAACTATCAGCACACCATTTAGTTCATCTTTAAACTTACCAGGCACTTTCTTGTTTTGTGTACTAAACAGTGGATGATCCTTAGGGTAGTCAGACGTGTCATACATATGCAGTTCTGTTTTCATGTCTTCATAAAAATCTTCCGTAGGCACATCTATGATCATAGAGTCGGTGTCAGTGTAAAGCAGACGGCACTCAGGATACTTTGGTTTGAAGTAATCTTAGTAAAATTCAAGCATCAGCAATTTTGATAACTCAAGTATTGCCATACCAATGAATACTGGCTTGTCCAGTTTGACAATCTTTTTTGAGTGAAACTGCATACAATGATGAATGAAACTCTTTGTACCCTGTGTACTGTGGCTTACCTGTAAGTTTAATTGCACCCAATTCAGTTGTGACCAGTCTCACATCTTTGCGGTGATGAGGATTTTCCATCGTCTTACCAAAACAGGCATTGTTCATAAGCTTAAAGAAGTCTTTGTCAAATGCAGTGTTGCCATCTCTTGCACGCAATGTTGTGTTTTTCATTATGTAATCTTTCATGAAAGCACTTTGGTCAAATTGAATACCTCTGTGAACTTTCTTTAGTACTAACCCATGTCTGATGTAAAACTGCAGCAATCGATAGTGACAAACGTAATTGAATTTCTCATTCAGATTTGGCACAAGTTTGGTGTCTTCCTTTTTACCCATCATACTCATTTTCTCAACAGCTAATGGATAATGGATAATCATTGTGGTAATCATGTAGGTGGTGTGGGTACTCCAGGTCTACTTCAAAGATGCAACCCTTTGCATCATTCCGGTCATGACTCATAATATTGTTTGTTAACTGTGTTATGTCATACTGTGACAAATCATACAGACAAAAGTTTTTCAAGGGCAATAACTCACACATTGCAAATCCATAAAGGTTATTAGCATCCAAGTACATAATGAATGACCTTGGCCTTGAGGGGTCAAAGTCATCAAGATATTTGTTGTTGGCTTTGGCATAGTTGTTTGCGGCTATACTTATACCTCCCCTCAAACCATGTTCCACCATTTCACCCATCGTACGATCAGACAACAGGTCTATAAATATCTTGCTGGATTTCAAAAATGCATCCCATGTCATGCCAGGACTAGTTATGTAGCAAGCTGGGTCAAGACTGTAGTGTAACAAACCCTTTTCACGATAACTTTCAAATACGTCTGCTAGCAAACAAACGTCAGCCTTTAAGTACTGATCGTGGTAGTCACCAATTGTTTGACACCCTAGTTTATCCCACGCATCAAGTGCATGTTGATAATCAGAGTCAGAAATACCTTTACCATTTAGTGTAGAATAAAATTTCTCTTTTGGTGGCAGTCTCCTTTCCTCAAACACAACCCAGTCACTGATGTACTCGTACGGATACACTCCTTTCTTGATCAAGTCTGGCTCAAAATATTTACTTGTTATTGGAAACGATGTCAGTCCATCTGCCAGACTAGCAAGCCCTAAAGACAAATGTTGCATAGAGTCATAAAATGCTAATTTGTCCAACCTAAAAGTCAAGTATTTCTCAGTTGTCTGGGCAATGCAACTAATTTTTTTGTAAGACTCGTCCACAGCCTGCATGATAATATGTGAATCATACCCCTTGAGATTGTGGAAAAAGATAGGCAACTTATATGCCTTGGGATCAATTTTTAGTTTCAAGCTGCAATCACCATGTGCAGCACCTCTGTAACGTCCAGTTATGTGGTCATGATCGCGAACTTTATCACCATCAATGGCTTGTTCACAAATCCAACACATCACTGCTGCATCAAAATTTAGTTTGTCTTCTTCTGTCATCAACAAAGGCATCTGACAGTTTTCCAAATACTGTACTACTTGACTATACAGTTGTCTCATTTCTGTTAAAAACTCAGCTGCTGCATTTTCACCTCTGTAGATAACAGGTTTTGTATGCTGGCCGTCAGACCTAACAAGAATATATCCGAAAGAACACACCACTTGATCACTCAATTTTATGGTCTTTGGTAATGATTCTGGAACAGGACCATCATATGGAACAACCAGTGATTCAAAATCAGCATACACTACAAACGGCAGCTTTTGCTGATTCCCATGGTTTTTAAAATAAACCTTGCTACCAGGATCTGGATACTTAAGTACTGTTTGAATGTCATCAGGTGACCTACAATGTTTAACATGTTTGTGTGCTACGTCAATAGAGTAAAACCTCTGTAAACATTTTTTACAAAATTCCTGTTTACCATCATGTTTTGTTGTATGATGAATTAGTCTTGACATACTCCTAATAATTGTGTAGTGAAAGTTATCACCAGAGCTTATTAATAAAAGGTCAACATGCTTATCTTCTGGCTGACCATAGGTGGGGGCAATTGGTGATACTCTAATTGGTTGTAACTTGTTCTCAGACTCATTATCCCATACATACACATTTACAGATACACCAGGATTTAGTTTTTCAAACAAATCTATATCATCCACCTTAACAGGAAACTCTATGCCACTAAAGTTGAGTTCATTTACAAATTTGGTATAGTTAGATACGCGATCAGGTCTTGTTTTTACAAAGTGTAGTTTGGCAAGCACACACCACATAAAACAGAAATTATCATTGTTCTGAATATTGAATACAGCCTTTTTGCCTGCAACCTCTTTTGGTAGAGGCAGCCATGATTTGCCTAAAATAGGATGATACCTTGACTGCTTCAGTTGCAGTTCATGTACACGCCCTTCATGCCAACCAGATCCCTGCATTTTTGCTCTGTCGATTGCTTCGAGAAAGTTAGGCAACAGTCTTTCTCTAAACACTTTTTCCAATTCTCTTCTTGAATTAACTGTGTGTTGTCTTGTCGAGATATACGATACAATCACTTCACTGTCTACCCTGGTAAATTCTATTTTAGCAACAATCTGAATCTTTACACTACCAGAAAGAAGATTATCTTGTATGACCGAGAAAGATCTTTCTATCGATTCATAGACACTGTAAATATTAGATATAGGCAAGTATGTTGTGTGAAACATGTTTCTTAAGCCAGACGAGCTTTGGACATTGTCCATCATTTTTATTTGTAGGTCAAAATAATAAATAGAAAAATTACACCTTGTGTAATACCACTTTAATGACTGTAATCCCTATTATAATAAATATTTAGTTCATTCCCCAACAAATCAACCACTTCCCTGGCATGTGTCTTAAGGTCTTGTGCTCATGCTGCAGGTGTAATATCACTTTATTGACAGTAACAAATTCAATATAATCATGTTGTTTACTTAGATGGTAGAATATGTGTAAACACATACTCTCAAACCAGTCACAGTTAGCATCATAAACTATAAAATCTTGTGTCTTAAGATCAACAGTCTTGTAATCATAACATGGTGGACAATTAGAATATCCAAAAGTTACATTATATGCCATGTATATCTTCGTTGGTGTTGAGAGTTTTATCAAGGGCTCAAACGGGTGTTTAACTTGTGTTTTTAAGTCATTAAAATGCACAACACCTCTGAAGCTCTCTGTGATATCAAATGCTCGCCCGCTTTGTCTGTCTGTCATTTTTTATGGACAAAACAAAAGGCTAAATTAATTCACTAACCCATACCCTGTAGGCTGATCTGTCTTTAAAATAAGCTTTAGATGCTTAGTCAATTTCAGTTTGTTTTTCACAATGTCTCGTTCATGTTTGTTGGGGATGACATCATTCTCTCTGAGACAGTCTTCAAAGCTGTCACGATCCTTACAGTAAAACAAACAGATAAACTTTAACTGCTCACGAAAATCTTTCAGTACAGCATTATATTTTTGAGTGAGAATCCATACACTAATGTTTGCATGTCTGCCACTGAAGGCAAGTTCTGCTAATGTGTTTCTCTTCTTAACAATATCCTTCTCTGCAGAGCAATCATCAACAATAAACAAAGTTGACTGTCCTTCAAATTGCTTGTAAAAATACTGCATGCAGTCATTCAGTTTTTTCTCCGGGTCGACTAAATAAATGTTGTCGTCAGACCGAATGAATAAACGGTTGTGATAAGCTCTGTTGTGTTTTATAGTAGGACAAAATATCACAATGTTTTCGAAATGATAGATGTATCTTGTTCGTAAGAGATTAAGAACAAACTCAGTTTTCCCACAGCCTGTG
This sequence comes from Semisulcospira habei, assembly GCA_036245525.1. Lineage (NCBI taxonomy): Eukaryota > Metazoa > Mollusca > Gastropoda > Semisulcospiridae > Semisulcospira > Semisulcospira habei. The sequence goes on along the minus strand of BTPG01000001.1, from coordinate 26,504,532 downwards.
GCACCACAAAACAAACCACAGTGTGGGTCAAGTGTCATCAAGTTCATTTTAATACTAATTATAATTTTAATATATGTGTCCACTCAGTCTGCTTTCTTGAATGTTCAGTTGTGCATCAAAAATCAGATACAAATATATGTTTATTGCTTCGGCTTTTTCAACCTTTTTTTGTATTCCGTCACTGCCATTTTTAACAGTACGACCTGACCCATGTAGGTAGTCGGCATCTGTACTACGCAGGTCTAGCCACAGTGCATACTTGTCTGTCAGGTATTGAGCAATTCTTACGTCATACAGATGCAAATCTTTAGATGCTATGTTTGCTGGTTTTTCTCTAAGTCTTCCGCCTGCAAAATATTTTGTGATCTCGTCATAGTGCTGGTAAGGTAGCATACCTGAAGCATACACTTGATTAGGACGGCCTTCAATAGTACAAGACAAATGAGTAATCTTTGGATTATAGAATTTTTCTGAATCTCATCCGTATGGACTCGTCGGTTTAACAAACAACAGAAGAATGCCTTTTAGTGACCTAGCAGGTGTGTTCAAGTTGATGTTCCACATTGGATTGCTTTTATCTTTAGGAATCAAATTGTGTCTTATCACACGATCATAATAAATCGGTAGTCTTGACTGGTACTGATTTTGAATGATAGTAGCTAAATGAGCATGTGTGACAATTTCATATTCCAAAGAGATGTTAGAGATCTTGTATGTTGCATCTGTGTCAGTTGATTTAATAACTTTGGAGTAGTCATTGAAAATTAGTTCGAAACTAAGACGGTCATTTAGTGCTCCTTGATAATAAGGCAAATGTGCTGTTAGGATTTCAAATTCAAGTGGAATGCAAAATCTATTTCCATATGTTTCTGCCACAATAACGTCCTTGGCTTCTGTTGTTGATTTATCTGATGCATTGATTCTGAGTTTGGCAACATTATAAGCCTGTATGCCTTGGTAAATACGGTCTTCTCTTTCTTCACTTGTGAGCCACAGATCTTTGTAACAGTAGAATACATCAGCATCGTCAAGACTGAACACTTCCTGTCCTTCAAGTTTAACTTTAATAGTCTTAATAATTGCTCTGGCAAGGTTGCCAACTAGTGTTCTTTTGTCATCTGTGTCTGATGAAAGTTCAATATTAAAAGCAAGGCGAGCAGTACCAGGAATAATAACGTCACTGGGGCCTAGGTTAGGAAACTTTACAGTAAGGGTTTGGTTCGGGTCTATAGTACTTGGATTGTTTGTGATAACAATTGATTGTCTAATGCCCTTAACACCAAGAGGCTCACGTAGTTTTCTGTGTGGATCTAACTTTGATCCGTAGGACTGTGTCATTTTATTATGCACAATAAAAAAATGAAATTAATAAAACAATGGCAGCGGGAGGATTTAACCATGAAGATTTTGAAATGGATGACATGAATGTCTCCAATACTAGTGTTACAGATATGACTGGAATGGGAAATACTTCTAGTATGTATCGCGAACTGTTAAAAAAGACAAAAGTGAACTCGTTTTATGATAGTGTTGGTGACCGCCCAGATGAAATAGATCCTAATCAGTTTGAATATGATAAAGGTCATTTATTTCTAAATACAGACAAAGGAAAAGTACAATTGACTAACAAAAGAGACCCTGGTAAGTTTAGAGCTTTAAGTACAATCAAAAATGAAGGTGGTGTTGGCGCCTTGCGTCAACTTGGTATTGGAGATAAAAAGTTGTCACCTCGACTTGCTAGTACCCTTCATGATGTACAAACAAGGTTGCCAACTGGACAAGAAATTGAAACGACTGAAGTAAAAAGGCTTCCAGAAATAGCAGACAAGGTAATACAAGAAACTTCATTTACAGAAGGGCAAATAAATGATGCTATGAAAACAATAGAAGACTCTCCTTTGACAATGCGGGAGTTAGTGGGCTTGGATAAAACACTGCAGTCAATAAGAGGTGAGCTTGTAAATAATGTAGCCAAACTAGGCGAGCTTGATAATCACATTGAAAGAGAAAAAGAAAAATTAGCTAAAGCTGAGGATGACAATTATGACAAAGAAATGAAAGAAAGAATACAACACAGATTAAATGATTTGCAGATAGAAAGATCAGCGCGACTAGAAGTGATTGAAATTGAGAAAGAAAAACTCAAAACACAGGTCAACAGGGTTAGAGAAACTATTCAGAAAATACTTCATGAAGACACAACTTTGGCTGAGAGATTGAAAACACTTTTCAGAGAGCAGGGTATCACTATTGCAAGTTTAATTACTGCTCTTGGATTTATTATCAGTACTGTAGTGTTAGCTGTAACGGGTGGTGGTAGCAGTTCAGCTCCACCTGCCCCTCCAGTTCCATCAGACCCAAAAGATTTACAGGCATGGGTAAAAAAACAGTTGTCTCATATATCAGACTTGCTTCAAAAATTGGCAGTAAAAGCAATGGATGCTTTGCCTGGCATAATAGGGAGTGTTGTCAGTTGGCTGATAAGTACAGCAGCAAAGGTAGTAGGGTTTATGGCAGAGCATGTATGGGTCTTTTTGGTGACAGTAGGAGGGTTAATTATAGGATATTTAATGAAACAGATAAAGAAGTAATATTCATAATCCAGTAAGGCCAATTACCAATGCAGTTCTCTCTGACTCATGTGTGTTTACTGGGGTTACTGGCTGTGCTGGTACCGGTGCAGGTGTTGGTGCCGATGCTGGGGCTGTTACTGACATTACTGGCGTTACTGTCTGTACAGGTGATGATGATGTTACTGGCGTTACTGGCGTTATTAATGGTTTTAATGGTTGTAGGTGTGTGGTTGTTGGGCTCAAGTTTACAGATTGATTGAGTCCTAATTTTTGATCACGCCCTGCGACAATTATTTTGTTATTATAATTTGTTATTGTACCCATTTGGAGTTGAAGGTCTGATGGTAACATGTATAGGCCGATGCCAACTACAAAGTCAACTTTCGATCTGGCATATCTGAGAACGTCTTGGTAGTGTTGTATGCTTGAAGGGAGATCAACAACTGAGTTAATTGAATCTTCAAGGTTTGCAAGAAACTGTTTTTGTGCTTCAAATTTGCCACTCCCATTTACAATATCTGACTTTGTTTGAGCTTGTGCTCCTAGTATACACCACACATACGTTCTGATAGACTCATTAATGCGTTCGACTCCTGCTTGAGTAAACCCATCACTCTTATCCAAGACAAATGTGGTCCAGGCATTAGACTGTTTCTGTTCAATTGAGCCTAACCACACTTCAGATTTTGATGAGAATGAAGAGTAGGGAGGCCAGTAATCTTGTGGGTATTGTCTGTGACTCATAGCATAATACAATGCCTTTGTGATCATCAAGTTTTTGTGTAAAGACATACTTTGTACTGATGTTAAATTCATTACAGATCCGTTCAAATGCTTTCATATCCATGGGATTGTTAAACTGATTAAAACTGGATTCAGTAGGCAGTGGGGTATGGAGTTCTGACAGTATTCTTCTAAGCTGGTAATACGTGTGGAAACGATAGACAGACTTAATCAGTTTGTTTGGGTGATTCAAATGGTCTATAAAAGAAACCCCACAGCCAGTAGTTGAGCACAGTATAGCAAAGTTAAGTTGGTTTTGAAACATCTATAGTGGGCTTGAGGACCACTTTCTTGCACTTGCATCATCTGTAATTGGAGGGTTTAGGTAATGATCATACGGATTTGGCACTTTCACTTGAAATAAATCTCCTTCAGACAAAGCTATATCGAGCCGATTTAGCTGAATTATTTTCTGATCATAAGTAGGTGCGACATTGTATTTGGCATCCACGTTAAATTGAAATGCATTTACAGTGGCAATTGTTGGTGATTTAAATTCCATTATGCTTTTTTTATGCGATAATAAAAATGTTTATAACTTTATCAAATCTTGATACAAGCAAACCAGTGTGGTTAACTAATGGGATTGATAATCGTGATGGTAGCAAAGCTGTAGCTATCCACGAAATGTTCTACACTGTAAAGTGGTTTAATGTAACAGATGATAAAAATTATTCTGTAAGTGGAACTCTTGATGTTATTGAGAAGGGCGATATTTTACGAGCTGGGTATTATGACTTTTGTACTTTAGCTGATTGGCTTCAAAATGAATTTAAAATTAAGGCAACTTTAAACCCAGCTAATTTACTTGTTACAATTGAATTTCCGAAAAGTGGAAACTTTTGTCAATTAGTCTTTTATTATTACTTGGTTTTTTAGGTAAAAAAATTATACATCCAGATGAAGATTGGACACCATCAGTCGGACGTCTACTATCACCAAAAAAATCAAAAATAACTGGTAGATATCCTGTTCATTTGTCAGTACACACAGTGCTAAATGTTCATTTAAAAGAACTAAGCACTACTGATAATCTTCACAATGGAAAGCCTTCGACTTTGTTGAAATGTGTGTCGACTGGAACTGCTCCTTATTGTGAAAATGTAGTTGTTAGATTTCCTAATTCTCAGTTTAAAAAATTAGGCACAAGTTTCTTTGAATCATTGTGCTTATATGTAACTAATCAGGATGACAAACCAGTTGTGATGCATGATTTTTATGTTGTGTTGGAAGTTAAATAAATTTTATTTTTGCAAAATAAAAAATGAGCGGTCTTGGTCCAAAGCCGAGAATTATTCCAGTTGCATGTCTGTCAATAGAGTTGAAAGATTTGGCTGACGTGCAAGATTTTGATAAAGAAGGTGAGGTAGGAGAGGTGTATGGCCTTGAACTTGTTTCCGTTGGACTGTACAAACGAAAGGTAATTGATGATGTAAAAGATGGCGCTGAGAGACAGTTTCCTAAACTTAGTCAACTTCGTGATGTTACTGTTCCTACTCCTGTAAGTAATGTGCTCTACAGCTTAAAACATGCGGGTAATAAGTGGGTAATTATTCCTACCCCTGTTCCGCTTGCACCTATTCCCATTGTATGGGATGTAAAGTTTGTTTTTATCAGTCCTTATGTTTATTTTACTGATGAAGGTGCCTTAGTATTTAGAAAAGTTGTTAACTCTGAGCCAATGCGTGTAAGTCTTGTGCCAAGCTATTCCGAAACCAATAGCAGAGAAAAACTAAAACTGCAAGAGTATGGAAAACGAAGGTATTTTCTTACAAATAGAAAGGGTAGAACAGATACTTCTATTTCGTTCGTACCAGCAAATTTTACCATAGATAGAGAAGCAACAATTGTTTTTGAAATTCTCATGAGATCTGTGGAAGCTGTGAAAGAAGAGATATCGCACAGGGAATCAAACTTACGTGGGATAGCTCAGTAGCAGAGTCAACAAAGGTTGTTATTGCTATTAGAAAAATCAATACAGATTTTGAAGTTTCAAGTAGTGTCCCTGCTGTTAAGGTAGTGATTGATAAACAAATTTTTGTTCGTCTAAGTTTCATAAACCTGGAACACATAGATCTTGTTTCATTTTATTACGCTAGCAAATTGTATACCTTTGAAGAGTTGCAAAATAAATTAGAAGATTTAAAAAATATTTGTCATAAAAAAATGCCACCACTGTATCCACAAATACCACCTGAGCCGCTTGAGCCTATTGAGCATGATAAAACATTACAGGCAGACTCATTCCATTTAATAAATATTACAGACGCGTTGAAGTATTTGAAAGGAGAACAAGCAAAATACTCAAGGTGTAAACGACATTACAAAACGGTTTTCAATTCTGTACACAACACTTCAATGGCCGTGGGTGTGGTTTCAGCCGGATTATCTGTAGGAGGTATAGCTCTGTTTGCAACGGGAGTGGGAAGTGTCATAGGAATTGCTATTGAAGGTGTTGGCCTTGTCACAAGCCTGGCATGCTTTGGTATGGAAGCCCTTAACAAAAGATTTTATACAAAGTTGCAAAAGCAAGAAGCCTTGAGTACGCTCGCTGGAGCTAAGCTGAGCAGTATGAAACTTATTATCAGTAAATCTTTGGAAGATAATAAAATTGATGATCATGAATTTAAGAGAGTCCAGGATGATTTGGCCAATTACAAACAACAGAAATCTGAAATACAAAATAAGATGCGTAATCAACCCGTGAACATTGAAAAACTGAAGAAATCTTTTTTAGAGGAAGGAAAAAGAATAGGCGTAAAAGAAACTATGAAAAAGGTTCAAGGACTTATAAGCAATTGATGATAGGTTTTGGTAATCCATTAATTTTGTCATACTCTTCGCAAAGAGATGCCATGCCTTTCTCGCCTGTCTATCTAACACCATCTGCCCCACCACCAGACTATTACTGAAAAAAAAGTTTTTCTATTGTCTTTGTAACTTGGGAAATCTGTCCGAGTATCTTAATGACTTGGGTCAAGAACTTATAAGAACTTATTTTAAGACACTTATAAGAACTTGTTTTAAGTCATTTCAAAGAACTTATGACAATCAACTTCAAAGGTACTTACAAGTTACTTGCTGGTTTATAAATTACCTTATTAAGTACTTGTAATTTACTTAGAAACATCTAGACAGTAACTTGATAATGTTACCCATGACTTGAGCACCAGAAAATAATCTAGACTCAGTAACAACATGGGAGAGAATTTGCTCTTTTGAGTATCAGCATAAGAAATAATAACAGATTATTTTCCTTTGTTTAGTAAAAGGGAAGGAATCACCACCTGTTCAGTAACAAAATTTTAGATTACTTTCCTTTGTTGAATATTATACAAGGGAAGTAATTTTGTGAAAATTTTGGTAAGACAAAAAGTTACTTCCCTTGCTTCACAAGGTTTTAATCTTAGTCTTTGTTTAAAGAAGTCAATGACAGCATTAATTATTTAGGTGGGGTGGGGAATCTGCCTTAATAATCTCGGGTTGGCAGCTGATCAAAATCATTGCTTAAATGATTTCCGGAATGGAACTAGTAAGGCTAGGTAATAGAGGCATTGGCGGTAAGTGTTGGAGTTCGTTTGTCTGAATGGCTAGTTGATTATAATAAATGTATTGATTAGGGGAGTGGTGCCTATCAACTGTCAGTTTTTCTATCTCTTAGGCATGTCTTGTGAAGACTATATCACAGTACAAAAAGTATATAGATTGACCATGATAGTTTAAGGTGGTGCCTGAATATCTTAAATTGCATCTAGAATGTCTGAGCAAACTTACAAGACATCTCTTTGTACATCTAAAATAAAACTTTAACTCATTCAGCCTGAGGGATAGGTTTTTGAGTGTTTTGCAAGTTACTACACTGTGAAGACTGCCATACAATAATGGAGATGATAGACTGTGACAGTTCAAAAGTGGTGCCAAAACAGCTTGGCGCCTAAAATTGTCAGTACCCAGGGGTGGATCTGGGGTGGGGGTGGGGATTTCCAGACACCCTCTCCCCCACCCCCTCCCCACCCCCTCGGCCTCCCCATCTCCAAGATACTTTCTAAATGCTATATTAAAGTCCCCCTCCAATAAACAACAACTTTACAAATGATATATCAAAGTATCAAAAGTCCCCTTTGGGGGAAGTCCCCCTCCCTCCCCCCCCAAAAAAAAAAAAAAAAAAATTAATTAAAAAAAATCACCTCTCCATCCCACCCCTCCCTGCTCCACAGGGAAAGCAAGGTCTGGTATCTGGTTTGGCATTTTGTGTCAGGATGAAGGCCCCAAACAAAAAGTTGAACCCCCACCCCCCTCCCTCCCCCCCAGGAGGTAACTAATCAACACTGGAGTACTGTAGATGAATTATGATAGTTGAAGGGTGATGCCAGACCATCCTGGTGCCTGGAGACACCAAGTTGTTCTCTGGCACAATCCTTCAACTGTCACTGTTAATCCATTTCAGGTGTTAAAGTATATCAGGGCTGAATGGATTGATGAAGTAATGGTCACTGGAACCACAAAGAAACATCTGATAATGCAGTTTTGTAAACATGGGTTTACTGTAATTACCCTAAATATTCGACCACCCTAAATATTCGACCACAAGCTGTTTTTGACTATTTTTCAGCAAAATAAAAACTTGCAAATATTCGACTAGCACTACAAAATCATGCCCTAAATATTCTACCACCGCTTGATAAAAAATCTGTGACACAAAAGTTTTTAAAAGTCGCGGTTTACAAGAACAAGACAGAACAAGATGGGATGAACATAACCCACAAAGCCCCTTCTATATGAGAGCTATCTTCGCTGTCAAAGGTCACTATACCTTTTGTCTTTGACTTGATTCTGATGTTCAAATATCTCCTTTTGAAAAAGCCTCGCAGACGTGCCAATGCGCCATAGTGAACTCTATAAGGGGCGCGCACAGTGCATACGCGTCATTGGTTTGTCAAACATGATTTGTCATGATGTATATTTTTGGTTTTTATGTAATTTTATATTTAACGTGATATGCGTTTCACTTTCGTTTCAAGACTTGGGAAATGGTGACAAAACTAGAATTTCACGGTACAATTTTAGTCTTGCTATAATTTGTGTGAAATCAGGTTGACTTTACCTAGCTACATGATATACTAAGTACAACTGCATGCTCTTCTGAAAGCGTGTTGATGTGTGTGCGTGTGTGGGCGTGCATGCATATGTGAGAGAGAGCGAGCAAGGGAGAGAGAGAATTACGTCATATTTAGAGTATTTCTGCATGGTGACGGAGTTGCTTCTTTTACGTCACCGCCACTGTCTGAAGGTTTTTTACTGTGTGAACTTGTGTGAACCCGGTGTTTGTGGGTGAATAGGTTGGGGAACATATACGAAGTCGAAGCAGAGGTCGCGTTGACGTACTTTTATTTGTCGTTAAAACAAACAGAACAGCACGAATATCCCAGTGGAGATATGGTTGAAGAAAAGCTCAGTGATGGCTCAGAGTGATGGTCGCTATACGGTCAGTGGGGCAACTCTTAGGACAAAGACTCCCCGCTCTGGCACTGACCGGCTTAAATACTCTGCGAGCGAACCGCAAAGAGAGCAACTCGGCACGGACAAAGAAACGGTCCCAGACAGACCGAAAAATGGGTGAATCTGTGCTTCCGAGGTACTACAAAAAGAGCCATAACTCAATAATTACTTATCACAAAGGCTTCGGGTTTGGCGTAAAAGACAGGAAATGTAAATAGCTACAACCTACCAAAAACTATATTCAGGAGGGAAGTCCTAGGAATTTATTATTAAATTTTAAAGTGGGCTAAGAGGGCTCATTGAAATTTGTAAAAGTAAGTAAATCGCTAATTGAACTATGGTGATCCTAAAATCACTAAACACCGAGCATATGAGTAGAAGGGGAGTTGCACGAGGAAACTGATGTGAGTTACGGATTCTCGATCGGTAAAGCCGTTAAAAAGTTATAGAGGCTAGAACACGGACTCACTAATACAACTTTTAGAGTACTACAAAATGACTAGCTGACTGACTTCGTTGCTGGGTTGCGGCCCCTGGCTAAGCGTGGGTAGCACAAAGGCTTAGAGACTTTGGTGGCCAGAGGGTAAAGGTATAAAAAAAAAAACACATCATAGCGTCTCAGCTGGAGGGACCGCATCAGCCGGTTACATTTCCCCCCGCTGAAACCCTACCAGCGTCCTCGCTGGAACAAAATATTAGGGACTACTCAGGCCTCGAGCAGAACCACACCACTAACATGATACAACATGTTACAACATTACCACCTAAACCCTCTTGCTAACCTGTTTGGAAAGCATGGTCACAAAAGTGAAAACATTCCAAGCACAGCTTGCATAGCAAAATGACAAAACAGAAAATGGTAATTAACACATCATCCGGAGTCAAAATGTACCCTGCTTAGGAATAAAATATAAAAGAACCCACTTATATAGCTACTAGGCATGCAAAACACCAGAAACCTTGCTTTGCAAGAGTCAGTCCAACTAACAGAGCAGTGCACTCATAAAATTGTATTGTTCATGAGACTCAAAACACAACATGCTAAAAAACACATACAAAAAACAATTAATTGCAACAGCAATCTCGGGTCATCTGACTCGTACTAAATAAAAGGTCTCTGGGTGGACAGTTCATGGCGCAGTTCATGTTTAAAGTTCTGACGCCGGTGTCACTCATTACAAATTCTAAAGTCATGGAAGCAGACTAAAAAAACAAAGCTTCCACCCGGTTACACATTGCTTTAAATCTGTTCTGCAGTCTGACAGAACGTCTAGTTGGAGCCAATGATGTGCCGGTCTCGGTTTCCGTTGGTGGTTCAGATCTTGCAGCCAGGGCTGCTGTAGGTGGTACCTCTGTCACAACCAGAGCCGGCGTGACAGGCACCGGGACCATGGAGATGTCAGGGGCATCATCAACTGCCTGAGGGACTGCAGCTTCCACTTCTGCTAGGACGGGAACTGCAATGGGATCCCGCATCTCTGGGACTGGAGCTGGAACAGGAACCGGGGCGACAGGGTTGGCACCATTAGTAGTTATTAGAAGAGGCAGAGCCCAGTCCTGTTCAGCCTCGTTCACCGGTGCTTGGACTGGTCTCTGCATTGGTGGTTCCGGCTGGTCAGGTTCCTCAGCCGGTTGTTCAGCCATGTCGTCAAGAAGGTGGTCAGTCTGCAGCAGATCACGACGGTTGACAACCCTCTCAGCACCTCCGTCAAGAGGTCTCACTCGGTAGGCCTGGCCTTCCGGGCTGATTCGCTCGGTGACCACATACACGCCCCTCTGCCATCTGTCCTGGAACTTGTTTAGTCCCCGAACACGGTTGGGCAGCAGGACGTAGTCACCGATCTGCAGAGCGTGGTCAGTAGCCCTTTGGTCAGTCTGCACAGCTCGCTTGGCTGCGGCCTCAGTCAGGTGCTGGTGTGCCTTTTCGTGGGCACGGTGAAGGCGGTCGCGATGGCGACGAACCCATTCCTGAGGCCCAGCTGCAGCTGTTGTCGTAGGCAGACCAAGGAGATCGTCGACAGGCAGGCGAGGCTCTTGCCCAAAGAGCAAGAAGTAGGGTGTGAATCCGGTTGAGGCATGCGGGGTGCAGTTGTACGCATGCACCAGCGCAGAGATGTGGCGCGGCCAATGCGCCTTCTCAACCGGATCCAACTTCCGAAGGAGATCATGCATTGAGCGGTTAAACCTCTCGCATTGTCCATTTCCTTCCGGGTGGTAGGGCGTTGTCCTGGACTTTTTTACACCGTATAGGTCGCAGAGGAGGCTGATCAGATTAGATTCAAAGTTCCTGCCCTGGTCACTATGGATCCGCTCGGGGACACCATAGCGCTGGAACCATTCACGAACAAGTACGTCTGCTACTGTTACTGCCTCTTGGTTCCGTGTTGGAATTGCCTGCGTAAACTTTGAGAAGACATCTGTGATGACCAGTACGTCTCGCTTGCCACCATCGGAGGTCTCCAGCTGGGTAAAGTCCATTGCGACGATCTCGAGGGGACGGGTTGCGAGCAGGTGTGCAGAGGGCAGGGACAGATTTTGTGGAGTGTTGGTCCTGCAGCGTTCACACCGGCCGATATACCCCTTGATGTCTTCGTACATCCCAGGCCAGTAGACCCGTGTCCTTATCAGGTCGACGGTGCGCTCATGGCCCTGGTGTCCCATGTTGTCGTGTAGGGCTACCAGGACATCAGGTCGCAGGCAACTTGGTAGGACCAGCTGCAGGCAGGCACCCCGTCGAGGGTCGGTGACACACCTATGTAGAAGGCCATCCTTCATCTGCAGCCGCCGATGTTGGTGAAGGAGCGCACGAGCCGGTCTACCAGAAGATGAGGGTTTACTCGGCCAAGCTGCCAGGAATGGGCCAATGACTGCGTCTTCCTCCTGGTAGCGCCGCATTTGGGTGTTGCCAATCCGTGGAAAGACGTCAATATCAGTCTGGGTGTCTGAGGAAGGAACCTTGGAGTCAGGGTAAGGGGAGGAGTCAACTGGGTTGTCACAAGCAGAAATGTCAACTGGTTCACCCACCGCCATGCGCTCACACATGGCTATCTCTGCTGGCACACTGGTCAGGACTGGAGGTGGCACTTCCATCTCCACTTCTTTTACAGGTAGGCGGGATAGCGAGTCTGCTCGATTCTCTCGTCCAGGCCGGTACTCAACACTAAAGTTGAACTGGGCCAACTGTGCTGCCCACCGCTGCTCCAGTGCACCAAGCTTCGCTGTCTTGAGGTGTACCAATGGATTGTTGTCCGTGAGGACCTTGAATTCTGCCCCAAGCAAGTAGTGCCTGAACTTGTCGGTGATAGCCCACTTGATGGCAAGGAGCTCAAGCTTGGAACTCTGGCAGTGGTAACTCTTCTCAGTGGGACGCAGGCGACGGCTGGCGTATGCGATGACCCTCAGTTGTTTGCCTTGCTTCTGAGAGAGGATCGCACCCAAACCATCATGGCTGGCATCGGTTTCCAAGATAAAAGGCTCATTGAAGTCCGCGTAGCCCAGGACAGGAGCAGATGTCAGAGCTTCTTTCAGTGCTTTGAAGGCGTCGTCGTGTGGTTGGCCCCAAAGTCGAGTGATGTTGCCCCCTTTCTTCTTGGACTTGCAGCTCTCAGTTACTAGGTCATGAAGAGGGCCAGCCAACTTCGCGAACCCTTGGATGAAGCGTCGGTAGTAGCTGGCAAAACCCAAAAAACTGCGCAGCTCCGTCGTGGTGGTTGGAGAGGGCCACTCCTGAACAACCTTGATCTTCTCGCTGTCGCAGGATACCCCGTTCGCAGATATGGTGTGTCCAAGGTATGTCACCTGCCTACGCAGAAATTGGCATTTATCTACCCGTAGCTTCAAACCAAGGTCAGACAGGCGCTTCAAGATTCTTTCGAGATGGGCCAGGTGCTCCTCAAATGTCTTCGAATATACCAGAAGATCGTCCAGGTAGACCAGTAGGAACTGGAATAGCTCCTGACTCATCGCCGCTTGCATCAGGCGCTGGAAGGTTGCAGGCGCTGATGATAACCCGAACGGCATCCTCGTGTACTCGAACAACCCCATCGGAGTGATGAACGCTGTCTTGTGCTGATCTTCTGGGTGCATGGCTATTTGGTGGTATCCGCTGGCCAAGTCCAATGTGGAGAAGAACTGCGCACCGACCAGCGAGTCAAACGATTCCTGGATGCGAGGGAGTGGGTATGCATCGCCGACTGTCTTGGAATTCAGGCGGCGATAGTCCACACACAGTCGCAGGCTGCCATCCTTCTTCCTCACCAGTACCACAGGTGCAGCATACGGGCTCCTACTCTCCACCACAATACCGGATTTGATGAGTGACTTGAGGTGTTCCTGTACTTCTCGCAGCTGCGTTGGCGGGATGCTGCGGTAGGGCTGTGCGACGGGGATGTTGTCCATAGTCGGGATGCGGTGCTGCTCCAGGTCGGTGTATCCCAGGTCATGTTCACCCTGGGCGAAGACATGGGAATACTGCGACAGAAGCTGCTGGAGCTGAGCCCTCTGGAAGTCATCTCCGCCACACTCGGGAAGGGAGTCACTGGAAGAAGGAGGGGGTGTAGGGGATGATGATGTAGAGACCTCTTCAATGGTGACAGCCATCTCCCGGCAGTCTGTGGTGACCCGGATTCCATCGTTTTCAACCGCGTCTACAGCATGAAGTAGTGCTATGGGCGTCCGCGGCCTCAGCAGATGGTCTTGGGTGCTGAGGTTGGCTAGTCGTATGTATCGCTGATGCCGGTTCGCGCTCACCAACGTGGGGATGACAACCAGACCGCCTGGGAGTGGGGTAGCCAGTGGGGATGCATACAGAGGTCGGTGCTGTTGGACTCCTGTAATGCGGACGTTGATGAGTGAATTGGCTGGTACGCAGCATCCATCAGCAACTCGAGCTTGCCCGCGAACAGAGGATCTGTCCAGGTGAACTTCTCGGACGAATGCCTGAAGGGCTGGTGGGAGGGCTGAAGGCTGTTGGGTTGACTTTTGCAGCTGACTCAACACATTCATTCCCAACAGAATTGGGGTCTCGTTCTTGCGCCGCCGGGTGACAGTGTCATGTGGATCGTTCATTACAAGGAAAGGCACTGACTGCAAGCTGTCCTTCAACACTGCCAGACTGCACAAAATGATGCCTCTGTATGGGATTGCCTGGCCATTTGCAGCCCGAACAGTCAGGAAGCTCTCCGATTGCACTGGGATATGAGGCAAGTGGGTGTCCACCCACGATGATGTTACCGTGGACACTTCACTCCCAGTGTCAATCAATGCCTGTCCTTGTTTGCCACCTACCTCCACCCTAACCACAGGGCAACGTCCAACGAGTCCCATGTACACTTCATTGGCCCCCGTTGTCTGGCTACTGACAACGGGGGTTAGAAGTTTCCCTGGTTGGCAGAGTTACGGCTGGTCGTTTGGCTGGTGTTCGGAGGCTGGGGCGGTCTTGGTCGCCGACGATTATGGTACCGCTCTTTAGCAGGGCACCCACTTTCTCTGTGTCCAGGCTGCTGGCACCAGAAACAAGCTCCCTGGAATGAGCGTGGCGCATTTCCTGGTGTTCTCATCATTGTTTGCTGTTGTTGCAACAGCGCACGCAGTTCAACCACTTGCGCTCGGAGGGCCTCGATCTCAGCGCTGGACTCAGCAGTGTGCATTTGAACGCTGACGCACCGCTCGCTGTCCTCGCGAGTCCACCGCAGCGCTTCGTCCACCATGTCCTGGAATGTGCTGGTTGGCCTGATTTGCAGGAACAGCCGCAGGGCACCGTTTAGTTGAAGGTGTGCCCCGCTGACTAGCCGGTCCCTTAACATGGTGTCCGAGAGGGAGTTGGGTGTCAGTGCATTAATTCTTGCCCCCAATCCCGCCAGGGTGTGTGAGTAGGCCAGGATGTCTTCCCCCGCACTCATCCTACAGGCGTAGAAGGCAGCCATAAGCTCACTATGTGTCCTTTTATCACCAAAACGATGGTCGAGGACCCTCAAAATGTCCTCCACCGTCTGTCTGTGCTCGGCTGGCCTGGATAAAACCTCCCGTTTGGCTGGGCCATCCAGCGAAGATAGTACCAGCCGTACTGCCGCCTGTGGTGAGGTTTGTCCATCCTCAAGACTTCGTCTGACTTCCTCTTCGAACTCTGTCCATGGGCAAGTTCCTTGTACCGCGGAAAATTTGGGGAGTCTTATTGCTTGTGCAGATTGCACGACAATACGTGCTGTCTGGCCTGCCACAGCATTTATTAGGACGTGTCCCTGGCCGGCTTGGTGGTCAACAGCCTGCTGAGGGACTGTATCTTGTTGGTTTCCATCATTCTCCATATTGATGTTGCGTTAGTTGCCCTCTCCGTGCTGTTTTAGACTTCTTTACCCCGATCCTGCTCGCAGCGCCAGATTTGTTGTGTGAACCCGGTGTTTGTGGGTGAATAGGTTGGGGAACATATACGAAGTCGAAGCAGAGGTAGCGTTGACGTACTTTTATTTGTCGTTAAAACAAACAGAACAGCACGAATATCCCAGTGGAGATATGGTTGAAGAAAAGCTCAGTGATGGCTCAGAGTGATGGTCGCTATACGGTCAGTGGGGCAACTCTTAGGACAAAGACTCCCCGCTCTGGCACTGACCGGCTTAAATACTCTGCGAGCGAACCGCAAAGAGAGCAACTCGGCACGGACAAAGAAACGGTCCCAGACAGACCGAAAAATGGGTGAATCTGTGCCGCTTCCGAGGTACTACAAAAAGAGCCATAACTCAATAATTACTTATCACAAAGGCTTCGGGTTTGGCGTAAAAGACAGGAAATGTAAATAGCTACAACCTACCAAAAACTATATTCGGGAGGGAAGTCCTAGAAATTTATTATTAAATTTTAAAGTGGGCTAAGAGGGCTCATTGAAATTTGTAAAAGTAAGTAAATCGCTAATTAAACTATGGTGATCCTAAAATCACTAAACACCGAGCATATGAGTAGAAGGGGAGTTGCACGAGGAAACTGATGTGAGTTACGGATTCTCGATCGGTAAAGCCGTTAAAAAGTTATAGAGGCTAGAACACGGACTCACTAACACAACTTTTAGAGTACTACAAAATGACTAGCTGACTGACTTCGTTGCTGGGTTGCGGCCCCTGGCTAAGCGTGGGTAGCACAAAGGCTTAGAGACTTTGGTGGCCAGAGGGTAAAGGTATAAAAAAAAAACACATCATAGCGTCTCAGCTGGAGGGACCGCATCAGCCGGTTACAACTGTTTTAATTTTTTTCTTAAAAGAATTAATTTTTACTAAAGAAGTTGAAGGGGAACAAAGCTGGCTAATGAACTCATCCAGTATTTTTCTCCAATCGGGTCACCGTGAATGCTCTTCTCAAAGCGCGACGATGTGTGTGTTAGTGTGTGTGTGTGTGTATGTGTGTGTGCATGTTAGTTAGTGCATGCATGCGCATGCACTCCAAACATCTCCAAGAGACATAGATCCTCATCAGCTCTCCGGGCACATGAGGATCTATGCCTCTTGGAGATGCGCGCATGTCTGTGAGAGAGAGAGAGAGAGAGAGAGCATGGCGCACGCTAGAGAGAATTACGTTAGTATTATGTCAATGTCTGCGTGGTGACGGAGTTGCGTTTTTTACGTCACCGCCACTGTCTTACTTTCTCTAGAAGTCAAGGTTTTTACTGTTTTAATTCTTTCTGAAAATAATTATTTTTTACTAAAATAGTTGAAAGGATACAAAGCTGGCTAACGAACTCATCCAATGTCTTTATCCAAACTAGCTATATCCAAAATTTCAAGTAAATATTAAAACAATTACAGACTCTAATCTGGGTTAACCGACTTCCTATAAACGGTTGTTTATGTCTTAAATGAGACATTCAATTACAATATGCTCGGAGGCTCTCTTAGCCACCCCTCTAAGAAAGTATTACATCAAGTTTCAAGCTTGTGTGTACAGAAATTTTGGAGATTCTCTTGTTTACATACATAAGCACACACACATATGCACAAACGGCGTTTCGCACCAAATGTACATTCAGCAGCGAGGTTAGCATAACTAGACTTGACGTAATTTTTATCTTGCTACTTCAGTTGTGAGAGGTTTAGGCCTGCCCACCTTTGACATCATGGACAAGCTATTAAATTCGCCCCACCGTGACCCGTCCTAAAAAGTCCCTTCTATAAATAGAAGGGACTTTAAAAAAGTGAAGGCAAATTTGGCGTATTTACAGTAACATAAACTACATTTCTCCCAAGCTGACACCACATGGAAAACCTCAGTATCAAAACACCTAACATCTTGCAAGAGGCATTGGTGCTTAATGCACTCACAGGGTGAGGGAGCTCATGAGAATTTATGACTTGCTGGCTCAATTTTTCTCTATTTTGATATGCTGTTCATGTAGAATGTTTTTATGTTCGGTTAACCCACATGGACACTTTGTTTTCTTTTTCCATCGCTTTTCGCATCAGGGTAACAATCTGCATTGGTTTCTGTGTAGCTATAGTACAGATCTCAGTCTGAGCAGACTGTGTACAGAGTACGTGTATGTCTTATACTTATAGTACCTATCTGACTTGTGATGCCCACTGGCATTAGAGCCAAGGCTATGTGCTTTGTTTCACATCAGCGTGTTTCACCGTGGGAAACTGAAGAGAGATGTGTGGCACTTTGCATCGCAAAGCAAGTGTGTATATTGAGTGATCTGCGGGGGAAACACCATGCAATCACTGCATTCTTACAACCGTGTTCTAAGAACCGAGTCGCAGTCCAGATTCTGAATGGCACTGTTCTATACAATGCTTAGGATGAAAATCTTAAAATTAGGTCAGATTCACAGTGATCGGTGACATGCAGTCCCCTACACCTATAGGGCTCAGGAAGTTCCCCGCGTTGCCTAGCAGCGTTGACATGTCAGCCACCATCTTAAGAGGATAGAATATTCTTCAGATAGTAGCGAAGTAGTGTTTCAACACATTTCTTTTTTCATGTTTCTTCCTCTTTGGAAACAAACTAAAACAGATTCTGGTTAGCGGTTTCCTACGGTGATGGTGGCCAAGACTAGCATGATGATGTCAGCTTCCCGAGCCCTACACACAGCAGGTAATCGAGCATCAACGAAACATAGAGCCAGTGAGACATCGTGCTCCTATGAGCCCCTGCACTTTACAGAGGCACATGACAATCTATGATTCATGGAGATGATGGGCAGTTTACCTACAGACTTTCTGTGCCAAGAACTCAAGTGGGGGTGGGTGGTGGGGGTGGAAGGTGAAGATGGGGTCACATGGCCGCTGTATTGAAGTTTCCACATGGGGAGGGTGGCACATGATGTCTCCATAGCTTCCTATGTTTTGTAGATAACTTTTGAACTTTGAATATTTCAACAGTAAGAACAAGAGGTGAGCATCACATTTGGACCTAATTTATTAAAAAAAATTCTTTGGTTGTATAAACAATGTAGCCATTAAAATCGGGATCTGATTTAAACACGTTCTAGTATGATAGTAGCATCTGTGGATACTCCCATTTGGGATGAATAACAGTTGTTGGTGTTTCAACTCAAACAAAGTAAAAACATGAATGGGTCGATCAGCATTCCTGTGCAAGGTAAAATTAGTGTCTCAAAATTTCGACCACACCACCTCCACAGGCAATCAACTTTTTCAAAACTCCTAAATATTTCACCAGTGTTGAAAAATTGGAAAATTTGCATGCAAAAAGTGGTCGATTATTAAGGGTAATTATGTTAAAAAAAGGGGCATTTACAATGTGCCTTTATTGAATCAGAAATTAGGTTAATAGAAGCTAGGTTATAAATGACAGAAAACAAATTCACTGATAGATTTTTGTCCTGTTCAAAGACTCACTTTGCTTGATTTTGAAAGCTTCGTGGCTGACCATAGTGGGGATCTCGACGCTGCTGGTTTGTTGTCAAGACCATATTCAGGCTGCCTAGTGTTACTAGCATGGTGGTCCACTTGTTCATTCCGTTGATGAACAGCCTTTTGCGTGTAGCCACCAGTGCTGTAAACAGTACATGACATCTAGACACGATCTTACAGCCATCTGCAATCCCATATACTTTTTTGCTCTGTTGACCGTAGTTGGCATGGTGACATAAAACTGAATTCAATAAAAGGCTTACAAATTTAATCCTTTGCATGTTGGTAGAAGTTTTAGTCGTGATGATTCCTATAGGAATCATCGCAACTAAAACCGCTACAGACACGCAAAGGGGTAAAACATTTAGCTCTGAAACACTACCATAGAAGGTGGATCAATCATAGTTAAAAGCTGTTGCCCGAAGAGCTTGGTGCTTGTAGGCACCAATCAATACTAGCACCACCCTTGAACAATCATGTTTGTTCTATTTCTTGAACTGGTTTCTGTCAGTGATTTTTTGTTGTTAAAGTTACCTACAAAGGTATGGTCAAAAATCAAGACAAGCAAAATTTAAACCACAGGATCTGGGTAGCTCAGGTGGTAGAGTGTTTGACCCTCATTCAAAAGGTTATGAGTTCGAAGCCAGACTGGGTTAAAAAAAAATTCAGACCCTATTCAGTGCACTGTCTTTGAAATGATGCACCTTTGTGGTACACAAATGATGTTAAGCCTTAAATGTTTAACATTTCAATAAATTAACCCTCCTGTGCATGCAGACACCAATACTGTAAATAATACTGGTGACTATATACTGAAAGGACTTAATGATCTATTTTGCCTATCCTACCTGTTGTCAGCATCTGGCAGTGGATAGCGGTGTGTGAAATGTGGACGTCGCTGGACCTTGAAGTGATGATTGGTGTGTCTGTCCTGTAATCGCATCTTGGTGAGGTTGAGCACATAGCGACTGAAGACAATGCTGGGTTGATCTCGACTCTCCTGGTAATGCCTCTCAATCTCCTCACTCTGGATCATGGATGTGTCACCCTGTTACAAAACAATAGATGCATACCAATAATTAAAGCAATTAAGGTATTGAGCACATAAATAGTGACTGAAGCCAAACACAGTTGTCTTGACTCTCCTGGAAGGTAACATATCTCTATCTCCCCTCTGTAGATCATGGGCATGTTGCCCTGTAGTTCAACAATATATAGATAAAGATATCTTCACAACATTGTCTCGAAGGTATACCTTCGAGACAAAGTTGTGAAGACATCTTCATATATATGTGTATATACTATATGCGTGTGCGTGATTGCTTGTAGATGATATGTGTGTGTGTTTGTGTGTGCATGCACATGTACATATGCAGGAGTGCTTGTGTGTGTAAGGTCTATGATGTCATGAACACAATGCACAAACACCCTCCTACAAGCACACCCAAACCCTCTTCTTGTTTGATTTTCCAAGGTCAGAGCGGAACAGATTTTGTTTCTGAGGTCTCAGTGGAACTGATCAAGACTGTCTTTGATGACGGCCAGTATTTTACTTAGGTTTATACAGGTACATGAAAAGAGAAAATGACAATTGCTAAAACCTTAGCACAAACAATGCAGTTCTTACCATGGATCCGAACAAGTGCCACAACCGAGCTTTGTCTCGCCAGTACCAAAGCCACTTGGTAAAATAGTCTTCATGCAATTGGGGGCCGTTTTTTCTCACAAATACATCAAGTCGCTTAATTTTGTACTCCACACCATTGGATGTGTTCACTGCAGTAAATGTTTTGAAGTTCACCTTCATGTGTGTGCCATCTCTGGAAAAAAGCAAAGATGGTGCCTTGACAAAATAAACATGCACATGCATGCACACACACAAACTGACATATTGTGGTAATATTAACCAATTTAGCCCCAATGTCCCGCTGAAGGAGATGGATCGACGATGGTAATTCAAGGGTAGTGACAGATGAGTTTGGCGCCTTCAGGTGCCAAACTCACCTGGCACCTTCAGGTGCCAAGCCTATCTGGCACTACCCTTGAATTATCATGGCTGATTCATCTCCTGCAACTGTGCCTTGTTGTTAGGTAACACCTCTAAAATTTGGGACATGCGGCCGTGGGGTTAAATGAGTTCAGTGTTAACCCCTACACTGCCAAGATAGCAAACACAAAATAAACTACAAAACACAAATTCTCATGAGCCCTACAGACGTGAGAGCTAATGAAGATCTATGCCTCCTACTGGCCTCATTCAAATATGTTCTTTACTCAGACTATTAACTCATTTAGCCCGATGCATGTGCAAATTTTGGAGGCAACATCTAACGATTATGCACCTGTTGCAGGAGATGGATCAACCATGATAATTCAAGGGTAGTGCCAGATTAGCTTGGCGCTGACAGGCGCCAAGCTAATCTGGCACTACCCTTGAATTATCATGGTTGACCCATCTGCTGCTGTAGTGCACCAGGGCTGAATGGGTTAAATATTAAATGTGGGTCTTTCTGTCTGCCAAGGTTTTAGAGACATGTATGTTGTCAACTGGCAGTGCAACCATGAGTATAGCTGGCCTAGGATTACCTGCAATACCTTACATGTATATAATGCTGACATATAGCAGTGGTAATTTGCACTCCACATATAATCAAAGCATATGACGGTCTGAAGCAGAAACAAACATCATACCTATTGTGGCAGAGGATTAGGTAATCAGATATGAATTATATGTGGCTGACATCATGTTTATGTGTGTGTTTGTGTGTGTGTGTGTGTTTGTGTGAGTTGGTAAATGTTAACAGTGTGAATAAGTGCAGTAAACTAATTTCTGCACACAATCAACACATTCAGCACTATGGTAAAAGTGAATTTTTCTCTAAAATGTATTTTTTCCAATACCGATGTCATTACTACAAGGAACATCTACTTAGCTTACTTAATTTTAGCCAAAAACTTACGATGTGTATCTGTAGGGCCAAGGGAGGCAACCTAGAGGCATTGTGACCCAGTACCCCGAGTAGCCTCCCATCCCACCCCATACGGGTAACTGCCCTGTGCAGACATGACAGTTTATTCGCTTAGCTGACTAGCGGCAAGCGGGGCAGGTGGAACGGTCGTCTGAGTAATGGCATCAGTAAGTATTTTTCGAAAATATACATTTTAGAGAAAAATTAATTTGTTTCCTCAAAAACATTACCGATGCCATTACAACAAGGAAGAATAGTGAAAAGGAGGTGGGTGCCACGGAAAAACCTGTGACCCGACCAAGCTAGCTAGACCTGCCCTGCCCGGAGCAAACTCTCGATAATTTTAGTTAAGAGTTACCAACAGCACTGAGGGTGCCGGGAGGGAGTGTTGCGCCGCGGCGATGTCCCCCACCAGGGCCAGGTTGTCTCGCTGGCCAGCCAGGTTTCAGAGGTAAAATCGGGTGAAGGTCGACTCTATTCGCCAGCCCACAGCTGCCACAATGTCTCTGACGGCACAGTTGCAGTCGAAGGCGATGCTTGTAGCGTCGGCTCTAACCTCGTGCGCCCTGATGAGTAGCTGCTTGGCAGCATCAGGGCAGAGGTCCTGGTAGGCAGAGCGTATCACCCATCGGAGCCTGGATGGAATCGTCTGGGCCGAGATGTCAGATCTACCTGGGGACAGAGGAAGGAAAAAGGCGGGGGCGTCACCTGCGGAGCTGCTTGGTTCGGTGCAGATACACGCGTAAGGCTCTCACCGGGTCCCGTCATCGGGCTTCCCGATTCAGGCTTATCCCCTTCAGCGGCCGTACGTGATCACCTGGGGGGGGGGGGGGGGCGGACAATGGGAATGCGTGTTGGCCAGGAAGGCCGGGTCCGACAGTAGCTGCACAGAGCCATCCGTCCTGAACTGCAGCAGGAGGGGTGCGCCGAAGGCGCGAGCAGCTCACTCACTCTGGAGGCCGAGTTAAGGGCAAGAAGAAGCAGGTCTTCTGCGTTATGTCAGCCACCAGGTCAGTGATGTCTTTGCACTTGCCGGGGTCTGAGCGGCCCAAGGGTCGGGACGTGTCGGCAATGAGGTGAGGTAGCCCCTGATGGTGATCGGTGCCAAGTGCTGCTCGGTGAAAGCCAGAGGAAGAACTCAGCCAGCTGGGGGAAGTCAGATCGGCAGGAGCGAGTTGTCGGTCATCGCACCAAGACTCCAGGATTCGCCACGTTCCTTCGTAGCCTCGAAGGGTCGAGGGTCAGCGGCCCACAGCGATTGCTTCCACTGCTGCACTCGAGAAGTGGCTAGTGGCGAGGGCGTGCCCCACCATCTCCATGCGTGTAGTAGGAGTCGCTCGGAACACGGAAGGTATAGCGCCTGCCGTGGTTGCTTGAGCATCAATCATGGTGTGGGGAGCCGCAGAGGGGGGTCCAGTGACGAGGTGCAGAAGGAGGGGAGCTGGGAGGCTCGGTGGTCGAAGACTTGGTCCAGCAGAACGGGCCGCTAGCAATCAAAATGCGTTGCATCCTTAGAGCTTGCACAGGACCCGAGGACCAGCACCGTGGACGGGTAGGTATACACGATGAGACATTCCCAGGAGATGGGGAGCGCATCTACTGCCCAGGCTAGGGGGGCCAGAATGGGTGAGACGAAGAGGAGCAGCTGGCGGTTCCACCTCGTCGTGAAGAGGTCAACCAGAGGAGACTCCCACGCCGTACAGAACAACCAAAACGTGTCCGGACGTAGTGCCCAATCGGTGTCGAGAAGCTGCCCTGGCCGCGAGAGGGCGACTGCAAGGTCATACAGATGTCCTGGGACACGGCTCGCTTGGAGAGAGATGTCGTGAACGTCGCACCACCGGAGGAGCTGGTAGAGAAGAAGCAGAGGACGGGAAAGCAAGGCCCGCCCTGCTTCTGGGTGTAGGAGACCACCAGCGGCGCTGACGGAGGACGAGCAGTTCCTGGCGTCCGAGAGCGGTTTCCCAGGCGAGGAGGGCTTGCCAACCCGCGTGCAGCTCCAACCAGTGGATACATTAGTCCGTGATGTCCGTGGTCCAGCTGCCGGAACCTGGAGAACGTCGGCAGCAGGTGCGCGTGCCAGCCGGCGTGGCTAGCGTTGATGCAGAGGGACAACTGTGGGGGCGGAGAGTAGAGAGGAACTCCGGTCGCGAGTCATCGGGATCCGCCCAACGGAGAAGGTGGGGAAGGGGCAACGGAAGCACTGGTAGTCGAGTCTCGATGAGAGTCGCCAGTGAAGAAGTAGGGGCAGTTGAAACTGATGAGCGTAGAGATGGCCACGGGGGACTAGGTCCGCTGCCGCACGCATCAGGCCCAGGAGCTGCAACCACACTCTGGCGGAGACCGACTCCTGTAGAAACACTAACCGAGGTCGGGTTCACCAACTTCCGTATCTGCGGTTCTGGTAGTCTCACCAGGTTGAGGTCAGTCCGGAACTCGATGCTCAGGTGAACGAAGCGGCGGGACGGGGCGAGGTCCGACCTGCCCACGTTGACCATGAAGCCAAGTTTGTTGAGAAGGTCCAGCAAGGCGTCTCGGTCCTTCTCCAAGGAGGATGCCGATAGGTTGCGCAAGGGAAGATCGTCTAGGAATTCGAAGGTGGCTCGGGGACGTCCGTTTGGTCGTGGCGACGACGCCGTCCATGAAGCGGGTAAAAGCTCAGGGGCTGAGGTAGAGGCCGAAAGGGAGAGCCCGAAACTAGTAGACCACGCCACCGAAGGTGAAGCCCCGAAGGCGTCTGGAGGCCGGGGAAACGGGCACAAGCTAGAAGCGAGTGAAGGTCCAGGCCGACGGCGAAGTCCAAGGGTTGCACTGGGGGCTGAAGGGCTCTGGCGGTCTCCATGCAAAGGGTCGGCGCGGAGATGAACCTGTTCAGCACCAAGAGGTCGAAGATTGGGCGCCACTTGCCTCCGAGCTTGGGAACCAGAAGGAGGCGGCTGTAGAAGGCTGGGGAGTCGTGAAGCGTAACCACATCCGTGGCGTCCTTCTGCAACAGCGCGGCAATATCTCCTCGTAGAGCAGCTGCCTGAGCCGGTCTGAAGTGACGGAAGTCCGCACAGGGCTGCAACACAGGGGGCAGCCGGGGATGGAGGGCAGGCGGGGATGTCTGAAAGCAGGGGTGAGCAGCCACGCCTGGAGGGCGGGCGAGAGGAGGGTCTAACAGTCCGCAGGGCGAGACGCAGGGCCTTGCGGGCGGCTGAAACCAGGTGGAGACGAAGCGGGTGGGCCAGAGGTCCCTGTACGCATCCTTTACCGTCTGCCAGGTAGGATCGAAGTGTAGCGGTTCGCCAATAGGGCCAGACACAGCTGTCTGTGTAGGTTCGGCGGCATCGGGCATGGTGTTGACGGAAGCATGGTAAGCCGCCCGGGCAGCCAGGGCAAAGGCAAGGACGTCTCCTAACAGGGGTGTGTAATGACGAGGGCCAGGCCTCCTTCACACGAGAGACAACAGCTTGCATAACCATGTCGAGTAATCCTGCACCGGCGAGGGCGTTGCGGAAGAGGGACGCTGTCCGATCCAGACCGGGTGGGATGCAACGCCGCGAAGCACGAAGTCCATCTGCGTGTAGCTGTGCCGGAGGGGTCCACCGCCTGGAGGGCGGTAGCGAAGCTCTGCGAGTGACCGGTGACCCAACTCTGTAGAAAGGCGATAACCAAGACAGCCAGTCAACGGGCATCGGAGAAGAAGAAGAAGAAGAAGAACCCATCCGCGCCGGATCCCTGCAGTAGGAGATCGCAGAAGGTGTTGCGAAGCTCCTGGAACCGAGGGGGTTGCGGCAAGAACTTAAACCTCCCAGATGGATGAACCGCATCCACAAGGCCGAGAGCGTCCACTTGGGGGGGGGGGGGGGGTGGGCGGGGAAGCGGGAGGCTCCTGGGGGAAGAGACGAAGCTACAAGGCATGCCGCCACAACCAGGAAGTGAAGAGTCTCCGACCTAGTCGTCAGAGGGCCGTCAGCGACGAAGGAGCATCCGACGAACATGCGGGTGGGGAGGCCGAACGGATAAGGAGCGCTGAAGCGGAATCATCCGGGAAAACGCTGAGGGCGTCATCATCCTCGGGAGGCCGGCGCTGAGGGTGCAAGGCGGCAGGCTCCACCGCGATGAGGAGCGAATCCGAGGAGAGCGACAGCGAGGGGGGCGAGCGGGAATCCTCCGAGACCTGCGGGGAAGTCCGAGGCCGAGGTGTCCAGGAAACAAGGAGCCCGAAGCAGACCTGGTCGCCAGGTGGGGAGCACGTGAACGACGGGCAGAGACCGAGGAGCAGTGCGGGCAATGACGCTGAGGGTCCAGAATCGTGGAGCTGCGGAACTGCTGGTGGGAGACCGTAGTCCGTGAAGAAACGCGTCGATGTGGGCTCCGGACACGTGAGCGGGCATCCAAGGTCCAAGCTGTGTCCATCCCGGAGCGTTCCAGGGGTCGCCTGTCGTGGGCCGCAAGATGATGCTGAAGGTCCGGCGTCGGGACGGCGTGTGGTTTACTTTCTTGTCTTTTCTTGTGATGCTTGTGTTCCGCAAGGCGGGGCGAGCTAGCTTGCTGCGGGCCAGGCTCGAGCGAGCTGGTGCGCAAGGGGGGAGTACGTCCCCCAATGTCAGGGCTTGGCAGCCGTTTGTTTTCCGCAAAGCAAGGCGGGTGGACTCGCTGTGGACCAGACTCGAGCGAGTTGACCGCCTCTTAATGAGGACGGCACGCGCTGCCGGCATCAGTTGCTAATGATGCGTTTGACAGTGCTTATAACAAGCCAGGGCCTTCCTACAGGGACGCTTGTTATCTTTTTCATATGTATAGGCGAAAAGAAGGACTACGGTGCACCAGAAGTTGCATGTTGTTTTTATTTATTTATTGCACTGAGCATGCTGCCAGCATGGAGAGGATGCGCGTAACAAGTGGCATCATCATCATCAAGAAACGCCCGGTCGTGGCTGCTACGCCACGTCACGAGTGCACTCGCGCACGCAATACTGATGAGTAAGCAAAAGAAAAATCACCACAGTGATGCCGCCGCCCAGCGCAAGAGGCGCCGGTCACTGGCACACATCGAGACCTTACCTAGCCATCTCGCAGAGGCTGGGGGAAGGGAATAACCTGACACACAGAAGCGGGAGCGCCACACCAAGGAGCCGGGGGCCACAAATGTCAGGCAAGGGCGCCAAGCCCGCGATGGAAGTCCCAGAGGTCCGGAAAACACACGAACTTGTCCGATGGCACCCAGAGACGAACCACAGAAGTAACAACAGTTCAAAGCACCTGAGTGCAAAACACACCGCCGGGAACCGAGGCTCCAAGTTGCAGGCACAACCGGCGCAGAACCCTACACAACCGTAGGGAACTGCAGAGGGCGAACGCACGTCTGCACTACACATCCTGCATGCTTTCAGAGAGCACCAGAGAAGAAGAAGCACACAAGGAACAACAGTCCAATGGCGCCAGGCAAGGCTATGAGCACACAGCCGGAAACCAAGTCTCTCAGGGCGCAGGGAACACAGCGCACAACACCAGCTGGAATAAGCACACAAGTGGCAAAAGTCCAAGCCTCCGAGGCCAGCAAGAAATAACCAAGAATCGTAGGTCGCAGGTACAACCGGTGCAGAACCATACACAGCCGTAGGCTCAACACCGCAATAGGCTAACACATGTCGTAACTCAGTAAGCTAAGAGAATAAACTGGCCTGTCTGCACAGGGCAGTTACCCTTATGGGGTGGGGTGGGATGGGAGGCTACTCGGGGTACTGGGTCACGGTGCCCCTAGGTTTCCTCCCTTGGCCCTACAGGTACACATCGTAAGTTTTTGGCTAAAATTAAGTAAGCTAAGTAAATGTTCCTTGTAGTAATGACATCGGTAATGTTTTTGAGAAAACAAATTCCCAAGGGAATAGTCCTCTGAAGACTATGTACTTTACAGTTCTGGAAACAGATCACCTTGGATAGTTCATGGGCTGTGTGAGAATACGGTGGAGTCCAGTTAACACGAACTCGCTTAACACGAATTTCCGGTTAACACGAACCGCTTTTGCATTCCCGGCTGACGGCCTTCTTATTATGTATTAAAATTTCACTGATAACACGAAATGCTTAACACGAAATTTCGCTTAACACGAAGCTGTTTTCGGTTCCCGACAAGAGCAATTTCACTATTATTCACCTGTTTAACACGAACACACATTCCAGTCTCAAACACCGAAAACCGATTCATAAAAGGGGCACTGCACGTGTCGCTCTCGTGCTGTAGTACACACGAGAGATAGATAATGTGGGTCTCCCACCCCACCCCTCCCCCAAACAATTGATTTATTCTAATTAACACGGTAATTAAGCAAGCCCACGTCAACAAAGACACCCAATACCTTTATTACCTAGCCATTTTAGTTCCACTCCAGAAATCATTCAAGCTACGTTTTTTGATCAGCTGCCAACCCGCAATTATTCAACTAAGGCAGATCCCCACCCCACCTAAATTATTAATACCGTCATTGACTTTTTTAAACAAAGGCTAATTAATCAATCAACGCTGCCACAGTGAGATTATATTTTGAATACGATCGTACACAAGACTCTCTTCACAGCGCTCGTGTGTGTTTGGTGTCTTCTCTTTGCTTTTTCACAACACATAAAGGACACACGCCTTGACATGAGTTTACAAATAGGCTGTGAGGTGTTTACGCGGCTGTTATTAAAAAAACAAACAAGGCTGTCAAACCCGACTTTAATCAAAGTGTTTAGTATTATGCGACACGCGGCACACATCGTACAGACATACGTAACATGTGCCGCACAGACATACACGGCTTATGCCATAGGTACACACACACATACACACACACACACAGCATTCGCGGCAAGAGAAAACAAAAGCTACCAACGATTACAACACAGTCAGTATATAGTGCTGAATACCTAGTCAAGCCGTCACGCGTCACCGGTTTATAACACACACACCCGCTTAGTGTACATAAAGCGGAACAGTCAGCTGGCTAATTTTGGCTCATCATAGGCGAAAAATCTTTCTCGCGCAGTAGCAAAGAACATTCTCGATTCCAAAACTGTCCCCCTACAACTGAAACTGTCCCCAACAACTGAAAGTGTCCCCATCAAAACAAGGGGGACAGTTTTAGAGCCTAGAATCTTCCAAAGCACGTGTTTGCTGATGTAATCGCCCACAAATAGCGTATGTATGTCGTAGTTGGCTACACGTCAGCGTTTGCTGATTCACTGTAACCTGTTCCCACGGTGTTGGAACAGGTCACCTATAGATTGATTGATTGATTGATTGTACATTGCTTAACGTCCCGACAGCAACAAGGCTTTCTCAGGACGTGCCTGCACTGCTTGTGAATAAAAAAAATAAACAGAACATTGAATGTATGTCACCAGCCGGTCAAATACGTTAAATAAACCTAACACATGGGGCCTAAATAAAGCTAAGACCATTTAGCAACACACATCCAATATCAAGCGCTACAGGCAGTGCAGACAGTAGGGAGAGTTTTAAAAAGGCAAATACAGGTGAATGGACAAAGGGTAGACAGAAACACATGCCCCAGAATAGAGAGAAAAACCCACCCTGTGGGGCTGACCAGGGTGACCCTGGGAACTAAAAAATACCTAACCCCACCCAAGTCCCCCAGGGCAGACCCGGGTGGGGTCAGGTCACCTATAGAGGTATAAAGTCGACTCACAGTGTAGAATGTTCCAAATGACGTGTTCGCTTATGCAATCGTTTGCAATACCGCAGGTATAAAAGTAAACCCACAACCAATAATCATTTCTTTTCCGATTATTTCGGTGCCAGTAGGACAGTAAGCAGGGCCAAACGATAACCAGGCATAAATGGCGAGCAACCAAAACGAATCTGTTGAGGAAATGGAGATTAGTGAAAGCTCAAAACGAACTTACACTCAAGCTTTTTTAGACGAGCTGACAAAAGACGAGACTCTTGCTAAAAGTCGCCTAAGCATAGACTTAGCAAGAGCGAAAAATAGAAAGGAAACATGTTTTCAAAACATGAAAAAGACAAAAAAGAGAATTAAACTTACAGTTGAAAAGCTTCGGGAGCAACAATCATCTTTTGTCGCTGCTGTTGCTGACATACAGAGGCTAAAAGGTCTCCTTAAAGAATAAAAAAGTGGCTAAATGTGGCAGCGTCTTTTTTACACCTCTTTTAGTTTTCAGGCTCACCCCCGCGGAGGAAGCCATAAATGCCTTCTAGGTATTCTGATGAGACCTAACAGGTCGAAATGGCTCACAGGTGAGTACTTTATTTTTCGCCATAGTTTGAGAACACATATCTACATCCGCTTTTAAGAAACACACCACGCTAAAGGATATGGAAACAAAGCCACCCCTGGCATTTAGTGACATGCGTCAGTAGGTTTTATTATCAGAGATAGGCAGAATGGGACTTCTAAAGCATCTCAATTTTTTATACTGAATTTATGCCTAAAACATGTTTTTTAATCATCAAAAACCATACCTCAACTTAAATCATATTGTATTTTGAGAAAATAATTATTGCTTTATTTTAAAAACAATTTACCCACGCGCTGGGAAAAAAGTAAATTACAAGTACATGATAAGGTAACCTATAAGTTACTTACAACTGGTACATAACTTATAGTTTACCTTATCATGTACTTGCAAGTTACCTAAACATAACAACTTATAAGTTCTTCACCCAAGTACACAACTTACTCAGACAGATTTTCCAAGTTACAAGGACAATAAAAAACCTTTTTTTCTCAATAGTACTCTGGTGGAGGGGCAGATGGTGTTAGGTAGGCAGGGGTGAAAGGCATGACATCTCTTTGCGAAGTGTATGACAAAAATAATGGATTACCAAAACCTATCGTTACTTGCTTGTAAGTTCTCGAACTTTTTTCATAGTTTCTTCTACGCCTATCTTTTTTCCTTGTTCTAAAAAAGATTTCTTTAGCTCTTCAACATTTACAGCCTGACTACGCATCTTACTCTGTATTTCAGACTTTTGTTGTTTATAGTTGGCCAAATCATCCTGGACTCTTTTAAATTCGTTATCGTCAATTTCATTATCTTCCAAAGATTTACTAATAATAAGTTTCATACTCGTCAGCTTAGCTGCTGCGAGCGTACTTAATGCTTCATGCTTCTGCAACTTAGTATAAAATTTTTTGTTAAGGGCTTCCATACCAAAGCATGCCAGGCTTGTGGCAAGGCCAACAGCTTCAACAGCAATTCCTACGACACTTCCCACCCCCGTTGCAAACAGAGTTATACCTCCTACAGATAATCCGGCCGAAACCACCCCCATGGCCATTGATGTGTTGTGTACAGAATTGAAAACCGTATTGTAACGGCGTTTACACCTCGAGTATTTTGCTTGTTCTTCTTCCAAATACTTCAACGCTTCTGTAATATTCATTAAACGGAATGAATCTGCCTTTAATGTTTTATCACGCTCAATAGGCTCAAGTTGCTCAGGTGGTATTTGTGGATACAAGTTCACCATTTTTTATGACAAATATTTTTTTAATCAGCAATTACATTTTGCAACTCTTCAAAAGTATACAATTTGTTAGCATAATAAAATGCAACAAGATCAATGTGTTCAAGGTTTATGTAAGTTAGACGAACAAAAGTTGCTTTGTTGACCACCACCTTGACAGCTGGAACACTGCTCGAAACATTAATAACATCATTATTTTTTGTAATAGCAATAAAGACCTTTGATGATTCTGTTACTCTTTCATTCCATGTAAGTTTAATTCCTTGTGCTATATTTGCCTCTTTTGCAGAAGCAACAGATTTCATGATAATTTCAAATACTATTGTCACTTCTCTAGCCACGACTAAGCTTGCTGGCATAAACACAACAGAAGTATCTGATCTACCCTTTCTAGTTGTAAGAAGATATCTCCGTCTCTCATAATTTTCAACTTTCAGTTTTTCTCTGCTATTGTTGTCTGGGGCAAAACTTGGAACAAGGCTTACAATAAGCGGCCCCGAGTTAACAACCTTCCTAAACACTAAGGCGCCTTCATCATCAGTGTATACATAAGGACTAATAAATTCAATCTTTATGTCCCAGTCAATTGTGGGTGGTAGTGCCGGTACAGGTGAAACAACCCACTTACTACCCACATGTATTAAGTTGTAAGGCGCATTATTTACAGGTGGAGTAGGTACAGTAACATCACGAAGCTGACCAAGTTTAGGAATCTGTTTTTCACCGTCTTTTATGTCAACAATTACTTTCCTCTTGTACATGCCATTTGAATCAAGTTCAAAACCATATATTTCTCCAACATCCCCTTCCTTCTCAAAATCCTGGACGTCTGCCAAATCTTTCAACTCTGTTACTGGACATGCAACTGGTATGATTGTTCGCTTTGGACCAAGACCACTCATTTTTATAAACAAAAATAAAATTATTTAACTTCTAACACTACACTAAAATCATGCATAAGAACTGGTTTGTCATCCTGATTAGTTACAGATAAACACAGTGATTCAAAGAAACTAGAACCTAATTTTTTAAACTGCAAATTAGGAAATCTAGCAACCACACTTTCACAATATGGGGTAGTTCCAGTCGGCAAGCATCTTAACAAAGTTGAAGGCTTTCCATTGTGTACATTTTCAGTAGTGTTCAGTTCTTTTAAATAAACATTTAGCACTGTGTGTACTGACAAATGAACAGGATATCTGCCAGTTATTCTTGGTTTTTTTGGTGATAGTAGACGTTCGACTGATTGTGACCAATCTTCATCTAGATGTGTTATTTTTTTACCTAAAAATCCAAGTAATAATAAAAGACTAATTGATAAAGAAAACTGACCACTTTTTGGAAATTCAATTGTAACAAGTAAATTAGCTGGGTTTAAAGTTGCTTTAATTTTAAATTCATTTTGAAGCCATTCAGCTAAAGTACAAAAGTCATAATACCCAGCTCGTAAAGTATCACCCTTCTCAATACCATCAAGAGTTCCACTTACAGAATAATTTTCATCATCCGTTACATTAAACCACTTTACTGTATAAAACATTTCATGGATAGCCACAGCCTTGTAACCATCTCGATTATCGATTCCATTAGTTAGCCACACTGGTTTGCTCGTGTCAAGATTTGTTAAGGTTATAAACATTTTTATTATCACATAAAAAAAAAGCACAATGGAATTTAAATCACCAACAATTGCCATTGTAAACGCGTTTCAATTTAACGTGGATGCCAAGTATAATGTTGCACCAACTTATGACCAGAAAATAATTCAACTAAATCAGCTTGATATAGCTTTGTCTGAAGGAGATTTATTTCAAGTGAAAGTGCCAAATCCTTATGAGCATTACCTAAACCCTCCAATTACAGATGACTCTACTGCAAGAAAGTGGTCTTCAAGCCCACTACAGATGTTTCAAAACCAACTTAACTTTGCTATACTATGCTCAACTACAGGCTGTGGCGTTTCTTTTACAGACCATTTGAATCACCCAAACAAACTGATTAAGTCTGTCTATCGTTTCCACACGTATTACCAGCTTAGAAGAATACTGTCAGAACTGCATACCCCACTGCCCACTGAATCCAGTTTTAATCAGTTTAACAATCCCATGGATTTGAAAGCATTTGAACGGATCTGTAATGAATTTAACATCAGTACAAAGTATGACTTTACACAAAAACTTGATGATCACAAAGGCATGGGAACATTGTATTATGCTATGAGTCACAGACAATACCCTCAAGATTATTACCCTGGTTACACTTCATTCTCATCAAAATCTGAAGTGTGGTTAGGCTCAATTGAACAGAAACAGTCTAATGCCTGGACCACATTTGTCTTAGATAAGAGTGACGGATTTACTCAAGCAGGAGTCGAACGCATAAATGAGTCTATCAGAACATATGTGTGGTGTATTCTAGGAGCACAAGCTCAAACAAAATCAAACATTTTGAATGGAAGTGGAAAGTTTGATTCACAAAAACAGTTTCTCGCTAATCTTGAAGATTCAGTAAATTCATCAGTTGATCTCCCATCTAGCATACAACGTTACCAAGACGTTCTCAGATATGCTAGATCAAAAGTTGACTTTGTAGTTGGTATTGGGTTATACATGTTGCCATCAGACCTTCAACTTCAAATGGGGACAATAACAAATTATAATAATGAAATAGTTGTTGCAGGTGTTGGTCAGAAATTAGGACTCAATGAATCTGTAAACTTGGGGGCCACAACCACACATGTACAGTCATTAAAACCATTACAGACAGTAACACCCCCGGCCACGGCACCAGTAACATCATCACCTGTACAGACAGTAACAGCTCCAGCTTTGACACCGGTACCCATAACGATAACACCAACACCAATCCTTGACACACATGAGCCAGAGAGAACAGCATTGGTAATAGGTCTCACTGGATTAGGGGTATTACTTCTTTACCTGTTTCATTAAATAACCCACCATCAACCCTCCTACTGTAACCAAAAAGACCCACACATGCTCTGCCATAAACCCTACTGCCTTCGCTGCAGTACTAATCAACCAACTGACAACCGTGCCTATAATGCCAGGCAACGCGTCTACTGCTTTCAGAGCCAATTTTTTAAGCAAGTCTGATATGTGAGACAGTTGTTTCTTTACCCACGACTGTAAGTCTTTTGGATCTGTGGGGACTGGGGTTGGTGGACCAGGGGTTGGTGGTGCTGGAGGTGGAGAACCACCCCCGGAGACAGCCAACACAACTGTACTGATAATAAACCCCAGAGCTGTAATTAAACTGGCAATTGTGATACCCTGTTCTCTGAAAAGTGTTTTAAGTCTCTCAGCCAGAGTAGTGTCTTCGTGAAGTATTTTTTGAATAGTTTCTCTAATCCTGTTGACTTGTGTTTTCAGTTTTTGTCTCCCAATACTAATCGCTTCTAACCTTCCTGATCTTTCTATCTGCAAATCATTTAATCTGTGTTGAATTCTTTCTTTCATTTCTGTGTCAAGATTCTCATTGCCTGCTGTAGCCAGTTTCTCTTTTTCACGTTCTATGTGTTTATCAAGCTCTCCTAGTTTGGCTAAATTATTTACCATCTCACCTCTTATTGTCTGCAGTGATTTATCCAAACCCATAATCTCCCTCATTGACAAAGGTGGATCATCTATTGTTTTCATAACATCATTTATTTGTCCTTCAGTAAATGAAGTTTCTTGTATCACTGTGTTTGCTATTTCTGGTAGGCTTGTTATTGGTGCCATTTCAATCTCTTGCCCCGTTGGCAACTTTGTTTGCGTGTCGTGAAGCACACTAACAAGTCTTGGGGGAACAGGAGACCCTCCAATACCAAGGTATCTTGCCAACCCAGAGTTACCACCGACTTCACCTTTAATTGTACTTAAAGCTCTAAACTTAGAAGGATTATTTTTATGTGTTAGATTTATTTTCCCTCTGTCTGTATTTACAAATAAGTGTCCTTTATCATATTCAAACTGATTAGGATCTATTACATCTGGGTGGACACCAACACTGTCATAAAATGAGTTTACTTTGTCTTTTAATAGTTCGTGATACATACTAGAACTAGTTACCATTCCAGTCATATCTGTTGCACCAGTATCATAGTCATTCATGTCATCCATTTCAAAATCTTCATGATTAAATCCTCCCGCTGCCATTGTTTTATTAATTTATTATTTTTTATTGTGCATAATAAAAATGACACAGTCTTACGGATCAAAGTTAGACCCATACAGAAAACTACGTGAGCCCCTGGGTGTTAAGGGCATTCGACAAACAATAGTCATCACAAACAATCCAAGTACCATAGACCAGAACCAAACACTTACAGTCAAGTTTCCAAACCTAGGACCCAGCGACGTTATTGTTCCTGGCACTGCACGCCTTGCTTTTAATATTGAACTATCATCAGACGCAGACGTGAACAGAACACTAGTTAACAATCTTGGCAGAGCAATTGTTAGAACTATTAAAGTAAAACTTGAAGGACAGGAAGTGTTTAGTCTTGATGACTCAGATGTATTCTACTGTTACAAAGACCTTTGGCTAACAAGAGAAGAACGAGAAGACCGTATTTACCAAGGCATACAGCCAGATAATGTTGGTAAACTTCGAATCGACGCCGGAGATAAAGTAACTAGTTAGTTAGTTAGTTATTTGGGTTTAACGCCGAGCAGGCGACTAAGGCCATCTCACGGCGGGGATAAAGTAACTAATACAGCCATGGATGTTATAATGGCCGAAACATATGGATCCAGATTCTACATTCCACTTGAGTTTGAAATCCTAACAGCTCATCTGCCTTATTATCAAGGAGCACTGAATGACCGTCTGAGTTTTGAACTAACCTTCAATGACTACTCCAAAGTTATTAAATCATCTGATCTTAGTGCAACATATAAGATCTCTAACATTTCCTTGGAATATGAAATTGTCACACACACTGAACTAGCCAGACTCATACAAAATCAGTATCAGTCAAGACTACCAATTTATTATGACAGGGTGATTAGACATAGTTTAATACCCAAAGACAAAAGCGACCCAATGTGGAACATAAACTTAAACACGCCTGCTAGGTCACTGAAAGGTATTTTTATGTTGTTTATTGAACCAGCGGCTCCATACAAACGGGATTCAGAAAAATTCTACAATCCTAAGATTACACATTTGTCCTGTACAATCGAAGGCCGTCCTAATCAAGTGTACGCATCTGGAATGTTACCATACCAGCACTACGATGAGATCACAAAGTATTTTGCAGGAGGAAGGATTAGAGATAAACCAGCAAACATTGCGTGCAAAGATCTACATCTGTATGACGTTAGGATTGGTCAATACCTGACAAACAAGTATGCACTGTGGTTAGACCTGCGTAGTACAGATGATGACTATCTTCATGGGTCAGGACGAACTGTTGAGAATGGTAGTGATGGGATTACAATTCAGATACAAAAGAAGGTTGAAACTGCTGCAGCCATAAATATATATTTGTACCTGATATATGACGCACAACTCAATATTGCAGAAAGCAGACTAAGTGGACACATATATTAAAATTATATTGTGTATTAAAATGAACCGGAGCTTAATGACCCTTGACCCACACTGTGGCTTATTTGTTGGTGCCACAGGGTGTGGGAAAACTGAATTTGTACTTAACCTCTTACAAACAAGATACATCCACCACTTTGAAAACATTGTAATATTTTGTCCAACAATCAAACACAACAAAGCTTATCACAACCGTTTATTCATTTGGACTGACAGCAACATATACTTAGTTGACCCTGAGAAAAAAACTGAACGACTACCTACAATATTTTTACAAGCAATTTGAAGGACAGCCAAAGTTGTTTATTGTTGATGACTGTTCTGCAGAGAAAGACATTGTCAAGAAGAGAAACACTTTAGCAGAACTTGCCTTCAGTGGCAGACATGCAAACATAAGTGCATGGATTCTCACTCAGAAATATAATGCTGTACTGAAAGATTTTCGAGAACAGTTAAAGTTTATATGTTTGTTTTACTGTAAGGATCGTGACAGCTTTGAAGACTGTCTCAGAGAAAACGATGTCATCCCAAATAAGCATGAACGAGACAATGTGAAAAACAAACTGAAATTGACTAAGCATCTAAAGCTTATCTTAAAGACAGATCAGCCCACAGGGTATGGGTTAGTAAATTAATTTATACTTTTAGTTTGTCTATAAAAATGACAGACGGACAAAAGGAGCAAAATTGGCCTATTGGTGAAATCATAGATATTACATATTGCTTTAAAGATGTTAAATATGTAAGCCAGCTTTATAATAAAGAGTCACCAGATAATTTTTTTATGTTACCAGCAACACTGTATATGACTGGTAATATAACTTTAAGTGTTGATAATCCATTTATAAAAAAAATAACTGTTGATATTAAGACACAGTCATTTACTGTTAATGAATATTTAAGTGGTTGGTTTGCTAAATTGTGTAGTGATTTAGCAAAAGAACTATATAAAATAAATTTATATTTTAACGTTGTTACATTTAATAAAATGGTATTGCACATACAAAACCAATAATGATGATTGAGTCAGTGTGTAAACAAATCTGTTTTGTAGGAGTTACAGTCAATAAAGTGCCATTTTCATTATATAATTTTCTATTTATTTTTTTGTCGGACAAATAAAAAAGATGGACAACCATCAAAGATTAAGAAACGTGTTTCACACAACTGACTTACCTATATCTAATATTTACAATGTCTATGAATCAATAGAAAGATCTTTTTTAGTCATACAAAATAACCTTCTTTCTGATAGTGTAAAGATTCAGATTGTTGCAAAAATAGAATTTGCCAGAGATGTTGGTGAAGTTATTGTAACGTATATCTCGACAAGGCAGCACACAGTTAATTCGAGAAGAGAACTAGAGAAAGTGTTTAGAGAAAGATTGTTACCAGACTTCCATGAAGCAATTGACAGAGCAGAAATGCAAGGGTCTGGCTGGCATGAAGGCCTTGTACATGAACTACAACTGAAGCAGTCAAGATATCATCCTATACTAGGTAAATCATGGATACCACTTCCAACTGAGGTTGCAAACAAAAAGGCTGTAGTCAATATTCAAAACAATGATAATTTATGTTTTATGTGGTGTGTGCTTGCTAAACTTCATTTTGTAAAAGCAAAACCTGATCGTGTATCTAACTATACCAAATTTGTAAACGAACTCAACTTCAGTGGCATTGAGTTCCCTGTTAAAATAGAGGATATAGACTTGTTTGAAAAACTAAATCCTGGTATATCTGTGAATGTGTTTGTGTGGGAAAATGAATCTGAGAATAAGTTACAGCCAATTAGAGTATCTCCAATTGCCCCAACCTATGGGCAGCCAGAAGATAAACATGTTGACATGTTATTAATCGGCCCTGCCGGTGATGACAATAACTTTCACTACACAATTATCAGAAATATGTCACGTCTAATTCATGGGCATACAACAAAACACAAGGGCAAACAGGAAGTGTGCAAGAGATGTTTACAAAGATTTTCCTCCATAAAATTAGCAGACAAACATGTTTTACATTGTAGGTCAGCTGATGACATACAAACTGTACTTAAGTATCCAGATCCTGGTAGTCAAGTGTATTTTAAGAACTATGGGAATCAGCAAAAGCTGCCGTTTGTAGTGTATGCAGATTTTGAATCACTCGTTGTTCCATATGAGGGTCCAGTTCCAGAGTCATTACCAAAGACTATAAAATTGAGTGACCAAGTGGTGTGTTCTTTTGGATACATTTTTGTTAGGTCAGACGGTCTTCATTCAGAACCTGTTATCTACAGGGGTGAAAATGCAGCATGCCTGTTTTTAACAGAAATGAGACAACTGTATAGTCAGGTAGTACAATATCTCACAACATGTCAGATGCCTTTGGTGATGACAGAAGAAGACAAACTAAAATTTGATACAGCAGAGACGTGTTGGATTTGTGAACAGCTTCTGGGAGGTGCTAAAGTTCGTGACCACGATCACATAACTGGGCGTTACAGAGGTGCTGCACATAACAATTGTAACTTATTATTAAAAACAGATCCTAAGACATATAAGTTACCAATCTTTTTTCACAATCTGAAGGGATATGATTCACACATCATCATGCAGGCTGTTGATGAGTCTTACAGAAAAATTAGTTGCATTGCCCAGACAACTGAGAAGTACTTGACTTTTAGATTGGACAAATTAGCATTTTATGACTCCATGCAACATTTGTCTTTAGGTCTTGCTAGTCTGGCAGAAGGACTGAGTGAGTATCCAATAACAAGTAAATATTTTGAGCCGGACTTGATTAAAAAAGGTGTTTATCCATATGAGTACATCAGTGACTGGGTAGTTTTTGAGGAAAGGAGACTGCCTACAAAAGAGAAATTTTATTCTACACTAACTGGAAAAGGTATTTCTGACTCTGAATACCAGCATGCACTTGATGCGTGGGATAAATTAGGGTGTCAGACAATTGGTGATTACCACGATCAGTACTTGAAAGCTGACGTTTGCTTGCTAGCAGATGTATTTGAAAGTTATCGTGAAAAGGGTTTGTTGCACTACAGTCTTGACCCTGCTTGCTACATAACTAGTCCTGGCATGACATGGGATGCATTTTTGAAATCCAGTAAGATATTTATAGACCTGTTGTATGATCGTACGATGGGTGAAATGGTGGAACGTGGATTGAGGGGTGGCATTAGTATTGCAGCAAATAATTATGCCAAGGCAAATAATAAATATCTTGACGACTTTGACCCCTCAATGTCAAGGTCATTTATTACGTACGTGGACGCTAACAATTTGTACGGATTTGCGATGTGTGAATTATTACCATTAAAAAACTTTTGTTTGTATGATTTGTCACAGTATGGCATAAAAAAATTAACAAAATATATTATGGATCGAGGTCAAAATAATGAAAAGGGTTGGATCTTTGAAGTAGACCTTGAGTACCCACACCACCTACATGATTACCATAATGATTATCCATTAGCAGTTGAAAAAATGAGTATGACGGGAAAAAAAGAAGACACCAAACTTGTGCCAAATCTAAATGACAAATTTAATTACGTTTGTCACTATCGATTGTTACAGTTTTACATCAGACATGGGTTAGTACTAAAGAAAGTTCACAGAGGAATTCAATTTGAACAAAGTGCTTTCATGAAAGATTACATAATGAAGAATACAACATTGCGTGCGAGAGAAGGTAACACTGCATTTGACAAAGACTTCTTTAAGCTTATGAACAATGCCTGTTTTGGCAAGACAATGGAAAATCCTCATCACCGCAAAGATGTGAGACTTGTCACAACTGAATTGGGTGCAATTAAACTTACAGGCAAGCCACAGTACACAGGGTACAAAGAATTTCATTCATCATTGTATGCAGTGTCACTCAAAAAAAAGATTGTTAAACTGGACAAGCCAGTATTTATAGGTATGGCTATTCTGGAGTTGTCAAAATTATTAATGCTTGAATTTTATTATGATTACTTCAAACCAAAGTATCCTGACTGCCGTCTGTTATACACTGACACTGACTCTATGATCATTGATGTGTGTACTGAAGACTTTTATGAAGACATGAAAACAGAGTTACACATGTATGACACGTCTGACTACCCTAAAGACCATCCACTGTTTAGCACACAAAACAAGAAAGTACCTGGTAAGTTTAAGGATGAACTAAATGGTGTGCCTATAGTTGAGTACGTTGGACTGAGATCAAAAATGTATTCTATACTGCACCAGAAGGGTAGTCAGTCAAAAGCCAAAGGTATCAAGAAAACAGCGATAAAAAATAAAGACATTCGTCATGAACATTACAAGCAAGTGTTAGATGGTGCATTAATGCCTGATTATCCAAACAAGTCACTGAGATCAAACAAACATAATCTTGAAATGATCCAAACACATAAGAAGTCTCTGGCAGTTGGAGACACAAAACGAGTGTTTCATAGTAAGGAAAAAGCTTATGCACCTGGTCATTACAGACTCAAGTTATCTGAAGAAATAGCTGACGAACTGGTTGATGAATTAATTGATGAGTTAGTTACTGAAATGAGTAACGGTGTCTGGGGGAATAATCTGTAATTCTTCTCTGACAAATGCCCTCTTTGGTGCAGGCTCATACAGATAATATATTGTTGCATTAGCTGAAGGAACTATTTTTTTTATATTATGAACAGATGTAGACCAAATTGGATCAGTTGCCCTACGTCTAACGTCATTTTCAGCCTCACCAGGTTGATACAAATATCTCACCTGTTTTGTAAATAAGTTAGTGTCTGGAGGTGTTATTGCTTTTATTTCTGACGGTATTGTTTTCAATTTAATAGAATCAACAGGTTTAGGGTGACCATCATTATTCATTGCTTTTATCACAGAAGGTAATCTTTTAACCCACTCAGTGTTACGTGCGTCATGCATGAGTTCCTTAGAATACTGATAGCTAAAAAGTCTCTCCAATAATTGCTTGTTAAAGTTTTCAACAATTGCCTGTGATCTATGCAAGCCTGGAATACCGCGTCTAACCAGTACGCCATGCTTTGCAAATAATTGATTAACAGCCCCTTTAAATTCACTCCCATCATCAACCTGCACAAGCCTAGGGTATTTTAAAGGACCTCGACTATATATTTTTGATAATGCAGTGGCCACTGTTACAGCTTTTTTGTCAGTTATGGGTTCTGCATCCTTATACCTTGAAGCTATGTCAACAACAGTTAATGCATACTTGTATCGTTTCTTTCTTATTGTGTCATGCGGAAGAAACAGGAGGTCCATTTGGTGTGTGTCATTAGGTGATGTGTTTTCAAAATGAGGCCTTGTTATTTTTCTTGGAGCAGGAAGATATATTTGCCAAATTGCCTGTTTTTTAAGCCACTGTTTTATTTGGTTAACATCTCCACCCACAGCAGCATGTAATTTTTTTATTGCAGTATTCCCTTTCCAGTAGCCAATTGGGGAGTAATATATTTTTGATAGTTTAGCGTCTGCCATTTTTTTTAGCAATATAAACTCCTGTAAAATATACTAATGTCATTCCTACTAGAACAAATATTATTTCTCCATTTCTTTGTTCTGAGCTTGGTTGGTAATAGTCGCTAAGTTTTGGTTGAGGAATAGATATGTCTTCACCAGTTACAAGATAGTATTCTTTGATCGCGTCATCAACATTTGAAAATGTATGCTGTGCATGACCCTCAAGTTTTAGTTTTTCATTAATAAAATCCAGTTTTTCTATTCTTTGCTTCTCATAATCCTGTTGAGCTTGAGCTAGTTTTTCAGATGCCTCATTGTGGCGCTTCATTTCTTCTGCTGATTCTTCTTTACTCACTTTTGAAAAGAAATAGTTTGACCCACTAAAAGCTAATGCATTTATAACTGCACCGCCAATCATAACAGCTATAGTTGCCATATTTTTTATTTACTTAGAAATATTTTCTGGAATAATTCCTTGCTTGACTAGAAAATCTTTTGTTGCAATCGATGCTGTTATAACAACTACTAGCTTAGCACTGTCTTCGAAGTCTAATTTACTAAGGTCTGCTGATTTCATTTTGAGTAGACTTTTTCCCAGCATAGAATATGCTACTGCTAGTCCACTTATTACAGCGGAGTGATAGACAAGGTTCATTAAGTTCTTTGTGTCGCTCATTTTCTTATGCTACAAAAATTAAAATAATAATAAATTTATTACTGCATGTAAAATGGGTCCAAAGGTTTTGAAACTGCTGGTAATGTGGAGACTTCTTCTTTTGTTTTTGGAGTGTTTGATTTTTTGGACACTGTTCGAGTGTTTGGTTTGTATTTTTTTATATAATTGGTAACCTACGTAACCAAATCCGACAACAAATCCAGCAACTATATAATTTGTTGTTGTT
>BTPG01000001.1:26368861-26451096 GCA_036245525.1 Semisulcospira habei | reverse complement strand
CAAAGTTGTTTATTGTTGATGACTGTTCTGCAGAGAAAGACATTGTCAAGAAGAGAAACACTTTAGCAGAACTTGCCTTCAGTGGCAGACATGCAAACATAAGTGCATGGATTCTCACTCAGAAATATAATGCTGTACTGAAAGATTTTCGAGAACAGTTAAAGTTTATATGTTTGTTTTACTGTAAGGATCGTGACAGCTTTGAAGACTGTCTCAGAGAAAACGATGTCATCCCAAATAAGCATGAACGAGACAATGTGAAAAACAAACTGAAATTGACTAAGCATCTAAAGCTTATCTTAAAGACAGATCAGCCCACAGGGTATGGGTTAGTAAATTAATTTATACTTTTAGTTTGTCTATAAAAATGACAGACGGACAAAAGGAGCAAAATTGGCCTATTGGTGAAATCATAGATATTACATATTGCTTTAAAGATGTTAAATATGTAAGCCAGCTTTATAATAAAGAGTCACCAGATAATTTTTTTATGTTACCAGCAACACTGTATATGACTGGTAATATAACTTTAAGTGTTGATAATCCATTTATAAAAAAAATAACTGTTGATATTAAGACACAGTCATTTACTGTTAATGAATATTTAAGTGGTTGGTTTGCTAAATTGTGTAGTGATTTAGCAAAAGAACTATATAAAATAAATTTATATTTTAACGTTGTTACATTTAATAAAATGGTATTGCACATACAAAACC
Organism: Semisulcospira habei; assembly: GCA_036245525.1. NCBI lineage: Eukaryota > Metazoa > Mollusca > Gastropoda > Semisulcospiridae > Semisulcospira > Semisulcospira habei. Next base: position 26,450,380 of record BTPG01000001.1, on the reverse strand, counting down.
AATAATGATGATTGAGTCAGTGTGTAAACAAATCTGTTTTGTAGGAGTTACAGTCAATAAAGTGCCATTTTCATTATATAATTTTCTATTTATTTTTTTGTCGGACAAATAAAAAAGATGGACAACCATCAAAGATTAAGAAACGTGTTTCACACAACTGACTTACCTATATCTAATATTTACAATGTCTATGAATCAATAGAAAGATCTTTTTTAGTCATACAAAATAACCTTCTTTCTGATAGTGTAAAGATTCAGATTGTTGCAAAAATAGAATTTGCCAGAGATGTTGGTGAAGTTATTGTAACGTATATCTCGACAAGGCAGCACACAGTTAATTCGAGAAGAGAACTAGAGAAAGTGTTTAGAGAAAGATTGTTACCAGACTTCCATGAAGCAATTGACAGAGCAGAAATGCAAGGGTCTGGCTGGCATGAAGGCCTTGTACATGAACTACAACTGAAGCAGTCAAGATATCATCCTATACTAGGTAAATCATGGATACCACTTCCAACTGAGGTTGCAAACAAAAAGGCTGTAGTCAATATTCAAAACAATGATAATTTATGTTTTATGTGGTGTGTGCTTGCTAAACTTCATTTTGTAAAAGCAAAACCTGATCGTGTATCTAACTATACCAAATTTGTAAACGAACTCAACTTCAGTGGCATTGAGTTCCCTGTTAAAATAGAGGATATAGACTTGTTTGAAAAACTAAATCCTGGTATATCTGTGAATGTGTTTGTGTGGGAAAATGAATCTGAGAATAAGTTACAGCCAATTAGAGTATCTCCAATTGCCCCAACCTATGGGCAGCCAGAAGATAAACATGTTGACATGTTATTAATCGGCCCTGCCGGTGATGACAATAACTTTCACTACACAATTATCAGAAATATGTCACGTCTAATTCATGGGCATACAACAAAACACAAGGGCAAACAGGAAGTGTGCAAGAGATGTTTACAAAGATTTTCCTCCATAAAATTAGCAGACAAACATGTTTTACATTGTAGGTCAGCTGATGACATACAAACTGTACTTAAGTATCCAGATCCTGGTAGTCAAGTGTATTTTAAGAACTATGGGAATCAGCAAAAGCTGCCGTTTGTAGTGTATGCAGATTTTGAATCACTCGTTGTTCCATATGAGGGTCCAGTTCCAGAGTCATTACCAAAGACTATAAAATTGAGTGACCAAGTGGTGTGTTCTTTTGGATACATTTTTGTTAGGTCAGACGGTCTTCATTCAGAACCTGTTATCTACAGGGGTGAAAATGCAGCATGCCTGTTTTTAACAGAAATGAGACAACTGTATAGTCAGGTAGTACAATATCTCACAACATGTCAGATGCCTTTGGTGATGACAGAAGAAGACAAACTAAAATTTGATACAGCAGAGACGTGTTGGATTTGTGAACAGCTTCTGGGAGGTGCTAAAGTTCGTGACCACGATCACATAACTGGGCGTTACAGAGGTGCTGCACATAACAATTGTAACTTATTATTAAAAACAGATCCTAAGACATATAAGTTACCAATCTTTTTTCACAATCTGAAGGGATATGATTCACACATCATCATGCAGGCTGTTGATGAGTCTTACAGAAAAATTAGTTGCATTGCCCAGACAACTGAGAAGTACTTGACTTTTAGATTGGACAAATTAGCATTTTATGACTCCATGCAACATTTGTCTTTAGGTCTTGCTAGTCTGGCAGAAGGACTGAGTGAGTATCCAATAACAAGTAAATATTTTGAGCCGGACTTGATTAAAAAAGGTGTTTATCCATATGAGTACATCAGTGACTGGGTAGTTTTTGAGGAAAGGAGACTGCCTACAAAAGAGAAATTTTATTCTACACTAACTGGAAAAGGTATTTCTGACTCTGAATACCAGCATGCACTTGATGCGTGGGATAAATTAGGGTGTCAGACAATTGGTGATTACCACGATCAGTACTTGAAAGCTGACGTTTGCTTGCTAGCAGATGTATTTGAAAGTTATCGTGAAAAGGGTTTGTTGCACTACAGTCTTGACCCTGCTTGCTACATAACTAGTCCTGGCATGACATGGGATGCATTTTTGAAATCCAGTAAGATATTTATAGACCTGTTGTATGATCGTACGATGGGTGAAATGGTGGAACGTGGATTGAGGGGTGGCATTAGTATTGCAGCAAATAATTATGCCAAGGCAAATAATAAATATCTTGACGACTTTGACCCCTCAATGTCAAGGTCATTTATTACGTACGTGGACGCTAACAATTTGTACGGATTTGCGATGTGTGAATTATTACCATTAAAAAACTTTTGTTTGTATGATTTGTCACAGTATGGCATAAAAAAATTAACAAAATATATTATGGATCGAGGTCAAAATAATGAAAAGGGTTGGATCTTTGAAGTAGACCTTGAGTACCCACACCACCTACATGATTACCATAATGATTATCCATTAGCAGTTGAAAAAATGAGTATGACGGGAAAAAAAGAAGACACCAAACTTGTGCCAAATCTAAATGACAAATTTAATTACGTTTGTCACTATCGATTGTTACAGTTTTACATCAGACATGGGTTAGTACTAAAGAAAGTTCACAGAGGAATTCAATTTGAACAAAGTGCTTTCATGAAAGATTACATAATGAAGAATACAACATTGCGTGCGAGAGAAGGTAACACTGCATTTGACAAAGACTTCTTTAAGCTTATGAACAATGCCTGTTTTGGCAAGACAATGGAAAATCCTCATCACCGCAAAGATGTGAGACTTGTCACAACTGAATTGGGTGCAATTAAACTTACAGGCAAGCCACAGTACACAGGGTACAAAGAATTTCATTCATCATTGTATGCAGTGTCACTCAAAAAAAAGATTGTTAAACTGGACAAGCCAGTATTTATAGGTATGGCTATTCTGGAGTTGTCAAAATTATTAATGCTTGAATTTTATTATGATTACTTCAAACCAAAGTATCCTGACTGCCGTCTGTTATACACTGACACTGACTCTATGATCATTGATGTGTGTACTGAAGACTTTTATGAAGACATGAAAACAGAGTTACACATGTATGACACGTCTGATTATCCTAAAGACCATCCATTGTTTAGCACACAAAACAAGAAAGTACCTGGTAAGTTTAAGGATGAACTAAATGGTGTGCCTATAGTTGAGTACGTTGGACTGAGATCAAAAATGTATTCTATACTGCACCAGAAGGGTAGTCAGTCAAAAGCCAAAGGTATCAAGAAAACAGCGATAAAAAATAAAGACATTCGTCATGAACATTACAAGCAAGTGTTAGATGGTGCATTAATGCCTGATTATCCAAACAAGTCACTGAGATCAAACAAACATAATCTTGAAATGATCCAAACACATAAGAAGTCTCTGGCAGTTGGAGACACAAAACGAGTGTTTCATAGTAAGGAAAAAGCTTATGCACCTGGTCATTACAGACTCAAGTTATCTGAAGAAATAGCTGACGAACTGGTTGATGAATTAATTGATGAGTTAGTTACTGAAATGAGTAACGGTGTCTGGGGGAATAATCTGTAATTCTTCTCTGACAAATGCCCTCTTTGGTGCAGGCTCATACAGATAATATATTGTTGCATTAGCTGAAGGAACTATTTTTTTTATATTATGAACAGATGTAGACCAAATTGGATCAGTTGCCCTACGTCTAACGTCATTTTCAGCCTCACCAGGTTGATACAAATATCTCACCTGTTTTGTAAATAAGTTAGTGTCTGGAGGTGTTATTGCTTTTATTTCTGACGGTATTGTTTTCAATTTAATAGAATCAACAGGTTTAGGGTGACCATCATTATTCATTGCTTTTATCACAGAAGGTAATCTTTTAACCCACTCAGTGTTACGTGCGTCATGCATGAGTTCCTTAGAATACTGATAGCTAAAAAGTCTCTCCAATAATTGCTTGTTAAAGTTTTCAACAATTGCCTGTGATCTATGCAAGCCTGGAATACCGCGTCTAACCAGTACGCCATGCTTTGCAAATAATTGATTAACAGCCCCTTTAAATTCACTCCCATCATCAACCTGCACAAGCCTAGGGTATTTTAAAGGACCTCGACTATATATTTTTGATAATGCAGTGGCCACTGTTACAGCTTTTTTGTCAGTTATGGGTTCTGCATCCTTATACCTTGAAGCTATGTCAACAACAGTTAATGCATACTTGTATCGTTTCTTTCTTATTGTGTCATGCGGAAGAAACAGGAGGTCCATTTGGTGTGTGTCATTAGGTGATGTGTTTTCAAAATGAGGCCTTGTTATTTTTCTTGGAGCAGGAAGATATATTTGCCAAATTGCCTGTTTTTTAAGCCACTGTTTTATTTGGTTAACATCTCCACCCACAGCAGCATGTAATTTTTTTATTGCAGTATTCCCTTTCCAGTAGCCAATTGGGGAGTAATATATTTTTGATAGTTTAGCGTCTGCCATTTTTTTTAGCAATATAAACTCCTGTAAAATATACTAATGTCATTCCTACTAGAACAAATATTATTTCTCCATTTCTTTGTTCTGAGCTTGGTTGGTAATAGTCGCTAAGTTTTGGTTGAGGAATAGATATGTCTTCACCAGTTACAAGATAGTATTCTTTGATCGCGTCATCAACATTTGAAAATGTATGCTGTGCATGACCCTCAAGTTTTAGTTTTTCATTAATAAAATCCAGTTTTTCTATTCTTTGCTTCTCATAATCCTGTTGAGCTTGAGCTAGTTTTTCAGATGCCTCATTGTGGCGCTTCATTTCTTCTGCTGATTCTTCTTTACTCACTTTTGAAAAGAAATAGTTTGACCCACTAAAAGCTAATGCATTTATAACTGCACCGCCAATCATAACAGCTATAGTTGCCATATTTTTTATTTACTTAGAAATATTTTCTGGAATAATTCCTTGCTTGACTAGAAAATCTTTTGTTGCAATCGATGCTGTTATAACAACTACTAGCTTAGCACTGTCTTCGAAGTCTAATTTACTAAGGTCTGCTGATTTCATTTTGAGTAGACTTTTTCCCAGCATAGAATATGCTACTGCTAGTCCACTTATTACAGCGGAGTGATAGACAAGGTTCATTAAGTTCTTTGTGTCGCTCATTTTCTTATGCTACAAAAATTAAAATAATAATAAATTTATTACTGCATGTAAAATGGGTCCAAAGGTTTTGAAACTGCTGGTAATGTGGAGACTTCTTCTTTTGTTTTTGGAGTGTTTGATTTTTTGGACACTGTTCGAGTGTTTGGTTTGTATTTTTTTATATAATTGGTAACCTACGTAACCAAATCCGACAACAAATCCAGCAACTATATAATTTGTTGTTGTTTTAGTTGTTTTTTTATCACTTTGTGGGGTATGTGTTGGTTCTAATGGTAGTGTCACTGATGATGTTACGTCAGTCTTTTCTGTTAATGCTTGAAGCTGTAATTTCTTTTGTCTGTTATATTCAGCTAATCTTTTCCCAGCCTCTATTCGACCTGGACTTTTAGTCTTAGTCACTGTTTGAACCTGTGTCAAGACATGGCTCTGTTGTGGAGTCGTCTCGTCCATTTTCTTCTAATTTAAAATTTATTTTAGAAAAATCAATATGACTACTAGTAACAAGTAAGGTTACAGCAGGTGCAAGGTAATTCCCAAACTTGTAAAACATAAGGCATGCTAATTTACCTATTGAACTTGAAACTATGGGGTTGCTTTCTAGATCATGTGAAAGGCTGTCACTATCAACAGGTAGGAAGTGACTTACAGCTTTTGTGTATAGGCAGACAAGAGATCGACTCAAATCACGTGTCATTAGTGAAGCAATGTGATTTTCATATTTAGAATGTAGTTTAATTAGCTCATCAGCAGTAAGGGATTCTATGTCTTCTGTCATGTATTGTTTACCGAGAAAAGCTTTTGATTTTCCAGAAACAACAACAGAGATAAGCCTTTGTTTTTTAGAGTCTAAGTCTTTGTTCTCTACAGCACAGATATCACTTAGAAGTAGCAATTCGTCTTGATTCATTTTATAATGTAATATAATAATTTTGCTTAAAAAAGTCAATGACAGCATTAATAATTTAGGTTGGGTGGGGTATCTGCCTTAATACTCGCGGGTTGGTAGCTGATCAAAAATCGTTGCTTGAATGATTTCTGGAGTGGAACTAAAATGGCTAGGTAATAAAGGTATTGGGTGTCTTTGTTGACGTGGGCTTGCTTAATTACCGTGTTAATTAGAATAAATCAATTGTTTGGGGGAGGGGTGGGGTGGGAGACCCACATTATCTATCTCTCACACGACACATGAACGAACTCTAGCCTGTGATTGGCTGAATAGCCTTCAGTCGTTGTAATCCGTCTTCTCATTGGCTAGTGTTTCTGAACTGAATTCATGCATCATTCGTGTACCAACACTCCCTCAATTCAGTTAACTACCGATCACGGCTACCCCCAAGGTAAAACAGAAGTCGACTACACTTGAAGTGAAAAAACAAGATTAATGAGATCCATGATTGTCTCTCTACACGGGCTGTCAATAACGCAAGACCGACTTCGATCATGGCCCGTTTTTTAAATGACTTTGACTGTGTTGCTTTTACCGATGCCAGATGCCCGTGTTGCTTTTACTTTACTATGGATTTTACCTGATGGATTTTACGTTAACTACGTGAGCTGTACACATCCTTGTGTTTTCCTAGCGAGCTGAACGTAATGTAAGCATATATAGTACAATAATGTGCACTTTTAACCTCGTACTCATTCATGCACGCATCTCTTACACACTTTTTCCTTGCCGGGAGGGCCGTGATCAATTTTGAGGCCATATTGGTTAACACGAAATACGGTTAACACGAAGTGATTTTCCGTGTCCCCAGAAATTCGTGTTAAGCGGACTCCACTGTAGATTGGTGCCCTTGTGTGGCTATCACAGAAGTCAAATATCTCTTACTGTAGAATATGTTGGGGCTATAGACACACAAATGTTACACAACTGGCTTACATATCTTGCACCAAACACTCTGAAACTTCTGGCTGACAAAACTGTCTCTCCAACTCTACGTTCCCATCTGCTGCCAGACTGCGCCATTTTGCATTTTCACCTTCATCGCACCATGCTGTGAATCGCCACTGGTATTTCTCAATGGAGTGCACAAAGTTACATTTCTCTCCAAACCTGCACACACCCTGAAAAAGAATCCTGAACAGATGACAACCTGCAGTCTGACTAAATGTGCACACTAACTGCTGGTAATTCACAGTAGTTTTTAATGCAAATATCCAGAAGAAAAATAGCCGCCAGTATGCAAATACCTGTTAAATTTGACAAATACCAGTTGTGAGGTAGATTGATCTACCTCTGATTTATAGAAAAAGAACAGAAGCCATGAAAGAGAGAGAGAGAGAGAGAGAGAGAGAGTAAAAATTGTAACATAAATTCCCTCCACCCCCTCCCCCCCCCTCTCCCTCCTCCTCTCTCCCCCCCCCCCCCCCCCCCCCCCACCACCCCACCCGCCCCCTACTGTTTGATAAGTAACTGGTGTGCAAAATACACAGATGCTAATAGACAGACCAACAGTGATACTATTTGCATGTCGCAGAAGCTCAAACAAGAGTCGAAAAAGGAGGGCTAGTCTTTCCTGACTAACATAGTCTAAACAATTTAGCTGTGACAAACTACAGCAGGAGATAGATCAACCATGATAATTCAAGGGCAGTGCCAGATTAGCTTGGTGCTGTCATAATTCAAGGGTAGCGCCAGAGTAGCTTGGCGCTATCAGGCGCTAAGCTAATCTGGTGATACCCTTGAATTATCATGGTTGAACAATCTCCTGTAACAGGTGCACAGTTGTTATGTGACACATAAAATTTTGATAAATACTGCCTTGGAGTTAAAAGGATCTCAGCTACACAAATAACTTTTGGTTTAAGTTAAAGAACAAGATGACAAAAAAGGCAAAGCCCTTACGGCTCATGTGTATGACCAATCTACATAATCAGTGTGACCTTTGTGACCTTGACCTTTCCAACAAGTCACTGAAATGAGCAAGTGTTCAAGTGTCTACAAACATAAGGAAAGGGTTGGCTTTTGCACCAGTGAAATCTGAGTTTTCTCAAAATGTATGCATTTTTCACAAATTTGTCAACCCTCCATGACCCTTGATCTCTGTCAGGGGTCAAATAAATTAGTATGCATAGAAAGATGTTAACATCAGCTACCTTTATGCCAAATGTTATTGAATAGTTTGCAAAAGCTTTTTTTAAAAAGTACAATTCTATCAAAAACTGGTATTTTTCACACACTTGCTGACCTCCTGTGACCCTTGACCTTTCCGAGGGGTCAGCCAAATTTTTTTTTTTTTTTTTCTTGGCTTTGACTTCGCGAACGAAGATTTTATAGGAGTTGCCCACGACGTCTGCAGGCTTGTTCGTGGCTGCGGAGGCCAATCCGAGACAGGCAGGTTCGACCGCAGTGGCTGCAGGGGAAGGTCTGGCCAGGGTTCTGAGCTGCGGCATCTCTGTTTTTTCTCCTGAGCCGCTTGTCCTTAAGGCTAGCTCTGCGAGAGTCCTCAAAGGAGACAACTGCCTTGTAAATGGTGGAGCGCCAGGTGTCACGGTCCGCAGCAAGCGAAGACCACTGGTGGTGGTCGATTTGGCAGGCACTAAGTGACTTCTTGAGACAGTCTTTGTATCTCTTCTTTGGTGCCCCTCTGTCACGGTGTCCAGTAGCAAGCTCGCCGAACAGGGTGATCTTTGGTAGGCGATGATCCTCCATCCTGGAGACATGCCCCGCCCAGCGGAGCTGTGTCCGCAGCAGCAAAGCCTCGATGCTCACAGTTTCTGCCTGTTCAAGGACCTCGACGTTGGTGACATAGTCACTCCAGTGAATGCCCAGGATGGTACGCAGGCAGCGCTGGTGGAAGCGTTCGAGGAGTCGTAGTTGGCTGCGGTAGAGGGCCCAGGACTCGGAACCATACAGCAGGGTGGTGAGGACCACAGCTCTGTACACGCTGATCTTGGTGCCTGTTTTCAGCTGTTGATTGTGCCACACCCGCTTGAAAAGTCGCCCGAAAGCACTGTTCGCTTTTGCCAGCCTGCTGTCAAGCTCCTTGTCCAGCTTGGCGTCCGACGTGATAATGCAGCCAAGGTAAGTAAACTGGTGCACTGACTTTAGTTCAGACTCGCCAATGGTGATGTGAGGAGGGCGATACACTGTCTTGGGTGCCGGCTGATGGAGGACCTCTGTCTTTTTCAGACTGACCTCGAGTCCAAAGAGCTGGGCAGCATCTGCGAAGCAAGACGTGATGCGCTGCAGGGCTCTCTCTGTGTGTGCAACGAGGGCAGCATCATCAGCAAAAAGCAGCTCACGAATCAGTTGGTCTAGGGTTTTCGTGTGGGCCTGCAGTCGTCTGAGGTTGAACAGGCTGCCATCGAGACGATACCTGATGTACACTGCATCGTCATCATCGAGGTCCACTGTGGCCTGCTTCAACATCATGCTAAAAAAGATGGTGAAGAGGGTCGGTGCCAGCACGCAGCCCTGCTTTACGCCGTTGAGAATAGGGAATGGTTCTGAGAGGTCATTGTTGAGTCTGACCTGGCCTTGCTGGTCCTCGTGTAGCTGGACAATCATGTTGAGGAACTTTGGGGGACAGCCAAGTCGCTCCAGGATCTGCCACATGCCTTGCCTGCTCACAGTGTCGAACGCTTTTGTTAGGTCGACAAATGTTACGTACAGCCCTTTGTTCTGCTCGCGGCACTTCTCCTTAGCTGTCTCAGCACAAAGACCATATCGGTGGTGCTCCTGTTTGCTCTGAAGCCACACTGGCCCTCTGGGAGTTGGTCTTCAGCGATGGCAGGTACCAGCCGATTCAGGAGCAGCCTTGCAAGGATTTTCCCAGCAATGGACAGCAGGGTAATTCCCCGATAGTTGGAACAGTCAGACTTCTCGCCTTTGTTCTTGTACAGGGTGATAACGACTGCGTCACGGAGATCTTTTGGTAGTGTTCCTTCCTCCCAGCAGCAGAGAAAGAGGTCATGGAGCTTGTTGTGCAGTGCTGTGCCTCCATGTTTCCAGATCTCTGGCGGTATTCCATCAATGCCTGCTGCTTTGCCACTCTTGAGCTGGTGGATGGCTGTGAGGGTCTCTTCAGCGGTGGGCGGTTCGTCCAATTCAACCTTTACTGGGAGGTGTGGGATTTGTAGGACGACTGCTTCTTGAACAGTGCGCTCAGCGCTGAAGAGGCTCTGAAAGTATTCCGACCAGCGGTTCAAGATGGAGGTATTATCTGTGAGGAGTGCCTGGCCATTCGCGCTTCGCAGGGGACTTTGTACCAGGTGCCTGGGGCCATACACTGCTTTCAGTGCTTCGTAGAAGCCCCTGTAGTCACCATTGTCAGCACAAAGCTGGGTCCTCTGTGCAAGTCTGGTCCACCACTCATTCTGGAGATCTCTGAGCTTGCGCTGGAGACTGCTGCAGACGAGGCGGAAGGCAGACTTCTTCACAGGGCAGGAAGGCTGGGCTAGGTGGGCCTGATGGGCGGCTCTTTTTTTTGCTAGGTGTTCCTGGATCTCTACATCGTTTTCGTCAAACCAGTCTTTGTTCTTCTTTCTGGCGAAACCCAAGACTTCTGCAGAGGATTTTGCAATAGCAGTTTTCAGTTGTTCCCAAAGTGTTTCAGGGGAGGAGTCTACTGGGTCCGCTGTGTCTTTGAGCCTGCGCTGTAAATCTGTCTGAAAGGCAGCTTTCACATCGTCACGCTGAAGGCTGGCAACATCAAGCTTTTTCTTGGGGGGCCCCCATTTCTTGGGTTTTGGCTTGAAGTGGAGCCTGAGTTTGCAGCGGACAAGGCGGTGGTCAGTGTGGCACTCTGCGCTGGGCATCACTCTGGTGAGGAGGACGTCACTGCGGTCCCTCTGACGCACTAGGACATAGTCGATAAGGTGCCAGTGCTTGGAGCGAGGATGCATCCAGGTGGTCTTTCGACTGTCCTTTTGCTGAAAAGTAGTGTTGGTGATGACCAGTTGCTGCTCCGCACAGAACTCCAATAGTAGGCGGCCATTGTCATTGCAGTTCCCCACGCCATGCTTGCCGAGGACTCCTTTCCAGGCTTCAGAGTCCTGGCCCACTCTGGCGTTGAAGTCGCCAAGGATGATGACTTTGTCGTCTGCAGGGGTACTCTGTAGGAGGCTGCGCAGGTCAGTGTAAAACTTGTCCTTTTCAGCAGGCTCTGCCAGGAGGGTTGGGGAGTACACACTGAGAAGGGTGACGTGCTGCTGGTGTCTCAGTGGGAGGCGTATGGACATGATGCGGTCTGAGTGGCCCGTTGGTAGGTTTTCCAGCTTAGTCGCAATGGATGTCTTGACCATGAAACCCGCGCCTGAAAGCCGTCTTTCTGATGCAGGCCTGCCTGACCAGTAGAGGGTGTACCCAGCACCAAGTTCTTGGAGGCTGCCTTCGTCCGGAAGGCGTACTTCGCTGAGCGCGGCGATGTCGATGTTTAAACCTCCGCAATTCATGGGCAATGAGGGCGGAGCGACGTTCAGGGCGTCCGCTGTCTGCTTTGTCGAGCATGGTTCGGACGTTCCAGCATGCTACGTTGAGTCCGGTCGTGGTCGTCATGAGAGTGGATCCGTTATTCTTTCTTGTTTTTTGACCGCAGGAGAAGATGCCCGTTGACCGCGGCTAGCCAACTGGGGTTGCGAGGGGACGAGCTTTGGTTAGGCCACCTTTTCTAGGCCCCTCTCCGTGTGGAGCAAGCAGTGCTGTCCCTAGAGAAGGCTGCTTGGTCGTTCAGGGTGTGCCGAGTGATGTTGTCATCCCCAGGTCAACATCAGGCGACCAATATCCTGAACCGCCTGCATGCAGGTTTGAGACTGCGGCTTCCAGTGACATCTTTCACCTGCCGTTTCGCCCCTCGCCCGTCGCTACAGGACTTGGAATGGTCAGTGTCATGGTCCGTGGACGTTTCCTAAAGCCTGCGCGGTGGAGCTTTTTGGTGGAGTGCAGTGTGCGCAGTACTGGCCCCACCCTTTAAACCCTTGGTTCATCTGCCATGGCCTAGCAAGCTGGGACGATGGCATCGAGGTCCTCGGGTCGTAGGTTTTATATCAGACTGTCCTTGTCCTAGTCTCTGGCTCAAAAGCCTTCCCCGGAGACACGGGGGCTTTGATGTCAGGGGTTTCCTCCCTTAGCCTTTCCGCAGCCAAGCGGCCAGGCCTGCAAGGCAGCAGGCGACTCGTGGAGGGCGGGGTCGTCTATGTCCCGTGCAGATGTGAACATCTGCCCACTGCCCAGTCAGCCAAATTAGTATGTATAGAAAGGCCTTATCGTCAGAAAATAGTATTTGAGAAAAATCAGTTTTGGGCAAAATATGCCTATTTTTTACCCCTTTCTGGACCCCCTTGACCCTCGACCTTTGCAAGGGGACCAGTAAATGAATATGCATAGAAAGGTCTTATCAGCGACCTTTGTGCCAAATCTGAATAAAACGTTGGCCAAAACTTTGATAAAAACTACAATTCTATCAAAAACTGGCATTTTTCACACATTTGCTGATCTCCTGTGACCCTTGAACTTTCCGAAGGGTCATCCAAATTAGTATGCATAAAAAGGTCTTTCCATCAGGCATCTCTGTACCAAGTTTGGGTCTGAAGTTGAAATTAGTATTTGTGGAGAAACAATTTCTTTCAAAATATGGCTAATTTTTACCCCTTTCTGGATGCCCTGTCACCTTTACTTTTCAGAGAGGTTACTGAAATGAGTATGTTTAGGCTTGAATAGTCTCAGAGAAAATGCCAACATTAAAGTTAACTGTGGACGCCAGACGCTGGACAGATGCCAGACGCTGGACAGATGCCAGATGGCCCATTACATAGATTCACTATTGCTATTGCACATGTGAGCCAAAAATTAGCTCACTGTGCATTAGCTGTTTCATCGCTACTTGTACTCAAGTGCCTGTTGTGCTCATTAGGACACCTTTAGATTAAATTCTCAACGGTTTCTAAAATAACTGATATTAAAAGTACATGTATTTGGTATTATGGTCATTTAAATGACCATAATACCAAATACATGTACTAGCCTCCCACGTGCAAAATTAAAGGTAGGTGAGCATTTCAAACATTGGTTACCAGTACCAAAAAACTTCACAGTCGCTGCCATTGAAAAATTTGACTCGCTGCTATGGACTATACATACACGCACAAGGGGGTTAAACTTCATCTTCTTTAAAACAAGCTATTAAAGTAAACAAAAACCAAGTATACCTTGAGGTGGAAGAGACAGAGTTCTTCAACACTGTGAGCTGGTCGTCTGCCTGCACCAGAGCCATAGTTGTCCGAGATGGTTCGTTCTCGCACGCGACTAACTGATGGATATCGCTGTCGTTGGACCCCTGTCAAAAAAAGAGTGAGGTCTAGGAGCACAGCAGAATAGATGAAAATGAACAGAAGAACAGCAAAGCCCTCATGGCTCACGTCATAATCTTCTGTGGAATTGTATTTTAATTTCCAAAAGTCATCCAAATGAGCAAGTTTTGTGACTTTAATTAGCATAATTACAGAGTTGGCCATAAGAAACGTGAAAAATGCTATGTTTTGCCAACATATGTGCATTTTCAAAAGTTCCTTTATTAACCTTGATGCTTATGAGTGGTCAATCAAATTAGCATGCATAGGAAGGATTTGTCATCACCTGTCTTTGTGATGTTTAATTCAACAGTTTGAAAAATGGCCAATAAAATCATTCTATCAAAAATCCTGGCATTATTCACACATGACCCATGACCTTTAAGAGAGATCACCCAAATTAGTAAGCATAGGAATTAAGGTCTTATCAGGTATCTTGATATGCACCAAGTATGGCTTTGAAGTTAAAACACAATTTTGGTCCAAAATAGGGCAATTATTTATTAACCCTTTGTGATTTTGACCTTTGAGCGAGGTTCTTCAAATTAGTATGTTTAGAAAGGTCTTGCCACAAAGTATCCTTGTGCCATGTTTGAAGTCTATAGCCTCCGAGAAAATGCCAATGTTAAAGTTTACCATGGACAATAGACGATTGACAACAGGCAATGATGGCTGACAACGTACATACTCACTTTTACTGTTGCACACGAGCCAAAGAGCAAATATATGGGGTACAGTATTTTAAAATTTCCTTATCAATCTACTTGTGCATGGAACCACAAGTGCTTTCATCCATTTAGCTCAAACATACAGAAGCAGGAGATGGATCGAGCATGCATAATTCAAGGGTAGTGCCAGATTAGCTTGATACCAAGCTAATCTGAAACTATTGAATTATCATGGCCGATCCATCTCCTGCAACTGGTACAAAACTGTTAGTTGACACCTCCAAAAATGCAGGCTTTTGATGACTAAAATGTGTTAACCCTTATCATTCGTAATACACCAGTGTGTAAAAGAAGTTTGACTAAAATAGTTCAAGGGTAGTGCAAGAATAGCATGGCACCTAGAGGCGCCAAGCTATTCTGGTACCACCCTTGAACTAAAGCCATTGGTTTATATCCTTATCTGTAAGTACTATAATGTAGCTTGCATATGACAGTGTACAAATTTGAAACATTTAGCCTCAGTATGATATGGGTTAAACATGTCCAAGGGTGAAATTAAAATGTCCTCGGGCCAAAGTCTACCTCAGTTAGCCCAAGCACAGCTATAAGGCAATAGCCTTAAACTATTATGGGTTATATATCTCTGAATGTTGGATGTGGGGGCTAAATGGGTTAATACATTCACGAAACTCTCCCTTAACCCATTAAATCCTCAGGCTGATTTTGCAAAATTTGCCTACTGTCCTATGAAGGCTGCATTACAGATTAGGAGATTAAGTCAAGTCAAAAAGCTTTATTTATTCCACGAAGGGGCAATTCTAGTTTGGACAGGAGTGTATAAATATATCAAGTGAAGTAAAAAAGGTGGATAAGACGAACATACACACACACATACACCCAGGCACCCCCATACACGTAGAATTAAGAACTATACTAGGAGATATATCAACTTTTAGTTTAAGGGTGGTGCCAGAATAGCTTGGTGCCTCAGGTGCCAAGCTATTCTGGCACTACCCCTGAACTATCAGTCAAATTTATTTCAAGCAATGGGTGCATCAGGATGAAAAGGGTTAATTCATTTATGCAGATTCATGCTCAGATGCAAAAACTGTATCCTCCTATATTTTCTGTGTTCATAAACAGTATATATTCCAAAAGGAACACAACCACTAACACATGTGAATTCCAAAGTAACGGATGGACATATTTCTTCACAAGTTGTGGTGTCCATGCAGTTCTTTCATGATGTATGTGTCTTTCAAAAGTGCTTGGCTGAAGTGCTGATAGTGCATTTTCTGCTGTTTACATGATGATGTAAGAAGTTGATGGGTCTCAAACATTCTACAAATAGTAGGTTTATAATCATCAGATGCATAAAAAGTTTGGTATCTCTCTTCATTTTGCGATGGCAGCCATCTTCCAGTTCAGTGATTATTAATATCTAGCAATCATTCTAATTCAGAACGTAAGTCCAATTTATGATGTTGAAAGTGACTTAAACATGCATGAGGTGATCGGTTCTTTGCTTTCAAATAGTTTGTTTGCAACCTGCTGTGCTAGAGACACCAAAAATCACGAGTGCCCCATAACTCCTGATGAAAATATGAATAAGCAAAAATAAGTGCCTAATTTTACTTAAATCACTTGATTCAATCGTTTGCTTGACACCTGAATCCATAGCAGATTCATAAACTTTAACTTTGTAGCATGCTAAGCATAGGCATTTTTTAAAAACTGTTTATAGTGACCGGCCATTCCAACATCAACAGTGCTTATCAGTAAACAATTACATACACTAAACAACATAGGAACATGTAGATGAAAATCTCTAACATCTGGCGTTGCATACGGGGTTTTTGGTTCTGATATGCATTCAGTTGTCAAGCAAATGGTCAAAACAAGTAATTTAAGTAAACTTCAGGCACTTATTTGGGCTGATTCAGAAGTTTTTTGTCATGAGCTTTGCCTCCTTGTCAGTCGTCATTTTAAGCGTCTCTAGCACAGCAGGTTGCACAGAAACTGTATGAGAGCAATTAACTGATCACCCCATGCAAGTTTGTTACTTTCAACATCATAAATTGAACTTTGGGATTGCATGTGTCCAGTCTCCCCCCAATAAACACAAAACAGAAAAAAAAAATGTCTGCCATCGCAAAACAAAGAGTGGTAACAAATGTTTCACGGACTTTCTGGCTAAACCTTCGTAGTCACTGGGTTGTAGGTAGGTCCACTCAATTATTTTCTAGAGACTGCCACCAAACAAATGCACCCGGAAGTACATGTTCAAAGAAGTGCACATCCAAAAAATCTGAATTTTATGTTCATTGGCTTCCAAGGTATGTGCATTTGAATATGACCTAAAATGACCTCTTTTTGCATTTTTTAAAAAGTGCTATGTTTAGACACATAAAATCATAATGTGAAGGTAGAATTGTGTGTTTTTTACTGTCACGGATCAAAACAACATGTAAATTGTCCTGAATTTTTTTCTAGCCCCATAATGATACGTTTACAATTACAGCGAGTGAGTAGCGTTCATGCGCTGTCTCTCACATTCATAGTCTTCTTTTGTTTTCTACATTTAATTTTCTCATTTAATTTTGGTGCACAGTTGTTCCTCTGAAGATTACCTACAAGATGGTGTATTTTTTATGTGATTTGTGTGGTTTTTGACTTTTGGTGGACATTTTCCATTACTGGTGTACAGTAACAGAACAGACCAGTGTTCATGTGTTCTCATGATGACAGTTTCAAAGTACACTTCAGTAGCTCTGAGACAGATTTGTTCAACTAATAAATGTGTACTAGACACCTGTGCACTTACTAGATGCAGAGACTTGGGACTTATCAAGAACAAATCACTTAGAGGTATTAGAGGGGGGGGGGGGGGGGGGGGGGGAAAGAACTGCCCGCAAGAGAGGACTGCATGTTGGTCTTCGGAATGCACATTCAGCCAGCAAGAAGACTAGTGATATATGACTGTATTGTGGATAAAAAACTTGGTGTAGTAACAGTCTTGGTTGATGGAAAAGGGGGATGAAGTGACCATCACAACATTGACCCCTCCAGGCTACACCGTCATCAATAAACCATGCTCACTGAGAAGTGGTGGGGGTGTGGCTCTGATTCACAAGAGTTCTATGAATGTGAGATTGTGCCCCTACAAAAATCTTCACTACTTTTGAAAACAATGACTTCACCATTTCTAAAAAATCAGTGACTGTGAGGCTATTCTGTTTGTGCCACCCTTCCCCATCAACGATAAATAAGCACACAAATGCTGAATTTTGGGAGGAATTTTCACTCTTCCTCTCAAGTACTGCTGTCACAACGCAAAAACTGGTTGTACTTGGTGACTTTAATATCACTGGGACAATAAGAATGATTCTGATACCAAGCAGTTCATGCAGCTCTTCAGTTCCCTAGACCTGTCTCAGTTAGTCTGTGTACCAACCCACGAATGAGGCCACATTTTGGATTGGGTTGTTACCCTTTCGTCTCTGGCACCCAGCCTTATTCACAGGGTGTGTGTGGAGGACATGCAGGTCTCTGATCACTTTCTCCATGCGACTGGTGAAACTAGCTAGAACTCCAAAGCTGAAAGTCAGGTGTAGAAACATCAAAGAAATGAATGTGGAAGCTTTTCGTTGTGAACTTGGTGACACACCATTGATCAAGACCCCACCGTAAGATGTGTCAGAGTGTGTGCAACTGTACAATGATACACTGACTTCCCTTCTTGACAAGTATGCACCAGAAATTGTCACAGTCAAGCAAATTCCTTTTTGCCCTGATACCTTATGGTATAATTCCGATGTTCTTGCTGGAAAGCAGGCGTGTCATCGTGCAAAGTGTCAGTACCATACTGATTTTCGTAAAGTTTTAGTATTTGGTAGCCCTTAGTGTGAGAAATGGTCAGAAGCAACAATGGAGTTGATACTTTTAAATGTTAGGTTCATGTGCAGAACGTGAATCTATGTAATGGGCCATTGGTCATCCGTCCGCCCTTCGTCCATTGTAAACTTCAACGTTGACATTTTCTCGGAGATTATTCAATCCACACTCTTCAAATTTGGGCCAAAGATATAATGGTGTGCTTAAGACCTCTCTACACATACCAAATTCAGTGACATGTCTCAAGCTCAAATTCACAGGGGATTAGAAAACAGATTAAACAAATACACATTTTAACAACAAATTGCTTTTCTAAAATATTGTTAACGGGGGTAGGGGTGGAGACAGGGGCTCACGTGCTTCAGAGAGATGCTATTCGTTAAGAGTGGGGTGGGGGGGGGGGGGGGGGGGGGGGGGATAGAGACAGAGGCTCAAGTCCCTCAGAGATGTGCTGTCTATTGGGGTGCACGAGAGGGAGGGTTGGGGCGGGGAAAAGATTCTGGATTCGGTGTAGGTCTTTTTTCAACCGCATAACCATTTTCTGAGGTTTGCTTATGTCAGCAAAAGCAAGAAAGGGCAAACATTTTGCACTCATCGTTTCAGGTCAGTGCTCACCTTCTTTACACCTTATGGATGCTAGTTTCAGTCTTACATACATGAATCTGCTATGATTGCAAAAGAAGAAAAAGATGCAGTCATTGTTTGCTTAAGATGCTGATCAGCTGAGAAGATAGGGAAGAGTGGACTGGAAAGGATAAGTGGTGAGGGGATTGTAGCACTCATTTCTTGGTCAAGATATTTATGTCTTTCATCGTGTCTATATTTTCTCATTTGACGGATATGCATCTGTGCCATAGAAGGGTACTGGATAGATAGGCAAACCTTCAGAGTAGCAAGTCTCATTAAATAAATGAGTGCTGTTTGCCATCGTTGTATCATATATTCAGCTGTAATAAAAGTTTGTCGATTGAGATGGGGGAGGTTTAGGTTGATCCTTCTCGTTTCCTCTGGTGAATTCTGTCTCACAGCATATTGACGTGTTTTCTAACTAAAATTAAAAGCAGCCAAACTATTTGTTGTTCAATGTGATTTTCTTTTATCTATAGTAAGAAACTGTGAAAAACAGTAAAACTTCCCAAATAAAATATAATAATAATAATAATGTGTGTTCATATCATTTGCGTTATTTACAAGTATGTTACGACGACCATTAAAACATACAACACAAAAAACATGATTTTTTCATAGTTTAGGCAGTCAAAACCAAATGAGTTGGCATTCTGAAAAATTCGTCTGTGAACAGGAAAAGAGTTGTCATTCGGTTATTTCAAAGAAACCATCGAACATATGTCTCTAAGAAAAATTCAAGTGCAACTCTGAAGTAGTGCAGTAAATATGCCGTGCATTTTAGTAGGTCTAGACTTGTCAAAGCTGTAATTTAGGTAAAATGAAATTATAGCCTACGAGGAGGGCATGATCTTCAGGCTGGAAATCGACTACACACAGTAAAAAATAAACTGGGGTCCAAATAATCAATTCTGTCAATCAGTGGACTTTTTAGTTTATAATGCTGAAAATTTCTTTGCCTATTATTAATCATAAACATGTGTGTACTTGTGCAATGTTTTCTGCAAGTCACAAGCAACGTTTGCGTCATCGTTGACGAAAGAAGCTTCTATCACGGGTGCCATTGTGAAGTCATGTTCGCGCGTTGGGGTGTCAGTTTCAAAGCCACTGCGCAAATCCAAGATTTGATCATCCATGTCAGATGATATATTGATCGAAAGGTTTTTGAATGAGCTTTTCATCGGTAGTTGGCACATGTGCGTGCGATCATTCCCAGATAACATATCTCATGAGTAAAAAAAATGAAATATTCACCTCAAAATCTAATGCAGTTTTCTCTTGAATTCAAACATGTGCCAGGCACCGTGCTAAAGGGCAGGAAAAGCTCTTTCCAACGATACCATGTGCATTCTATCTTGGATTTGTGCAAGCGGTTTTTCTAACACCACTGTAGAGTGGCTCTGTGTGGGGCGCTCACGGACAGCTGACCAAGTTTGTTTTTTATGCTTACCCCTGCTCGACATTGGGCGGTGCTACAAATACATCTTTCTTTCCAGAACAAAGCAAACACCACAGAACTGTAGTTGGATGATGCTTTATTCGCCCATGTTTTTATTTTTGTTACGCGTGCTAAATGGTGAGAGCAGCTCTTGCTGCAAAATAGCTAAATATCGCTCTCCGGCACTGATGTTACCCACTGTTTGTATAGGGATGGACCTACCTACTACTTGCACAAGCAAATTTTCTTTTTCCTAATGTTTGTAGTGTCAACTTCTTACATCAGCATTTAACCAGCAGTAATATACACTGTCATCAAATTTTTGTTTTTGTCTACCGAACGAATTAAAAAAAACATATCATGAGATAACTGCACACCAAAATCATGATAAAATGTCCACCTCTTACATTAGAATTAATTTTTATGTGCATAAGTGGTTGTGTTTCTTTTGGAAGATACTGTACACGCACAAGAGTCAACAGACTTTTAAAAGAAATTTAAGTACTAACCAACACCAATGCCTTGAGGATTATGCAGAGAAAGAGGTTGCTTACGGAGAAGGTTGGGCATGGAGCCAAACCTTTTTGGTGGCCTTTTCTGTTGAGGAAAGGCAGGTGTAGCTGCCCAGCCACCTTCACTGATATTGTCAACATCAACATCACTGTCATCATTGTCTGTGTATTCTCCCTCATCCCCATCATCTGTCATGTAAATTTGAAGTTCCTGTAGGATCTCCTTTGGTGTGCGTCGCAAGGATACACCATACATCGTCAAAACATTGTCAACCTGCAACAAGACAGTAACAATCAAATGCTCAAAATTTAGATGTACATATACACAAGCATATTAGTTTTAATACCCTTGTGCATGCAGCCACTGATACTGTTTACACTACTGGTGGCTGCATGCACAAAGATTTAACTAGAACATTTATATATATATATATATATATATATATATATATATATATATATATATATATATATATATATATATATATATATATGTATATATATATATATATATATATATATATATATATATATATATATATATATATATTATATATATATATATATATATATATATATATATGTGGTAAACTTCAATGTGAGATGGATGAATTATAACGGATCAAAGAGTAACAGGTAGCTTAAATCAGAGCACAGAGCCACCAAGCCAATCTGGCCACTGTTGTTGTGATACTGAAATAAACTCTGGGAAGACTTCAGCGGGGTATGGTGAATGAAGTGTGTACTACTTTCCAACCACTAACTTGACTAAGATCCTATTTTGAACTAAACTCTTAACTCCTTACGCCCTGAGGATGAAATTATCAATTTTTGGTAGGTATCCTCTAAGGTCTATATTACAGTTCTGGGGACAGATCGACCATGATATTTCAAGGTTGGTGTCAGAATAGCTTGGCGCCTCTGGGCACGAAGCTATTCTGACACCAACCTTGAAATATCATGGTCAATCCACATCCTGTTGTAGTCTTTCAGGGCTTTATGGGTTAAAGTATATCCTTGAACTATGTGATCTACTGATCTCCTTAAATCATGCAGACTTTATTAACATTAAGAGGATGCCTATATATTAATGCACCAAGCTAATCTGGAACTCACTATCATGGTTGATCCAGCTCCTGTTGCAGCATGTTAGGACTGAACAGTTCAAACATGATGCCTGACTAAATCTGCAATGATAACTAAGCTAACAATAACAGAATCAAATATACCTGTGTGTCATTGGTGATGTTGTGGTTGCGTTTGCACTTCTTGCCAAACTTGCAGCTGCCATCAACATATGGGCGGCAGATGTGCAGTGAGTGACAGTTTCCCCTCTTGCGACAGCCACTCTGGATGTTGTAGTATCTGCAAACTTGGGGGCGCAGCACACCATGGCGATTGGCTGGCAAAGTGAACACCGTACGCAGGTCAGTTGTTGTGAGGTTGTCCAGGAAGTGATCCCTCAGGAGCTGTAGGTTATGAGGTGTTGACAGATCATGGCCAAAGAGACAACGCTCCTGGTGGCGGCAGCTTCCAGAGAGAAGATAGAACTTACAGAAGTGAAGTCCCTGGCATGAGCCTCCATGACAGGAACCAGCTGTTTTACTGTGTTCTGAACATAAGGATAGGTTTGTTGTCACCGTCACAAAATCAGAATCTACATACCCAGGCACACGGAAAATCTTTGGGTAATTTTGCAGAAACACTTTTAGCGCTGCAGCATCCTTGATGCCAAAGTCTTTGAGCTGATGTTTCAGTCTCTGGAAAATGTCAGTAACCAATGCCTTGCATTCACTACTGGAGCTGAGAATAAACCTGGTGACATGCTGTGGAAGACGTCCGTCCGCTGGGTATGCTGCCGAGGCCATGGTATGAAGTGTGTACGTTTTATTATATAACTTTAACCGTGCTCTACTTGCGATAAAAGTTTTATTTGCACAGCAGATTCTGAAGATAAGCAATACAATCTGTTTTCCACTGGAGGCTCAAAGTTCTCTCACTTCCTTCTTTTGCATGGTCACAACTTTCATGACGCCATAGATGTTAGCACTTCAACTATTCATAGCTATGTTTAATATTTACACAAACACAAGATAAATGTTAAATGTTCCTAAAATCTATGCGCGTATGTGTTTCACATATGTGTGGTTATCCATTTATGCAGTTAAAACACAGATTCCTGCCTCAACTCCTTCAGGATGAGACTGGATTGCAGCCCCCACAATCTGGTGCCCCTTCTTTTAAGTCATCACCACGCTGTAAACAGCTTTAACCTTAAACTTTCACCCGCAGCTTTGGTGGACGTCACCGCGTAGTTCATTACGCTCGCTAAGCCCATGTCCAACCAGGAAAACCAAGAATACAAAACACGTCAGAACACGTAAGACTTGAAACCGAAAGTAGAAGCAGTTTCAATTATATTCCACACTAATTTAATATAAGGTGAGGATAAATAGCGCAAATCCTGAAATCTAAACCACAAGCAAGCTTCGACATTGAAAATGTCAACACAAGTAATTATAATTCAAACTGTTTTGTTGATGGCTGCACGAAACGCCTCATAACAATAGTGTATATATACAGCTTTTGGCAGGGTGAATTCCTGGTAGGAACTGTCTTGAACCAGAGCTGGGAACGCGGAATGAACCACAACATTTGAAATCCTACACTATCTTGTTTTTCAAACGCATCTGTATTCCGGTCCCTTACGTGATTAAAATAATGTGCCCTTGTCTCGCTTCATCTATCACGGTAAGAGTCAAGTTTGCGGAAGCAAAATGCGCTTGTGTCGTCTGCACTAAATTCTCATTATTACTAGACTCGGCTAACCAGAAGGTAACCTTTTGAATTATTGCGCATCCGGGAGGAAGTCACTCTTACTTTCCATCAATTTTCCGTTGTTTCTACCATAAACTGAAGAATCTACTAGTTACCTAATAAAAAAAATTTATTTTACACACAATTAGATATATTGTTGTTGTAATTATGTTTAAATAAATTTTTAACGAGTGTCGTTCTTTGGACAAGCTGATCTTTGACTTCCGGGTTACATACAGGCCACACAGGGCAATTAGGTTACGCCCCCTTTTCACACACTGTTATCTGTTAGCCTCTTGCAGCATAAAACTATGAACGAAGAACTTTTCTGCCAAAACAAAAAATCCACGCGGAGCACATCACAGGAGAAGCTATTTCAGCAATTCTTAAAAAAATTAAGAGTTAGCGTTTTTCACAACACTCAAATGCACTAAGTACCCCATGACAAAACTGTCCTCTGCAAGCCTGCATACAACCGTGCACATGCCCCAATTAGGCTCCCATGAACACACTAGGTCGACTAAAATTACCCAGATTTTGCTCTTTTTCACACCACCTGTCATGCCTTTTGTTGCTCAAAACGCCAAAAAAGGCACACAATTGAAGTTTTTCACCCTAAAAAAATGGCAAAAAGGGAGGAAATTTTTTGAACTATTTCTGGCGGAAAAGTTACTACATGCACCGGAAGCAATTGCCCTGTGTGGCCTGTAATGAAACAAAAAAAGTTGTCAGCTGCAATCAAAACTTTATCACTGATAACCGTACCCTATAAGAAGATACACTGCCAAGTTTCAGACATGAATGGCTGATGGTTTTAAAGCTGCACCAAAATTACTACCTGCCCCCCTTGGTGCCCGGAGTACCATTCGCTCCTGCGGCTGACTGTCAGCACCACACATGCAAAGATCCAAAAAGAAAGACTTATGTTCAAGCTAGCAACCCTATATTTTGCAGACAAGCAGACACACATGTTACGCATTCAAAACAACCAGCAAGTACAATTTTCAACAGTTGGTTATTTTTTGGCAATTTATTTGCTATACTACCCCCCCAAGCAGGAACCATTTTGACAGATTTTTCAACTTTGAACCCAACTGGACATCATAGAAAAGCCCTTGCACTGTTTAAAAAAATTCAGCAAACTGCCTAACCACAACTAGTCTGCATGAGGTGTCATTTCTTTTATTCCCTCCTTCCAGCTTTAAACAAGGCTTAAGATACTGAAGGCAACTGAAGCTATGTTCCGCACTTTTTCTGAAAATGAATCACCAGCCAACATGCTTTTTCTTGCAAACAGCTACAAATCCTTGTACCAGCCAACTCAAGGGACCAAGGTGCTTCTCTGACTTTGACTACTTTGCATGGCAAAGCAGCAGAATGCTTTAAATAGTGTAAAATGCTTGAAAAAGTAGCAAAAATTTCACGTGAACGCGTGCGTTCATTCGGGAGAGGGGGGGGGGGGGGAGGGAGGGGGGGGAGGAAGGGGGGGGGGGGGGGGGGGTGTGCGTGTTAATGCTTTGGGTTAGTATTATTAGGGTAAGCATAGTAGAGTTAGGATTAGGGTTAACATAGTTTTGGGATCTGAGTTAGCATAGTAACGTTAGGCTTACCATGACTGAGGGTTGGGGGTGAGGGTTATTTGGGGGGGGGGGGGGGGGGGAACGGGGGCAAGAAGGTGGTGTTTGGGGTGGGTGGTGGGTGGGTGAAAATGTGTGGCATGGATTTTTAGGCATAATAGATATGCTCAGGATACAGCAGGATGATTTGTGTTTGAAAAAGGTGAAGAGATTTCTCACACACTAACTTCTCGATAATATTTATGACAACCGTGCCTTTTCACCGCACCACCCCATCTAAACCGACTTCAGAAACCAGTCAAAACAACATGTTTTGGTGTCACCACACTGAGGTTTGCAGTTTACAGCATGTTTTCACTAAGATGACCCTCACAAAGCCCAAAATACACTGTGCAGGATAAACGGGTATTTTGAATGCAGTCAAAACAAAAGCAAAGAAATCGGCCAACCGACAAAAATCAAATTAACTAAATTTCATCTAGATGACACCGTAATGACTGTTACCTTGTCAGAAGGGTTTTTGAATGATACTATGACAGAAAATGTGACCTGGGATTGTTCCTGTGTGTTTTCTAGTCTTTTCTTTCCCCTTTGCACAAATATGCACCATTTTGCCTCTATAATCCTTATACAGCTAAATAAAGCTATCTGTATGGCCTCAAAAGTGCCAACATGGCCTAAAAACACCTGATATCAGCATAAAAAGCAAAAAATGTCGATTTTTTGGCACAATCTCCTTCCAAACGCCAATAGTAGAAAAATTCACTCTGCCTTTACAGGCCACACAGGGCAATTAGGTTACGCCCCCTTTTCACACACTGTTATCTGTTAGCCTCTTGCAGCATAAAACTATGAACGAAGAACTTTTCTGCCAAAACAAAAAATCCACGCGGAGCACATCACAGGAGAAGCTATTTCAGCAATTCTTAAAAAAATTAAGAGTTAGCGTTTTTCACAACACTCAAATGCACTAAGTACCCCATGACAAAACTGTCGTCTGCAAGCCTGCATACAACCGTGCACATGCCCCAATTAGGCTCCCATGAACACACTAGGTCGACTAAAATTACCCAGATTTTGCTCTTTTTCACACCACCTGTCATGCCTTTTGTTGCTCAAAACGCCAAAAAAGGCACACAATTGAAGTTTTACACCCTAAAAAAAATGGCAAAAAGGGAGGAAATTTTTTGAACTATTTCTGGCGGAAAAGTTACTACATGCACCGGAAGCAATTGCCCTGTGTGGCCTGTAATGAAACAAAAAAAGTTGTCAGCTGCAATCAAAACTTTATCACTGATAACCGTACCCTATAAGAAGATACACTGCCAAGTTTCAGACATGAATGGCTGATGGTTTTAAAGCTGCACCAAAATTACTACCTGCACCCCTTGGTGCCCGGAGTACCATTCGCTCCTGCGGCTGACTGTCAGCACCACACATGCAAAGATCCAAAAAGAAAGACTTATGTTCAAGCTAGCAACCCTATATTTTGCAGACAAGCAGACACACATGTTACGCATTCAAAACAACCAGCAAGTACAATTTTCAACAGTTGGTTATTTTTTGGCAATTTATTTGCTATACTACCCCCCCAAGCAGGAACCATTTTGACAGTTTTTTCAACTTTGAACCCAACTGGACAACATAGAAAAGCCCTTGCACTGTTTAAAAAAATTCAGCAAACTGCCTAACCACAACTAGTCTGCATGAGGTGTCATTTCTTTTATTCCCTCCTTCCAGCTTTAAACAAGGCTTAAGATACTGAAGGCAACTGAAGCTATGTTCCGCACTTTTTCTGAAAATGAATCACCAGCCAACATGCTTTTTCTTGCAAACAGCTACAAATCCTTGTACCAGCCAACTCAAGGGACCAAGGTGCTTCTCTGACTTTGACTACTTTGCATGGCAAAGCAGCAGAATGCTTTAAATAGTGTAAAATGCTTGAAAAAGTAGCAAAAATTTCACGTGAACGCGTGCGTTCATTCGGGAGAGGGGGGGGGGGGGGAGGGAGGGGGGGAGGAAGGGGGGGGGGGGGAGGTGTGCGTGTTAATGCTTTGGGTTAGTATTATTAGGGTAAGCATAGTAGAGTTAGGATTAGGGTTAACATAGTTTTGGGATCTGAGTTAGCATAGTAACGTTAGGCTTACCATGACTGAGGGTTGGGGGTGAGGGTTATTTGGGGGGGGGGGGGGGGGGGGGCACGGGGGCAAGAAGGTGGTGTTTGGGGTGGGTGGTGGGTGGGTGAAAATGTGTGGCATGGATTTTTAGGCATAATAGATATGCTCAGGATACAGCAGGATGATTTGTGTTTGAAAAAGGTGAAGAGATTTCTCACACACTAACTTCTCGATAATATTTATGACAACCGTGCCTTTTCACCGCACCACCCCATCTAAACCGACTTCAGAAACCAGTCAAAACAACATGTTTTGGTGTCACCACACTGAGGTTTGCAGTTTACAGCATGTTTTCACTAAGATGACCCTCACAAAGCCCAAAATACACTGTGCAGGATAAACGGGTATTTTGAATGCAGTCAAAACAAAAGCAAAGAAATCGGCCAACCGACAAAAATCAAATTAACTAAATTTCATCTAGATGACACCGTAATGACTGTTACCTTGTCAGAAGGGTTTTTGAATGACTACTATGACAGAAAATGTGACCTGGGATTGTTCCTGTGTGTTTTCTAGTCTTTTCTTTCCCCTTCGCACAAATATGCACCATTTTGCCTCTATAATCCTTATACAGCTAAATAAAGCTATCTGTATGGCATCAAAAGTGCCAACATGGCCTAAAAACACCTGATATCAGCATAAAAAGCAAAAAATGTCGATTTTTTGGCACAATCTCCTTCCAAACGCCAATAGTAGAAAAATTCACTCTGCCTTTACAGGCCACACAGGGCAATTAGGTTACGCCCCCTTTTCACACACTGTTATCTGTTAGCCTCTTGCAGCATAAAACTATGAACGAAGAACTTTTCTGCCAAAACAAAAAATCCACGCGGAGCACATCACAGGAGAAGCTATTTCAGCAATTCTTAAAAAAATTAAGAGTTAGCGTTTTTCACAACACTCAAATGCACTAAGTACCCCATGACAAAACTGTCCTCTGCAAGCCTGCATACAACCGTGCACATGCCCCAATTAGGCTCCCATGAACACACTAGGTCGACTAAAATTACCCAGATTTTGCTCTTTTTCACACCACCTGTCATGCCTTTTGTTGCTCAAAACGCCAAAAAAGGCACACAATTGAAGTTTTTCACCCTAAAAAAATGGCAAAAAGGGAGGAAATTTTTTGAACTATTTCTGGCGGAAAAGTTACTACATGCACCGGAAGCAATTGCCCTGTGTGGCCACATAGGTCAACTTGATTTTCTCAGGGATGAGTGTCGGGTCCCAAAGTAACGCCAAAACCCAACATCGGAATCGGTGACATACAATGAGTGCTCCGTATTTTTAACAAAATGAACCCAAACGATACTGTATGTGTGTCTCTGCATGTGTAATGATATGACCGTGGGTGTGTTTGTATCGGTGTGTGTATGTATGTGTCTGTCAGTCAGAAGATAAGCAATACAATCTGTTTTCCACTGGAGGCTCAAAGTTCTCTCACTTTCTTCTTTTGCATGGTCACAACTTTCATGACGCCATAGATGTTAGCACTTCAACTATTCATAGCTATGTTTAATAGTTACACAAACACAAGATAAATGTTAAATGTTCCTAAAATCTATGAACGTATGTGTTTCACACATGTGCGGTTATCCATTTATGCAGTTAAAACACAGATTCCTGCCTCAACTCCTTCAGGATGAGACTGGATTGCAGCCCCCACAATCTGGTGCCCCTTCTTTTAAGTCATCACCACGCTGTAAACAGCTTTAACCTTAAACTTTCATCCGCAGCTTCATGGTGGACGTCACCGCGTAGTTCATTACGCTCGCTAAGCCCATGTCCAACCAGGAAAACCAAGAATACAAAACACGTCAGAACACGTAAGACTTGAAACCGAAAGTAGAAGCAGTTTCAATTATATTCCACACTAATTTAATATAAGGTGAGGATAAATAGCGCAAATCCTGAAATCTAAACCACAAGCAAGCTTCGACATTGAAAATGTCAACACAAGTAATTATAATTCAAAATGTTTTATTGATGGCTGCACGAAACGCCTCATAACAATAGTATATATACAGCTTTTGGCAGGGTGAATTCCTGGTAGGAACTGTATTGAACCAGAGCTGGGAACGCGGAATGAACCACAACATTTGAAATCCTACACTGTCTTGTTTTTTCAAACGCATCTGTATTCCGGTCCCTTACGTGATCAAAATAATGTGCCCTTGTCTCGCTTCATCGATCACGGTAAGAGTCAAGTTTGCGGAAGCAAAATGCGCTTGTGTCGTCTGCACTAATTCTCATTATTACTAGACTCGGCTAACCAGAAGGTAACTTTTTGAATTATTGTGCATCCGGGAGGAAGTCACTCTTAATTTCCATCAATTTTCCGTTGTTTCTACCATAAAGTGAAGAATCTACTAGTTACGTACTAAAAATATTTTATTTTACACACAATTAGATATATTGTTGTTGTAATTATGTTTAAATAAATTTTTAACGAGTGTTGTTCATTGTGGACAAGCTGATCTTTGACTTCCGGGTTACAAACATAGGTCAAATTGATTTTCTCAGGGATGAGTATCGGGTCCCATCTAACGCCAAAACCCAACATCGGAATCGGTGACATATAATGAGTGCTCCGTATTTTTAACAAAATGAACCCAAACGATACTGTTAGGGTGGTGTATGTGTGTCTCTGCATGTGTAATGGTATGTCCGTGGGTGTGTTTGTATCAGTGTGTGTATGTATATGTATGTGTCTGTCAGTAATTGCTGTCGTGGAACATTTTAGTGGTACATAAGTACTATGGTAGCCAAATGTTTTACACGCTGACATAAGCTGCAGCGGTCACACATACTCGCTTGCGAACACGCATGACGCGCACGGTTGTTGGTCAACTCGCCCATATACCATCTCGTCCATGTGTTATCTCGCTCTACATACAAGTTGACTCGGCAAAGTAAGCTGTCACGTCGCCCAAGCTACGAGTCAAGTCTCAAAAGTAAGGGGTCAAGTCACCTAAGACAAGAGTCAACGCGCCCAAGATTGTTTGCTTGCTTGTCCTATACTGTGCGTGTGTTTTGCGTGGCAGGTGTGTGTGTGTGTGTGTGTGTGTGTGTGTGTGTGTGTGTGTGTGTGTGTGTGTGTGTGGACTGATATAACCTGCATGTCCTTGTGCATGTCAGTGTTCCCTCATCCCTCATTTTTTTCTGGTGATCAGGTAGATTCACATGTGACCTTGGCAGCCCTCTGCTAAATACCATGGCAGGAATGCAACACACACACACACACACACACACACACACACACACACACACTGTAACGCACGCAGACTTGCCCACAGTCGTACGCACAGACTCTCACGCAACAGACGCATACACCGCCACTGACTCAGACGGGCGCATTCATGCGGTAAAACACAACACACGGGCTCCCTTTTCTAAAGTAACCTTTATACACTATAAATGAAAAAAGAACGACTTAAATGACTATCAACTATATATACACTGTTCCATCATCACACCACACACGTATCACAATATCTTTGCCAGGTTAGGTCTTAGTCTCACATTGCCTCCAACCTGTTTGATGTTGTTGCCTGGTTACGTTGGTCCTTCTCACGTCTAGGCATGAAAGTCCTTCGTCGTACGCTTATTGCTGTCCTGTCTCTCTTTGGGCACGGACGTCCTTGTTCTCGTACGGTACTCAGTTCTCGCTTGGACTTGGGTGTCTTGGTCCCCAGTCAGACTCACTCTCAGAAGAGCTGGAGGGATGACCTCACGTAGGTCCCACCTGCGACTCGACGTCTCGGCGTCCGTCTTTCCACTCTCATTACAAGAACTCTGAATAGACAACAAAAGTCCCAACGTAACACTTGCTAAACACACAACATATTGGATCAATGAGAAACGTCACAAAACCTGGCTGATACAAATAACTCACGTTCATTCACACACACACACACACACACGTGCTTCATAAACTATTTTCGTATCACCCCCATATCTCTGTCACTATCTTGAAACAGACTATAGCCTAACACTCTTGCTATACATTACTCTATACTCGGCACTGGAAAAGACTATGCTTAGCCAACCACGCACTATCTTCATAGCGGCTTAGACATACACACCTCATATTCCTTTAGTCATCTAACTCCGTAAACAACTGTATACAAAAAAAATCTAGGCTTCAGAGTCTTGGAATGCGGACTAGGTAACTCAAACACAACCGTTCCATACGAATAAGACAGCCCGCACTACCGATCTAGACCTCTGACAGTCACAGCTTCCGCCTAGAACTCACTAAACAGAACTCACTAAAAATCCCGTGCTAACCATGTCTTACAGATTTCCCGTGCGTCGAGTGCGTCGGACTATTGGCACCAACAAACCGTTAACAGAAACCGTACCGTACTAATCCTACTCGTTAACAAAAACCGTACCGTACTAATCCTACTGTGCGAGCACTATGCACAAGCATAGAGCTTCATCACACACACACACACACACACACACACACACACACACACACACACACACACACACACACACACACACACACAGGCATGCACACACACACACACACACACACACACACATACACGCACCAAGCAAACATCAACTATGCAGTCTCTCGGCCAACTGTTTCTACTCACAGCTGATAATTATAGATTTGTCTGAGCCTCTGACCAAGACTGGCCAGCTTCAGCTGTTCTAGAAATCAAGGGCGCTGTTTCAGATAGGCATATTTGTTTTGACATACCTTCCAATCGGCAATCATCATGCATATGCAGGCGCGGATCAGTTACCTCAGGTGGGAGGGGGGGGGGCGGTCCAACATTTTGTGTTTGGGACCTTCAACCTGACACAAAAGCCTCCGGACACTAGATTATCCGCCAGTGGCCGAAAAATCAAACAACGAAAGAGGTGGGGGGGGGGAGGGGGGGGGGACGGGGTGTAGGCGCATGTGTCAAGACTCTAAACTCTTGCCGAAATATCAAACAGTGGGGGTGGGGTAGTGTATGTGCGTCAAAGCTCGCCAAAATATGAAACAGGAATCCGGGGGGGGGGGGGGGGGGGGAGAAGGGGTCCAAACACCCAATAAAAGAAACGTTATAGCATTTTAAAGAATTTTGGGTTGGGGGGGGGGGGTCCGGAACCCCTACCCCACCCCCTCCCAGATCCACTCCTGATACGACCTGACACAAGCTCGAATGACAAAAGATGAACGCCACAACTGATAGTCTAAAAATGTGTATGTTGAGTGGGTGTGTTTGTCCGCTGAAATGAAAAAGTAGTTATCCAAGCCAGTTTGCCTGAACATTTAGTGTTTTGTCTGTTTTTCCGAAGTCACTTATTTGTCTGGATTCTGTCCTCTCATCATAAATCAGTGTTGCCCGTCTGTCAGTTTGAACCTTGTTACATATGATGCTACCCTGAGAGCCGGAGAGAATCAGTTATCGACTTCCTGTTTTTTACTTTATCAGCAAGACATGTCGCTGACTTAAGTCCCAAAATACAGTGTACAAACACTAGAAAAGTGTATACAAACTGCAATAATGTGCGATATAAGCAATAGACATTACACATTGCTGGTTTGCACTCGCACAAAGTCTCAGTGCCACTGAACCACCCTAGGTACATTCATACTGTGGCATGTGTCCATCCATCACACATATGCTCCCAGTAAACAGTGAACAGATTTAATTGGAACAAAGAACAAGCTACACTTACAGAAAAACACAAAGTTCTCTCTCTCTCTCTCTCTCTCTCTCTCTCTCTCTCTCTCTCTCTCTCTCTCTCTCTCTCTCTCTCTCTCACCAAAAATACACTCATTCATGATAAGATACTATCAAGTTCTCGCATTACATTAGAAAGCACAATCCTTCTTGCATATCTTATGGCTAGGACACCATCACACCTTTATTTAAAGCCTTACACGCTGACTCTACAAAAGTACGATGTGCTAATAATTAATTTTTGATGTTACAGCTTGAAACCACAGTGACTCTAAAAATCACAAAACCGTGTCAGCTCAAAACTGTGTTCTCAGACAAAGATAATTTATGTAACCTTTTAGACCGTAGGAGGAAGCCACCACAAAGTACATAAAATAAGCAACCACTGAGCCACAAAAGAACCTCTTTGAAAAAGTTGTATAGAGTCAAAGGTGAGACTGGATGATCATGGCTTTTTGGTAAAAGCAAATATGTGTAAAATTACTTTCTTTTAACATTTTGGATAAATCTTCAAAAACAACAGAAAAGAAATAAAAGATTTAAACTATTTCTTGAATAACAATTAATAGTTTGCCTCCTTTGAAGTTAAAAGTGTAGGTTCTCTTGCAGGAAAAACTTCATACTTTGGCAAAACATAATTATTGTGCATAACTTCACTGACTTAGATTTCACACATTTAATGGGCTAGAAAAGGTGCGCAAAAAGATCACAGCTCGAAAAGAAAAACATCATTAGTTTCCAATTATGCTTTGGCATACTCTACCATGGCAGCCAAAGCAAGGGCACAGGAGGAATACTCGGAAGCCAACCGCGAGGTGAAGAGGAGTATCAGGGCAGACAAGAGGGCCTACACAGACAGCCTAGCAGCAGAGGCAGAAAAGGCAGCAGGCAGTGGCAACATGAAACAGCTCAACGACATTACCAGAAGATTGTCGGGCAAGTATGGCCACACAGAAAGACCAGTAAAGACAAAGAAGGCAAGCCTATTGCAGACAGAGCAGACCAACTCGACAGATGGGCCGAGTATTTTGAAGAGTTACTGAACAGACCCAGCCCACCCGACCCCCCAGACATCCAGCCAGCTGAGACCGACCTACCCATCAGCTGTGACAGACCCAGCCGGGAAGAGATTAGAAGAGCAGTGGCATTTTTGAAGAACGGCAAAGCAGCAGGGCCAGATGGCATCCCAGCAGAGTCTCTGAAAGCAGACCTAGAGACAACAGTAGAGATGCTGTACCCACTGTTTGGAAAGATCTGGGAAGAGGAGGTGATGCCGGCTGACTGGAACCCCTAATCAAGCTTCCTAAGAAAGGCGACCTCAGCAAGTGTTTCAACTACAGAGGAATCACCTTGCTGTCAGTACCAGGAAAGGTCTTCAACAGGATCATCCTGGAGAGAATGAAGCGCTCCGCTGACCCCCAGCTGAGAGACCAGCAAGCAGGATTCAGGAAAAACCGATCATGTACAGACCAGATCGCCACTCTCCGCATCATCGTGGAACAGTCTCTGGAGTGGAGCTCCCCGCTGTACGTCAACTTTGTGGATTACGAGAAAGCATTTGACAGCGTGGACCGAGAGACTCTGTGGAAACTCCTACGACACTACGGTGTACCCACAAAGCTCGTCCGCCTGATCAAGAGCAGCTACAATGGCATGACATGTCGTGTGATCCACGAAGGGCAGTTCACTAGGGAGCTCCAAGTCAGAACTGGTGTCAAGCAGGGGTGTTTGCTGTCTCCGTTCCTCTTCCTACTGGCCATAGACTGGGTCATGAAGAGGACCACAGAGCACAGACGAAGTGGAATACAGTGGACACTGTGGACACAGCTTGACGACCTCGATTTTGCAGACGACTTGGCTTTACTGTCCCACACTCATCAACAAATGCAGAACAAGACCACGAGGCTTGCTGACATCTCGTCCCAAGTGGGCCTCACCATCCACAAACAGAAAACAAAGACAATGAGGCTGAACGCAACCAGGGAAGAACCAGTCTTGCTTGCTGGCACCCCGTTGGAGGAGGTGGAGTCCTTCACCTATCTCGAGAGCATCATAGACAAAAAAAATGCGGCACTGATGCAGATGTCAGAGCACGAATCGGTAAAGCCAGAGCAGCCTTTCTCCAGTTGAAAAAAAGTGTGGAGTTCCAGAGAGCTGTCACAACACACCAAAGTCCGGATTTTCAACTCCAACGTAAAAGCAGTTCTCCTATATGGAGCAGAGACTTGGAGATTGACAAAAACCACAGTCAACAGAGTACAGATCTTCATAAACAGTTGCCTTAGAAGAATTTTGAAAATCCACTGGCCAGAGAAGATCAGCAACGTCAGACAATGGGAGAGAACAGGGCAGATAACAGCACAGAATGAAATTGGGCGAAGAAGATGGGGATGGATTGGTCACAGTCTGAGAAAGCCAGCTTCCAGTATCACTAGGTAGGCATTGTCATGGAATCCCCACGGAAAGAGGAAAAGAGGCAGGCCGAGAAACACCTGGCGTCGAGACCTCCAAGCAGACATCAAGAGACTGGGAACCACCTGGAGTAAAATCGAAGGAGAAGCACAGGACAGGAGTCGCTGGAGGTCTCTCGTCGACGACCTATACCCGGGGAGGGGTTGCAGGCGTAAGTAAGTAAGTATACTCTACCATGACAGTGATACATTTATAGTTGATGCCATGACATTTATACTTGCTCATTTAAATTTGAATTATTATTTGAATTTAAAGTGCACACATTTTGCGTCATTCACAAACGGATGGTTTTAGCTTGTTAAATTGCACACATGTACACACACAGTCTCCTGTCAGCTGACTGTTCCATTGAGCACAGATGGATACATCATTTCAAGGTTAGTAGTTTTATGACAAGGACTGTGGTAAATTGACTACTCCGTCACTGTGGATCTGGCATCAGATTTGCAGTATGTAAACAAAATTTGAATTATTGCAAAATCTCAATGTCACTCTAACGTAATTAGTCAATGTGACTCATTGCAGTAATTCCAGTATATAAGAGGTTCTTTGCTTACACTTCTGAAGTTTAGGAATATTGCAGTCAATTTATCCACTTCTGACAAACCCTAATAAGGGATTTTGCAGTAAATAGATCAAATGTGTAAAGACTGCAAAAAGGGATTTTTCTGAGGTAAACCACAAATCCCCAAATAGACAAAACGTCTACTTACTGCAAAACTCAAAAATGTATTTTGCAGCAATAGACTACACGTCTACTTACTGCAAAACCCCAAATAAGTCATTTGTGGTAAATAGACCAAATGTCTAAAAATCTCAACCCCAAATAAAGCAGTTGTGGAAAATATACAAAAAGACTACTTCCTACAAACCCCAAATAAGGCATTTGAGGTAAATGGACCAATCATGTAAAGTCTGCACAAAAGCCCCAAAACCCCAAATAAAGTTATTTTGCAGTAAATAGAGCAAACGTCTAATAACTGCAAAACACCAAAAAAGCATTTTGTGGTAAATAGACCAAATGTCTAAAACGGCAAAACCCCCAAAATGGAATTTTTGGTAATAGACAAAACGTCTAAAAGCTGCAAAACCACAAATAAGGCATTTTGAGGTAAATAGACCAAACATCCAAAAACTGCAAAACCCTAAATAATGCATTTTGCGGGAACTAGATCAAAGTTATAAAATCCACAAATCCCAAATTACATTTTGTGGTGAAAAGACCAAACATCTACTTGTAAGAAGTAAGAAGCTCCTCATATCTGTTAACACCCCAGTTTTCATCTCCCATGACAGTAGCCACTGTCCCATGGATACACAACCCTGATTACCGAAGTGTAAAACTAGTCTGCAAGTGTAGATAAGAAAGTCTCTAAATACTTTATTCATAACTAATTAATCCTCTTGTAGATTATCACACTCAAACGTCATATCTCTGACAGTTCTCAGACATCACACACTGTCAGTGTGAAAAAGCATCATTGTCTGTGCTGTAATGCCTAAATTATGCCAACCATTGGGTGGCAACACATTTCAAGTAAACTTAGCTGCCATAACGAAATGAGGATCAGCAACTGATCATCAGATTAAAGACGTGACACAACACACACACACACACACACACACACACACACACACACACACACACACACACACACACACACACACACACACACACACACACACACACACGCACACACACAAACACACACAAACACACATATACACACATGTGAGACTAAGCTAAAACTGCTTGTGCGAGTTGACTCGAGTGTTGGGCGAGTTGACTCGAGCTTTGGGCAAGTTGACTTCTACTTTGAACGAGGTGACTGCTACTATGGGCGAGTTTACCCTTACCTGGGCGAGTGACTGGGCGAGATGGGGTATGGGCGAGTTGACCGGTAACCACCCACCCACCCACACACACGCACACACACCCACACACACACACTGCACACACACACACACATTGTTTACTCATTCAAAAGCTCACCCTCAAAATAATGCACCACATAGACACATTGTATGACAGAATAACCCAAGGAAGGAAGATTGAGCACGCTTAGAAAAGACAGTTACAACACAATTTATTGATATTTTGGGTGAAAACCCCCTTTAAAAAAAAAAAAAAAAAAAGACAAACAAGAATACACTTTGCTACTTCTTATCGTGTCTGAGCATACACGTGTAGAAGACATATACACGCACGGACACGATAAGATATTCCAGTGAAGTGTATTCTTGTTTGTCTATTTTGAATAAAAGGATTTTCACCCGAATCATTATCAACAAATTGTTCTGTAACTGTCTTTTCTAAGTGTGCTTCTTTCTTCTTTGGATTATTCTCTGCTTTTTACCAGGGATTCTATATCATGTAGTATCCCTGTTTTTACGTCAGTGCTTGGCAGT
Source organism: Semisulcospira habei (assembly GCA_036245525.1). Classification (NCBI taxonomy): domain Eukaryota; kingdom Metazoa; phylum Mollusca; class Gastropoda; family Semisulcospiridae; genus Semisulcospira; species Semisulcospira habei. The sequence goes on along the minus strand of BTPG01000001.1, from coordinate 26,412,670 downwards.
CACCTTTTTGATCTGGACATTATATGACATCAGCGGATTAGCAGCCGGTCACTGAGGTTTGGTGGTGATGCCAATTTATATTTTTATGATAAAGATGTTATTTAACTCTTCTTTAATATAATCATTTTATTAATGAGCATGCTGTGAAAGAGAAGAGGCTTCATAATTATGCACAACCCTCCAGGCTACCTAAGCTACAATTTAACACTATATATTTTAGAAGTTGAAATACCACACAACGGCCATTCACCTATATAATTCCAGAAACGAATGACCGAGCAATGTCAATCTATCCAGCCGACAACGGTACTATTTGCAGCTTTGTTACAGTTATTTTTTTATATATTTTTTTTCATATTCATTCCTCTACAACAAAAGTATTCTTTCAACCTCGCTTGCCTAGAAATGCCAGGACACTGAAAATGCCAATGTCCATTATTATCTACAAGATGTCTATGTATAAGGGGCTCCTACCTTTTTTTTAGGTCTACTCTGCTATGTACTCTACACACCATGTCTTGAAATAGACAATTGGAAAGTGCCTGTTGAAACTATTGACAATAAGACGTTGCAATATTTATAAATAGACCTGTTTGGGTATTATTTGGATTTTCTTTGGGTAAAAAGACGAACTCTGATTGCGTTTTGCGGATTTCCAATTCACCGATGAAAGTGACATCAAAGAAAGACCTAAAAATAGTTGTTCCATGACATTCGCCTATGTTTTAGTTAGTCGCGAAATCCAGACCAGAAAGGTGACCAGTCAGTGCTAAGCGTGTAAAACTGCAAAGAAAATCCCAACACTAAGGCAAGAAACACGCTGAGAAAATTACAACACAATTCATCGAACATTTGGATTAAACTGTTTTTCGAAATAGACATACAAAGATGTACGCAAGATGCTGCTTATCTTTTCTTTGGTGATTGAAAGTGATAACAAATAATATTATCGCGAATTTACACATTCGTTTCTACATATTGTAGTAAATTGACCACAGGCGGAAGTGATTGTCTGCATAAAGTTTCATCATGGCGGCGAAAATTGAACCCGCGTCTCCACCACCACTCCTTGAGGTAAATATGCCCAGTAAAACTCACTAGCATTGTTTTGAACTCGTAATATGTCTTACATTTGCAAGATCGCTGGGATTTGTTTCGTTTCGAGGGCAGCAACATTAGGGACGGAGAAATTGTCCATTTTGCCACACGCTCCACCCATGGTCTCCAGGCCACACAGCAGGACCGATGTGTACGTCCACTTCTTTTTTAGTGCTTGTGGAATACGATCCATCCAATGCCCCATCAGCTGCCTCCCCCACAGCCTTTAAATCCATCATTGAAGGCTGGATCGGTGTGGAGTCCTGTAAATAAGCCCAGGTGTCAAGAGCATGCTGGTATTGGTAAAAAGTACCACATGAGCCAGATAAGTCTTTTAATTTTATGTAATAAAATATTCGTCTTATGAAGTATTGGCATATAATGTCCTAGCATGCAATGTTTAAAGAATACTTTTTGTACAGTGCAGGATTTTGTGTGGTGTGTGTGTATGTGTGTAGAGTGGAGGGGTGGGAGTTGGGGGGGGGGGGGGGTAGAGAAATGGCTGTCAGATAACAAAAGGAAGGGTACTATTCTTTCTGAAACCGACTGTTACTCACATGAACTTCCATTGAGGGAAATACATTGCAACATCTGGTTTGCAGGCTGACAGTCAGATATTAATAATATAATTTAAAAAAAAAAAAAAAAAAAAAAAAAAAAAAAAAAAAAATATATATATATATATATATATATATATATATATATATATATATATATATATAATATATATATATATATATATATATATATATATATATATATATATATATATATATACACACACACTTATAAGATACCTGACTGTGATAACCCCCACAAAGGCCATTATGTTAGATCACCAGCTACTTTCTGTTTGCTCATGGACCAGGATTGGTGCTACACATCAACTTACTTTCAGAAGAGCATGCAGGTGTACTTAGTATATCATGAAGATCGTCGACCTGATTTCACACAAATTATTAGGAATGCAAGACTGAATTTGTACCATGAAATTCTAATTTTGTCACCATTTTCTCAAGTCTTGAAGTGAAAGTGAAACTTCATGTAAAATATAAAATTGCATATAAACAAAACACAAACGTCATGACAAATGATGTTTTACAAACCAATGACGTGTATGCACTGCGCCCCTTATACTTATTATAGAGCTCACTGATGCATTGTCAGATCAGTAAGGCTTTTCCATTGGAGATATTTCAACATCAGAATCAGGTCAAAGACAAAAGGTAGAGCCCTTCGACAGTGAGTACAGGTCTCATATAGAAGAGGCTTTGTGGGTTATGGTTCATCCCATCTTGTTAGTAATTTGCTTGCATTTTACACGCTTAGAACTTGAAGTCACTCTTTTGGTATGGATTTTTTTTTCTTTGTTAGACTTAGAAATTGATTTAGCTGTGTGCCGAAAGTATGATATTCAATTTCTTTGTCTCATGTATTTATTTAGTTAATTTTGCATGTGCATTAAGCCACAATTTGTCACATACATGTACACATCTGATTGGGTTACCAATGGGCTGTTTCGCTTTTGTTTTTTAGCAGGGGGAATGCACACAAACGGAGGGCATTGCTGTGGAGCAAACACGGCTGCAGGATTATTTTGCATCAGTAGACACAATCAACCAAGCCATCATGGTGCGGAGAGGCCGCAGAGTAATGATTCCAGACCTTGTCAACATTCGTCCCGGAGAACGCGGATTTTTGTCAGACGTTATCACCCTGAAAGAGGGCATGGTACCTCCAGAGAAACATAAGGTCCTCATGTCTGAGAGTCTTGTTTGTGATGGACAGGGAAACTGTCGCAGGATGTGTGGAGGTCATGGGCAGTGTGTAGAAGGCAAGCCTTGAGTCTTACTTCTTTCTTTTTAACTCTCTTGTGCATGTAACTTACTGCAACATAACCTGATGTGCCTGCAGCCACCTGTACATAGCCAGGACATAGGGTTTCAGTGCCAACTGTAACAAATAGATTGACTATGTAACCTTTTGGTTGCACAATACCTGTGTACTTTCAGGGCTGATCCATTTTATTATATATATATTTAATTTTTTTTTTTTTTTAATAGCCCTACTTTTAACTCAAGATAATGAACAGGCCTTTTTCATTGATTAAGTTGGTATGCGATTGTGTGCTTTGGTCATTCAATATACATTCATCCTTAACAGTATGGTTAATTTTTGTCTTTTTATATTCTTTTTTTTTTTTTGTTGCTCACGTGCGAAGCAAAAGTGAGTATGTTTGTCCGTTGTCAGTCCACCGTGGTAAACTTTAATGTTAGCATTTTTTGGGAGACTACTCAAGCCACAGTCTTCAAACTTGGCTCAAGGATACTTTGTTTCAAGACCTTTTTAAATATACCAATTTGAGTGACCTCTGTCAAAGGTCAAGGTCACAGGGGATCAGGAAATAGGTCAAAATAGCCATATTTTGATGAAATTTGTTTTCTCAAATACTGTTCACGACTTCAGACCCGAACTTGGTACAGAGATACCTGATTGTAGGACCTTCCTATGCATACTAATTTAGATGGTTCCTGAGAAAGGTAAAGGGTCACAAGAAATCAGGAAATAGGTCACTAATACTAATAGCCATTTTTTGACAAAAATTATTTTTTCTCAAATGCTATTTACAAATTCCATCCCAAACATGGTACAGAGGTACCTGATATTAAGACCTTTCTATGCATGCTAATTTGGACGACACCGTACAAAGGTCAAGAGTCACGGAGAGCTGACAAATTAGTGAAAAATGCATTTTGAGGAAACTCGGATTTTGCTTGTACAAAAGCCAACCCTTCAGTTATGTTTAGATATTTGAACACTTGCTCATTTCAGTGACCTGCTGGAAAGGTTAAGGTCACACAGGTCACACAGTGTTCGATGAGGGCTTTACCTTTCTTTTTTCTTTTTTAGGGTGTCGACACTTCAGGGAAAGACGGTCCAAAGGACACTTCTGCACCTTCAATGTGAGGATGATTATGTACACAAATGCCATTGGTGTTTGGTATGTGATGATCAGAGGCTCACATGTTGGTCCAAATGAGGTTTGGAATCCGCCAGATAAAAACCCTCTACGTAACCCGGAGGTAATGTAACTTCTACTTTTTGTATTGTACTTTCTGACACGCACCTCGTTTTTCTTTCATCAAGCAGGAATTTCTTCTTCACATGTGATGCTTCTTGAAAATATCCCTTGTGTGTGATACAGCATGCTGCACATTCCATACACATACAGCACATGTGCACTGAAGTCTGTAAACTCAATCGGCTCATGAAACATAAAAGTTAGGGGCACATGCACAACAGCATGACCTGTTCTTTTTAGTTTGCAAGGATCATGTACGTGTCATGTTTTGAAGTCACGAATGTACATTAGTTTGATGTCACAGTGCAGCATATTACGTCGAGGTCTGAGCCAAGCAATTATGAAGGTTGTGTTACTGTTTGACGTGAGCTGAAAACCAACTCATATCTGATTAATGCAAGTAACAAGGTGTGTTAGAAATTGATTCTGATTTCGGTGTTACCGTTAAGTGATACTGAAAATCTCACTCTACTGGTCATGAAAGCTTATACTACTCACTTTTGCTTCAGATTATCAGTATCACCTAAGCCCCGATGTAAGAATCTATAGTACATCATTAGATGTACTGTCAAGTAATCTAATCTGTTGAGAGAAATGAATATGAGTATGTATATGACTTGTGCAGTCAGAATAATTTTTGTTCACTTCATATAAATGTCTTTTGTGTGAAAAACTGAAGTAGAGGAATACAGTGACATACAGTTTTTGGACACAACAGGTATAAGGTATGGATAAATCAGCTTATTTACTGAGGCTTGTACTAGTTTACTGTTCAGCTATATTTAGGGGTCACCACAAAACAATCTTGGTTAATTGCACTTTTTTTTTATAGTGACAGCCTCTTCTTTTCCTGCTTCTGTGTGTATGCTAACATGATTCGAGGTTCAGCACCCCCACTTCCAATCCCCCTGTTTTACATGTGTGCATTGGAATGTCCCCAAGCAGTTGCTGTAGGTTTCAGATGGACCCCCAGGTTTAGTGTCAAATGTCTGCTGCAAACTTCTCATGTCTGTGTTTCAATCAAGATGAGAAGAGGGATGCAGAGGGTGCGCTGAAATTTATGCAAGCTTTAACGCATTACATCCTGAGGCTGATTGTGTAAAATTTGCTTCTTGTCCCATGAAGGCTGCATTACAGATTAGGAGATAGATCAACTGTTTTAGTTCAAGGGTGGTTCCATAAGTAACTTGGCGCCTCAGGCGCCAAGCTGTTCTGGAACCACCCTTGATCTATCAGTCAAATTTATTTCAAGCAATGGGTGTATCAGGATGAAAGTGTGTTCAAGTGGGAAATTCCTATTTTTTTTAAGACTGCTTGGAAATGTCTGATATTTACACACAAAAATACAATGGGCAGAATGTCTAAGCATCATTTTCGCTTTCTTCGGAGGCGAGAGGCAGTCTTGTATAAAAATCAGAACAAGACTGCTGAATGATTATACCTCTCAAACAAAAAGGTCAACGACCTGATGCTCCTTAGCAGAGCGGCACCGAGTTTTACTTCTCCCCAAACAGAGCTTTTCATTCAGAGAGCCATTCACCACTTCAACAAAGTGCAGTGCACTTTTAAGGTGAGTGAATGAATGATCTTTGCTGTATATTTGCATAAAATAAAGCGGACAGTGACATGTTTTTCCTGCCCCTTATAATGCAACCAAGGGTCATGAGCATTGCTTTTTTGTGTGCAGTGTAAGTCATGCATTTTTGGCTGCCTTTTGGGGAGGTGTCTTTGTGTATGAGAAACCCCCTACTTAACAATGAATGGTTGTTAAAAATGAATTTGTTTCTTCAAAAACATTACCGATGCCATGACTACATGGGGATTACCTATAGCTTACACAATTTTAGCCAAAAACTTACGATGTGTACCTATTGGGCCAAGGGAGGCTACCTGGGGGTGCCGTGACCCAGCATCCCAGTAGCCTCCCGTCCCACCCCATATGGGTAACTGGCTTGCGCCGAGACCCCAGTTTATTCCTTTAGCTTACAGAGTTAAGACGTCTGTTAGCCTACTGCGGTGTTGAGCCTACGGCTGTGTATGGTTCTGCACCGGTTGTACCTACGAGACTTGGTTATTCTTGCTGGCCTCGGAGGCTTAGACCTTTGCCACTTGTGTGCGTCTTCCAGCTGGCATTGTGCACCGTGTTCCCTGCGCCCTGAGAGACTTGGCTCCGGCTGTGTGCTCGTAGCTTTGCCCGGCGCCATTGGACTGTTGTTCCTTGTGTGCTTGTTCTTCTTCTCTGGTGCTCTCTGTTCGTGCGCAGGATGTGTAGTGCGGACGTTCTTTCGCCCTCTGCAGTTTCCCTACGGCTGTGTAAGTTTCTGCGCCGGTTGTGCCTGCAACTTGGAGCCTCCGTTCCCGGTGGTGTGTTGCGCTCGGGTGCTTTGAACTGTTGTTACTTCTGTGGTTCTTCTCTGGGTGCCTTTGGACAAGTTTGTCAGTGTTCCGGTCCTCTGGGACTTCCGTCGCGGACTCGGCGCCCTTGCCTGACGTGTGCAGCCCCCGGCTCCTTGGTGTGGCGCTCCCGCTTCTGCGTGTCAGGTTTTTCCCTCCCCCCAGCCTCTGCAGGATGGCTAGGTAAGGTCTCGATATGTGCCAGCGACCGGCGCCTCTGGCGCCAGGCAGTGGCATCACTGTGGGTGTTTTGCATGCTCAGGTGCACTCGTGACGTGGCATGACAGCCACGACCACCCGTTTTCTTGATGATGGTGTCCATTTGTCTTGCGCACCCATACCAGCATGCACATCCACTTTCTTGTAGACACACTGGTGTGCTTACCCACGTTATAGATACACGTCTTTTTTACGATCACACTGGTGTATGCACACATATGTTGGTGTGCACACACCACATTTTATGAACTTGATGCATACACCCACGTTTGTTTGACACCCAGTGTGCTCGTCGCATTTTTAAGACACACTGGCGATGTCTGTGTCATGCACACCCATGTATCTTGACATGCTAGTATAGTAGTATCCATGTTCAGATATATACACAGTGTTTCTCATATCTTGGACTGGATGAAGAGAATGTTTTCTACTGCACTCCTGTGCACAGCACACTTTGTTTTTTCAAAATACATTACCAATGGCATTACTATGTGGAATACACTCTATAGCCTAACGATTTCAGCCCAAAGTTGTGTCCTCTACACAACCGTGGAGGAGACACCGGGGATCTAAGTACAGGAGCCCGGGTGGCCTCCCCCTATCACCCTATCCCGGCATGCGCGGGGCGACAGTTCACCAGTTTGCACTCTTTGCTCGACCGGTTCGGTCGGGTGTTAGCCTATGCTCCGTGTGATGAACTTTACTTGGTTTTGGCCTTGTTTCTGCGTTTTGACCGGTGTCTTCATTCTTCGTAAAATAGCTTCAGTGCAAGATAAATTAGCCTGGCTTTGCCGAGTGGACTAGGGCCTAGTGCTCTTACTTACTTACTTACGCCTGTCACCCCTACCCGGGTATAGGCCGTCGACGAGAGATCTCCAGCAACTCCTGTCCTGTGCTTCTCCTTCGATTCTACTCCAGGTGGTTCCCAGTCTCTTGATGTCTGCTTGGAGGTCTCGACGCCAGGAGTTTCTCGGCCTACCTCTTTTCCTCTTTCCCTGGGGGTTCCATGACAATGCCTGCCTAGTGATACTGGAAGCTGGCTTTCTCAGACTGTGACCGATCCATCCCCATCTTCTTCGCCCAATTTCATTCTCTGCTGTTATCTGCTCTGTTCTCTCCCAGAGTCTGACGTTGCTGATCTTCTCTGGCCAGTGGATTTTCAAAATTCTTCTAAGGCAACTGTTCATGAAGGTCTGTACTCTGTTGACTGTGGTTTTTGTCAATCTGGCCTAGTGCTCTGCTTGCGTTTTATAGTATCCTGAATTGTGTTCAGTGAATTCATCTTGGACTTAGGGCTGACCGGTTTGCCGGGAGCGGCTAGTGACTGTGTCTCTAACTCGTGACTGTGCCTAAGGGATTGAGTTTTTGGCGCTTCGTGTTCCTTCCAACTGGGACCATGACAGTCTGTTCTTAGAGCTTATGCTCTTAGCGCCTTATGGTTTGGACTCTGTGCTCTTTCGTGGACGCTGCTAATAACTTTGACTCCCTCGTGACTTTGTGCCTCGTGTGAAGTGTTTTTCTTTCGGCGCTTGGGTGAACTTTTACCTGCGTGCTGTGGGCGGCGGACGCTATGACGGCTTCTTTGAAGTCTTGCCTTCGGTGTGGGGAGTTTCAGTGGCCCTCCGACGCTCACGACGCCTGCCTCCCTTGCTCAGGATGCTCTTCAGATAGGACCTGTGTCGTCTGTGCTGATTGGCGTGAGGACCGTTGGTCTCAACTAACAGACGCGACTGGCCGACCCGTCCCCTACAGGATACTCGGACTTCTCCGCAGATGGGCGTCGTTCCGTCGGCTCTTCGGACCCCTCTTCGCTCTGTCGTCCAGGCCGTCCAGCCCGCAGGTAAGTCCCCTTCTTGTACCATAACCACCCAGGAACTCCCTCCCTCCCCCCCCATCCTGCTCTGAGTCTTCTGAGCGGGGCAGGCGAGTATTAGAGTCACGCTCCCCACGCTCCGTTTCTTCTGAGCATGGCTTGAGCACTTTGAGTTTGCTCCCCCCCCTCCCCCCCGCTCTGCCTTGTCTGGGCGGGCCAGGCGAGCCGAGCGTTCTTACACGCCGCCCCGCTCCCTTTCTTCTGAGCGGTCTCGGCGTGACGAGCGCAAACACAAAAAGAGGGTAAAAAAGAGTAAACGGAGAGACTCTCCCTCATGCTCCAGGTCTTCTGAGCAGGATCCGAGCTCTAGGCATGGGCTGCCGCCCCGCTCCGATTTTTCTGAGCGGACCCGGCGCGCCACATGGACGTCCCCCCCCCCGCCCCGTGCAGACCAGGTGGGCTGGGCGAGACTTAGACTCGCGCCCCCCTCGCTCCGTTTTTTCGGAGCAGGGGTCGCGTGTCCCACTAATGCTCCCTCCTCGCTTTGTTTCCCCGCCCCGCCAGAAACTTTCTAAGCGGGCCCGGGCGGACTTTCTTTTTTCCTCGCAGGAACGGATTCGCCGGGTGGCGGACCCTCTTCCCCCCCGCTCGCTTCCTCCCGAGCGGGTCAGGGAAGCCAGGGATTCCCTTCCGCCTCCCCTTGTGCCTTTCGGGCGGGGTTCTAGGCTCCCGCAATCTACTACCTCGGCGGCGCGACTTAGAGGATTCGGACAGCCCCTCTTCTTCCCCACGACGCCCTTCCCTTCAGGCCTCACGGGCGGCTGCTCCGTTTCCTCCCTCACGCCGGGACCATTCGCCTCTGACAGACTGGCTCTCACGCAGCCGGTCGCCCCTCCATGTAGTTTCACGTGATAGACGGGCTGTCGACTTAGATCCTGACCTTCTCAGTTTACATCCAGCGGACTCGGTTTTGTCTTTTTCGGAGGATTCGAAATACGACTCCCCCGCCCCTGATGGTTCGCAGGTATCCGCTTCGGGTGAAGACGTCCCTCCGATTGACACGCTCCGGTCCCTGGGAGAGGCCTCCCGTCTAATCTACTCCTTCCTACCGCCTGACTTATGTCCGCCTTCGCCTCCCGCGAAGAGACAAGCTTCGGCCATGGTGGACGCGCTTAGGCCTTCTAAGCGCCGCAAGTCTCTTCCTCAACCGTCCGGCTTCCGGGACCTAGCAGACGCGTTTTCGTCACAGCTTCGTCAAGACTCTTTTGGCGATAACGCTTTTTTCTCCGATTCTCGTTGGCTGGCGGGTATCAACATGAGCTTCCGTCAGGCATGGTACGCTGGGCACTCCCAAGCCTTCGCCATTCCTCTGCCTACAGTTGACGCAGCTGCCATCAACCAGGCGGGCGGTCGCAGGATTGTCTTGAACTCTTGGCCTCACCCACTAGACAGAATCGCTTCCTTGGTACGAAACTCTCTGGCTTGTTCCGGCTTCCTGGAGTTAGCGACACAGGCTGTTCTGCGATGTCTGGAAGACACTTGGGACCTGGAGTCCTCCTCCCCGCTTCGCGACGTCCAAGCCATCCTGATCGCGGCTAACCGGGCCGCCTACCATTCCTCGACTAATGCCATGGCGGCGGCTGCCAATTGTGACCTCTGGCGACGGGACAATCTGCTGCGTCTCTGCTCGGATCTCCCCAAGTCGGTGAAGACTCAGCTTCGCCAGGCACCACTCGGAGGTTTGCAACTGTTTGGAGAAACTTGGCAGAACGTGAAGGAGGCCTCTTAAGGACCTGTGGCCCCTCCGACCTCTACCCCCTCATCTTCTCGCTTTCGCGCTAACCGCTCGGCCGGGGGTCGTGCCCTGCGGTTGCCCAGACCCTCTTCGCTTCCAGTCAGCGCTGCCCGCGGTAGAGCTCGCCCCCGTCAAGCCCCGCAATCCTTCCCCGCCTCCCGCCCCTCCTGGTCCCGCGGCGCCCGTAAGTCGGGGCGCGGTCGGGCCCGATGACTTAACCTACCCTCTGCCCCCGCTGACTGCTCTGGATTCGCCAGTCGGTGGGCGTCTGGCCCTGTACAGCGACCAGTGGAGTGCTCTGTTCCCGGACGACCCATGGATCATCTCGACCGTTTCCTCAGGCCTGCAGCTTTCCTTCCAGTCCCCTCCACCTTTGCGCAGGTCCCCCGTGTGGACCCAAGCTCCAAACGATCGGCTCAAGGTAGAAGCTCTGCGCGGAGAAGTTTTAGCTTTGCTCAGCAAAGCCGCGACAGAAGTGGTCTCCCGTCAAGATACGCTGGCGTTCTACAGCCGTCTGTTTCTCGTACCCAAGCCAGGGGGCAAGTGGCATCCGGTCATCGACCTTTCGGCGCTAAAAAAGTACATTTTGGCGCCCCACTTTCGGATGGAGACAGCCAGGACTCTCCGAGCGGCCGTCCGGCCGATGGACTTCGCTGTCAGTCTCGATCTTTCCGACGCTTATCTTCATGTGCCGATTCACCCGTCCTCTCGCCGTTATCTTCGTTTCGCTTTCGACGGAATCGTATACCAGTTCAGAGCCCTTCCCTTCGGCCTCAACATAAGTCCATGGGTTTTCACAAGGCTCCTCGACGCAGTGATGGCCAACTTTCGCCTGCGGTCGCTGAGTCCGGCCTCCAACTATTTGGACGATTTGCTACTGCGCAACTTGGTCGCCTCGACCCTCATAGTCGACAGAGACGTCCTACTTTCTCTTCTTTACCGCCTCGGGTTCTTGGTCAACCCGGGCAAGTCGGACCTCACCCCCTTGCGCCGATTCATGCACTTAGGGATGGAATTCCTGACCGACCTCAACCTGGTCCGCCTACCTTTGGCGTGGAGGCAGAAGATAGCCGACCATGCTCGTCAGATGGTGCGTGGGGTCTCCTTCGTGGCCAGGGTCTGGCTTCAGCTCCTGGATCTACTCAGCTCCGCAGCGGATTTGTTGCCCCTCGGCAGGCTCTACTCTCGGCCGCTGCAACTACACCTCCTCCTTCACTGGCGCCCTTCGACTGGCGTCCTGACGGATTCGGTTCCGGTTACCCCGCTGGTCCTCCCACACTTGCAGAGGTGGGCGGATCTAGCATGGCTGGCGACGGGCGTGCCCCTGCACACCCCTTCGCCCCCTTGGTCACTCTGCACCGACGCGAGCCTTTCCGGTTGGGGGGCTCACCTGTTACCGGACTTTGTCTCGGCCTCGGGCCTTTGGCCTCGGACCTTTGCGGACAAACACATCAACTGGCTGGAGTTGAAGGCGATTGGGATGGCCCTCGACACTTGGCAGGAGACTCTGACCAATCAGGAGGTCCTCGTTCTTTCGGACAACTCGACGGTGGTGGCCTATATCCAGAACTATGGTGGCACTCGCTCCCCCTCCCTGTGCATTCTCCTTTACCATCTACTCCTCTGGTGCAGGGATCGGGGCATTACCCTTCGGGCCCGCCACATCCCGGGCCACCTGAACGTGATAGCAGACGCTCTTTCCCGCCGAGGACAGCTTCTCCACACCGAGTGGACCCTTCGCCCGGACATCTTTCGACTGATCTGCTCACGGTGGGAGACGCTGCTGGTCGACCTGTATGCCACCAGATGGAACAACCAGCTGCCGGTTTACGTCTCTCCAGTCCCGGATCCCCTCGCTTGGGCGGTGGACGCACTCTCCATCCCTTGGGACGGTCTGATCGCTTATGCCTTATGCTTACCCTCCGTCGGTGCTGGTGCCGAAGATCCTGCGGAAGCTCCTGGGATGCTCAGCGATTCTCTTATTGGTGGCCCCCTTCAATTGGAACAAGAGCTGGACCACGGACCTGCTCGCACTAGCTACGGATCCGCCCCTGGAGCTCCCCTCCCCACCCACGATGCTCAAGCAGCCCTGCCAGGCTCTCTTCCACCCATACCCGGAGCGCCTCCTCCTTCACGCCTGGAGGTTGTCCGGCAAGCCCTCGCCGCTAGAGGTTTCTCGGATGCGGCAGTGGCGGCGATTGCAGGAGCCCGCAGATTGTCCACCAGAAATGTGTACGAAGGCAAGTGGGGGGTCTTCCAGTCGTGGTGCTCCGCCCACCGGCTCCCCTCCACGAATCTGGCGATTTTTTTCCTCTGGCTCTTTGAAGATCAAGGCCTAGCTCCCATTACCATCAAGGGCTATCGCTCCATGATCGCAGACACTTACCGCCACCTCGGCCTCCCGGATCCGGGGACTTGCAAAGACCTTATGGACCTGTTGGCTCATTTTGACCTCCGACGCCCGGTCTCCCGTTCTCTCATACCTCGGTGGGACCTCGCCTGGGTACTGACATGGCTAAATACGGACCGTTTCGAACCCTGCCCTTGGCACGGTTCGCCGACCTGACCCGGAAAACGGTTTTCCTCCTGGCCCTTGCCACGGCTTCTCGTGTGAGTGAGCTTCACGCACTTTCGGCACGATCCGCGTGCTTGCAGTTTCGAGCGGATGGCTCAGCACAGCTACTCACTGACCCGGCCTTTCTAGCAAAGAACAGGCTTCCATCGGCCGCACCCCAGATACTGACCGTGCATCCACTAAGAGGAACGGACCAATCCCGCACCGCACGTCAACAGGTCCGGTCCGGGCACTGAAGATTTACCTGCGTCGCTCAAAGCCACGCCGGCTCGGGCGCTCCCACCTCTTCCTGCCGCTGGCTCCAGGCAGGCCAGATATATCGGCCCAGACAGTTTTGTCTTGGCTGCGGTGGGTGATTCGGTCAGCATACCAGAACCTCTCCCCTGACGGGGATAGACTTTTGCAGATCCGGGCGCATGAGGTTCGAGCAGTGGCCACCAGCGTGGCACTTGAACGCAACTGCTCAGTTAAAGACATTGTTACGGCGGTAGGCTGGCGGACAGACTCCACCTTCGCCCGCTTCTACCTCCGAGACCTATCCGGCCAGCGTGACTCCCTGGCCATGGTGGGCGACATCTCCGCGGCCCAGTACTCCCTCCGCGCGCCTCTGGCGCCGTAGGTACGTCTTTGCTGAAATCGTTGGGAGTGCTCCTTAGTGGGCCTTTGGGGGGGGGGGGGGGGGGCGTTACGTTAGAGGGGGTTTTGTGTCGGCACCCACCTCCTATTTGCCATTCTTCCACATACAGTGGAGTCCGCTTAACACGAATTTCTGGGGACACGGAAAATCACTTCGTGTTAAACGTATTTCGTGTTAACCAATATGGCCTAAAAATTGATCACGGCCCTCAAGGAGAAAGTGTGTAAGACGTGTGCTTGAATGAGTACGAGGTCAAAAGTGCACATTATCGTACTTTGATGTGCATACCTTCAGCTCGCTAGGAAAACACAAGGAAACGTGTTCAGCTCACATATTTAATGTAAAATCCATCAGGTAAAATCCATAGTAAGTTACAATCCATCAGGTAAAAGCAACACAGGCTGAATTACAATCCCGCATCGGTAAAAGGGTTGTGTTGGTACACGAATGATACAACATGAATACAGTTCAGAAGTGCTAGCCAATGAGAAGACGGATTACAACAGCCGAAGGCTATTCAGCTAATCACAGACTAGAGTTCGCTCTGATCTGTCATGTGTACTCCACAGCACGAGAGCGACACGTGAATTGGTTTTCGGTGAATGGAATCTGTGTTCGTGTTAAACAGGTGAATAATGGTGAAAATGCCCTTGTTGGGAACCGAACACAGCTTCGTGTAAAGCGAAATTTCGTGTTAAGCATTTCGTGTTATCAGTGAAATTTTAATACAGAATAAGAAGGTCGTCGGCCGGGAATGCAAAAACGGTTCGTGTTAACCGGAAATTCGTGTAAAGCGAGTTCGTGTTAACTGGACTCCACTGTAGTAATGCCATCAGTAAAGTATTTTGAAAAAACAAATGAATTTTTTTTCTAAAATGTATTTTTTTGAAAAATACTTACCAATGGCATTACTCGGACGGCCCTCCCACCTGCCCCGCTTGCCTCCCTGACTATGTGATTGGCTAAGTGTGCAAACTGGTGAACTGTCGCCCCGCGCATGCCGGGATAGGGTGATAGGGGGAGGCCACCCGGGCTCCTGTACTTGGATCCCCGGTGTCTCCTCCCCGGTTGTGTAGAGGACACAACTTTGGGCTGAAATCGTTAGGCTATAGAGTGTTTCCACATAGTAATGCCATTGGTAAGTATTTTAAAAAAAAAATACATTTTAGAAAAAAAATTCATTTCATGCTGGCATAACACTATTATACCATTAATTTCTTTGTGTAGTCAGCCACTATTCAGCAGTGCTATAACTAAATAATTAATAAAAACGAACGAGCACCTTCTGGTGCACCGTAGTCCTTCTTTTCGCCTATGCATATGATAACAAGCGTCCCTATAGGAAGGCCCTGGCTTGTTATAAGCACTGTCCATAGCAGCTGAGACCAGCAACACGTGCCATCCCCATTAGAATCCCCAGGTAGAATGGGATACAAGGGCACTATATAGGTGCTTGTTCTGATCTGATGTTGCAGTTGTCAAGTCTGCACCTGCACCCGATGTGGCGATTTCCTGTGGCCGAGAGTATGCATGCAGTGTGCCTCTCCTGCTCCTGTTGTGCCTCGGGCCGCACCTGTGATGTCTGCGCGCCCTTGGTAGAGGAGCTGGTCCCAGCTCTGGAGCTGCTATCGGCGTGAACGTCCACCGCCGTCCCGCAGCCTCACGCATGCCTCGGCCCTGACCAACGAAGATGCACCCACACTGCTGTTGGGGGACAGCTTACCAGGGATCCCCCCTTGCGCACCCACTCATTCAAGTATGGTCCGCAGCGAGTCCGCTCGCCCCGCTTTGCGGAAAACAAACGGCTACCAAGCCCTGACGTTGGGGGACGTATTCCCCCCTTGCGCTCCCGCTCACTTGAGCCTGGCCCGCAGCGAGCTAGCTCGCCCCGCCTTGTGGAACCCAAGCATCACATGACAAGACAAGGAAGTACACCTCCTGCCGTCCGGACGCCTGACCTTCGGCATCGTCTGGCGGCCCACGACAGGCGACCCCTGGAACGCTCCAGGATGGACACAGCTTGGACCTTGGACACCCGCTTGCGCGTTCGGAGTCCACGTTGACGCGTTCCTTCACGGACTACGGTCTCCTGTCAGCTGTTCCGCGGCTCCACGATCCCGGACCTCAGCGTCGTCGCCCGGCCTGCTCCTCGGTCTCTGCCCGTCATTCTCGCGCTCCCCTCCCGGCGACCAGGTCTGCTTCGGGCTCCTTGTTCCTGGACGCCTCAGCCTCAGACTTCCCCGCTCGTCTCGGAGGATTCCCGCTCGCCCCTCGCCGTCGCTCTCCTTGGATTCGCGGCGCGACGGAGCCCGCCACCTTGCACCCTCAGCGCCGGCCTCTCATGCCTCCCAAGGATGATGACGCCCTTGGCGCTTCCCGGACAATTCCGCTTCAGCGTGCCTTAGCACTTCAGCCTCTCCACCCGCACGCTCGTCGGATGCTCCTTCGTCGCTGCCGGCCTCTGACGTCTAGGTCAGAGACTCTTCGCTCCCTGGTTCTGGGGGCACGCTTCGTCTCTGCCCTTCCTCGGCCTTGTGGACCCCCTGGTGCGGTTACGCCTGGATGGACTTCGTGCTTCGCGGCGTTGCTTCCCACCCGGTCTGGATCGGACAGCGTCCCTCTTCCGCAATGCCTCGCCTGTGCAGGATTGCTCGACATGGTTACGCAAGCTGTCATTGCTCGTGTGGAGGAGGCCTGGCGCCCGTCGTTTCACTCCGCTGTTAGGAGACGTCCTCGCCTTAGCCCTGGCCGCTCCGGTGGCTTACCACGCTTCCTTCAACGCCATGCCTGGTGCCGCCAAACCTATGCAGACAGCTGCATCTGGCCCCTTTCCGCGAACCGCTACGCTTTGATCCTGCCTGGCAGACGGTGAAGGACGTGTACAGGGACCTCTGGCCCACCCGCTTCATCTTCTTTCGGTTTCAGCCGCCCATAAGTTCCTGCGTCTCTCCCTGCGGACTGGTAGTCCCTCCTCTCGCCCGCCCCCCACCCCCAGCCGCCCCCTACGTCGCAGCCCTGTGCGGACTTCCGTCCCTTCCGACCGCCTCAGGCAGCCGCTCTTCAGGGAGAGATTGCCGCGCTGTTGCAGTAGGATGCCTCGGTGGTGGTTACGCGTCACGACTCCCCAGCCTTCTACAGCCGTCTCCTGGTGCCCAAGCTCGGAGGCACGGGGCTCCCAATCTTCGATCTCTCGGCATGGAACTGGTTTATCTCCGTGGACGGCATCATCGCCGTGTCCAGGCGGATGTCCCCGAGCCACCTTCGGATTCTTCGATGATCTGCCCCTGCGCAACCAATTGGCGGCCACCTTGGAGAAGGTCTGAGACGCCTTGCTGGACCTTCACGACAAGCTGGGCTTCATGGTCAACGTTCTGACGTCGGATCTCACCCCCTCCCGCCGCTTCGTTCACCTGGGCATGGAGTTCCTCACCGACCTCAACCTGGTGAGACTGCCAGAACCGCGGATACAGAAGCTCGCGAACCTGGCTCGCCTGGTGTTGCAGCAGGAGGTGGTTCCCACCAGAGTGTGGTTACAGCTCCTGGGCCTAATGAGTGCGGCGGCAGACCTCCTTCCCCTGGGCCGTCTCTACTACCGCCCGCTTTATCTGCACCTGCTTCTCCACTGGCGACCCTCCGCGGGCGACATTGACTCCCCCGTCCCGGTTCGCCCCTTGCTCCTCCCGCACCTCCACCTTTGGACCGACCCTGTCTGGCTCGCCACCGGAGTCCCCCTGTACTCCCCGCCACACCAGTTGTCCCTCTGCGTCGATGCCAGCCGCTCTGGTTGGGGCACGCACCTGCTGCCGACGTTCGCCACAGCTTCCGGCAGCTGGCCCCCGGACCTCGCGGACAAACATATCAACTGGCTGGAGCTGCAGGCGGTTTGGCAAGCCCTCCTCGCTTGGGACTGACACTCGGTCGCCAGGAGCTGCTCGTTCTCTCCGACAACTCCACGGTCGTGTCCTACATCCAGAAGCAGGGTGGCATGCGTTCCCCGTCCCTCTGCATGCTTCTCTACCGGCTACTCAGGTGGTGCGAAGATTGCGACATCTCTCTCCGTGCACGACATATCCCGGGTCCCTTGAATGTCCTCGCAGACTCCCTCTCACAGCGCGGACAACTTCTCCACACCGAGTGGGCGCTTCGTCCGGACATCTTTCGGATGATCTGTTCGACATGGGAGACCCCTCTAATCGACCTCTTCACGACGAGGTGGAACCATCAGCTCCCGATCTTTGTCTAACCCATTCCAGATCCCCTAGCCTGGGCAGTGGATGCGCTATCCATCCCCTGGGACGACCTCATCGCTTATGCCTACCCTCCCTCGGTCCTGGTCCCCAAGGTCCTGCTCAAACACAAGAGATGCAGTGCGATCCTGTTGCTAGTGGCCCTGTTCTGCTGGACCAAATCCTGGAATACCGACCTTCTGAACCTCGCCACGGGCCCCCCTCTGTGGCTTCCCACCCCACGCACGATGCTCAAGCAACCGCGCAAGGCGCTGTACCATCCGTGCCCCGAGCGACTCCTACTCCACGCCTGGAGGTTGTGTGGCACGCCCTCGCCGCTAGAGGCTTCTTGAGTGCAGCGAGTCTACGAAGGAAAATGGTGAGTGCTAGGGTCCTGGTGCCACGACCGTCACCTTTCCCCTACCGATCTGACTTCCGCCCAACTCGCCGAGTTCTTCCTCTGGCTTTTTGCTGAACAGAGCTTGGCACCTATCACTATCAGGGGCTTCCTTGCTATGATTGCCGACACTTACAGTCACTTGGGCCGGGCGGATCCCGGCAAGTGCAAAGACCTCGCTGACCTTATGGCCCACTTCGGACTGCAGCGGCCGGCCCTCCGCTCCCTGCTCCCGCGTTGGGACCTGCCCTGGGTCCTCACCTGGCTTACCTCGAAGCGCTTCAAACTGCTCCCCCTCGCCAGCTTGGCCGACGTAACGCGAAAGGCTTGCTTCCTTCTCGCCCTTGCCACGGCCTCCAGAGTGAGTGAGCTGCACGTGCTCTCAGCGCACCCCGCCTGCCTGCAGTTCAGGACGGATGGCTCTGTGCAGCTTCTGACGGACCCAGCCTTCCTGGCCAAGACGCAATCCCCCTTGTCCGCACCCCAGGTGGCCACCATCCGGCCCCTGCTACCAATATGCCCGGACAGGGAGGCCTGACAACAAGACCCGGTGCGAGCCTTACGTGTGTACCTACGCCGTTCCAAGCCGCTTCGCCGGGGGCGCTCCCGCCTCTTTCTCCCTCTGTCCCCAGGTAGATCTGACATTTCGGCCCAGACGATTTCGTCCTGGCTCCGATGGGTGATACGCTCTGTCTACCAGGACCTCTGCCCTGACACTGCCAAGCGACTATGCATCCGGGCGCAAGAGGTCAGAGCCATGGCTGCAAGCGTGGCCTTCGAACGCAACTGTGCTGTCCGAGACATTGTGGCAGCCGTGGGCTGGCGGACTGAGTCTACCTTCACCCGATTCTACCTCTGAAACCTGGCAGGCCAGCGAGACAACCTAGCCCTGGTGGGGGACATTGTAGCGGCGCAACACTCCCTCCTGGCGCCTTCGGTGCCGTTGGTAACCTTTAGCTAAAATTGTCGGGAGTTTGCACTGGGACGGGTGGGTCTGGCTAGCTTGTGGGGTTACAAGTTCTGCGGCACCCCCCTCCTTTTCACTATTCTCCCATGTAGTCATGGCAACTGTAATGTTTTTGAAGAAACAAATGAAGTTTTCTTTAAAATGTATTTTTTCGAAAAATATTTACCGATGCCATGACTCGGACGGCCTCTTACCTGCCCTGCTTGCCGCTCGGAGGCTACTCGGATGCTGGGTCATGGCACCCCTAGGTAGCCTCCCTTGGCCCAATAGGTACACATCGTAAGTTTTTGGCTAAAATTGTGTAAGCTATAGGTAATCCCCATGTAGTCATGGCATCGTTAAGTATTTATCGAAAAAATACATTTTAAAGAAAAATTCATTTTTCTCTAAAATGTATTTTTTTAAAAATACTTACCGATGGCATTACTATATGGAACACACTCTAAAGCCTATCGATTTCAGCCTAAGCAAAGTTGTGTCCCCTGCACAGCTGGGGAGGAGACATCGGGGATCCATGCATAGGGACCCCGGGTGGCCTCCCCTTACCACCCTATCTGGTGGCGTGTTGGGCGAAAGCCCGCCAGTTTCACACTTAGCCAAAAGCGGCAAGCGGGGCAGGAGGGAGGGCTATCCGAGTAATGCCATCGGTAAGTATTTTTCCCCAAAATACATTTTAGAGAAAAATTCATTCGTTTGCTCAAAATACATTACCGATGGCATTACTTTATGGAATGGAAGAATAGCGAAGAGGAGGCGGGTGCCGCCCCATAACCCCTTGAAATTAACTCCCACCGCAGGCCCCAAAAGAGCACTCCCGACGATTTCAGCTAAGACATACTGATGGCATCTGCGGCGCGCGGAGGAAGTGCTGGGCCGCGGAGATGTCACCCACCAGGACCAGGGAGTCACGCTGGCCAGATAGGTTGTGGAGGTAGAAGCGGGCGAAGATGGAGTCTGCACGCCAGCCTACTGTCATCACAATGTCTTTAGCCGAGCAGTTGCGGGCTAATGCCACGCTGGTGGCTACTGCTCGCACTTCATGCGCCCGGATATGTAACCATCTATCCCCGTCTGGGGAGAGGTCTTGGTAGGCCGACTGAATCATCCACCGCAGCCAGGACGAAACCGTCTGGGTTGAGGTATCCAGCCTGCCTGGTGAAGGTGGTAGGAAAAGGTGGGAGCATCCCAGGCGGCGCGGCTTTGAGCGACGCAGGTAACTTTCAATGTCTGGACCGGGTCCTGTTGTCGCGACACGCGAGATTGATCTGTCCCATTGAGCGGAAGGGGCGCAGCCGAGGGAGTCCGGTTCTTGGCCAGAATGGATGGGTCGGTGAGCAGTTGAGCCGAGCCATCGGCTTGAAACTGCAACACATGGGGCATACCGAGAGCGCATGAAGGAAGCCAGGAGGAAACACGTTTTCCGGGTCAAGCTGGCGAACCGTGCCAAGGGCAGGGGTTCAAAGTGGTCCAAGATTAGCCACGTCAGTCCCCAGGTGAGGTCCCACCGAGGTATGAGCAAACGGGAGACTGGACGTCGGTGTTCCAAACGAGCCAACAGGTCCGAAAGGTCTTCGCAAGTGCCCGGATCCGGGAGGCCTCGGTGCCGGTAAGTGTCCGCAATCATGGCGCGGTAACCCTTGACGGTAATAGATGCGAAGCCTTGGCTGTCGAAGAGCCACAGGAAGAATTCCGCCAGTTGGGGGATAGTTAGATTCCTGGGGGGGGGGGGGGGGGGGGCAGGGGGACTGGAAGACCCGCCACTTGCCTTCATAGACCTTCCTGGTAGACAGTCTGTGGGCTTCTGCAATCGCTGCCACTGCCGCATCCAAGAAACCGCTAGCGACGAGGGCTTGCCAGACAACCTCCAGGCGTGTAGGAGGAGGCGTTCCGGGCACGGTCGGAAGAGAGCCTGACGGGGCTGCTTGAGCATCAGAGGCAGGGTGGGTAGCTCCAGGGGCGGGTTCGTCGCTAGAGCGAACAGGTCCCGTGGTCCAGCTCTTGGTCCAGCTGAAGGGGGCCACCAGCAGGAGAACCGTGGAGCATCCCTAAAGTTTCCGCAGGATCTTCGGCACCAGTATAGGCAACATAATCAACCCGTCCCAAGGAATGGGGAGAGCGTCCACCGCTGAGGCGAGTGGGTCCGGCACGGGCGAGACAAAAAGCGGCAGCTGGTTGTTCCACCTGGGGGCAAAAGGTTGACTAGTGGCATCTCCCATCGCGAGCAGATCAGGCGAAAAATGTCTGGGTGCAGAGACCACTCCGTGTGGAGAAGCTGGCCGCTGGGACCGGGCGTCTGCGAACACGTGCAGGTGGCCTGGGAAGAGGCGGGCTCGAAGAGCAATGCCCCAGACCCTGCACCAAAGCAGGAGAAGGTAAGGAGGATGCACAGAGAAGGCGAGCGAGTGCCCCCTTTTTTCTGTATGTAGGCCACCACTGTCAAGTTGTCTGAGAGTACAAGGACCTCCTGATGAACCAGCATCTCTGGCTATGCACCGCCTTCAACTCCAGCCAGTAGATTTGTTTGTCTGCGAGCTCCCGGGGCCAAAGACCCGAGGCCGATAGAAGGTCCGGTAACAGGTGCGCTCCCCAGCCCGACTGGCTCACGACGGTGCAGATGGACCACCGGGGCATGCAGGGGCACACCCGTCGGCAGCCGCACGAGGTCCGACCACCTCTGGAGGTGGGGGCGGACCAACGGAAACACAGGACCCGGATCCGACAGGGCGCCAGGTGAGGGGCGCCCTAGTAAGAGAAGGTGGAGCTGAAGTGGGCGGGCATAGAGCCTGCCAAGGGGTAACAGATCCGCTGCAGCGCTGAGCAATCCCAGGAGCTGAAGCCAGACCCTGGACGCGAAGGAGACCCCTAACTCCATCTGACGGGCGAGCTCGGCGATTTCTACTGTCGCGGCACCGGGAGGCAGACCAGGAAGAGGTCGGTCAGGAATTCCATTCCCAAGAGTATGAACCGGCGCGAAGGGGTGAGATCCAACTTGCCCGGATTGACTCAAAACCTGAGCCGGCGAAGGATAGAGAGCAGGTCGTCTCTGTCCTCTTCCAGAGCCGTGGCGATCTGGTTGTGCAGCAGCAGGTCATCCAGATAATTGGAGGCTGGACTCAAGGATCGCTGTCGGAAGCTGGCCATCACTGCGTTGAGGAGCCCTGTGAAAACCCAGGGACTGATGTAGAGGCCGAAGGGAAGGGCTCGGCACTGGTAAACGATCCCGCCGAAGGCAAGGCATAGATAACGGCATGATGACGGATAAAAGGGCACATGCAGAGAAGCGTCCAACAGGTCGAGGCTGATAGCGAAGTCCATCGGCCGGACAGCCGCATGAAGAATCCAGGCCGTCTCCATCCGAAGTGAGGCGCAGAAAAGAACTTGATTAGCGATGACAGGTCGATGACCGGACACCATATGCCGCTTGACTTGAGGACAATGGCAAGGCAGCTATAAAATGCCGGAGGGTCGTGTCGGGAGACTATAATAATAATAATAATAATAATAATGTATATTTTTAAGGCGCCTATACTTTCGACGGAAAAGCTCTAGGCGCTGTACAAATGACATACACACACCTTGCATCCTACAGCACATATTATATACCCTAACATACACACTCACGCAATGAGATATACAAGGAAAATAAACTTGGCAGAGTAAACACACCAACAATGTATTTTTCTCTAAAATATATTTTTTCGAGAAAATACTTATCGATGGCATTACTGTATTGAAGTAGCACTTAGCCTATCAATTTCAGCCCAGGGATCGTTGTGTACAGCAACGCCACCGGGGAACCACCCAAGTGAGCTGTACCAACGTCCCTGAATAGCTTCCCTTTACTGCGTAGTCTCCCTTACCTCATACGGCACATGTGCAGCCGTTACTTCGCTCTTAGTTGACTGGTGGCAAGCGGGGCAGGTGGGAGGGTCCTCCAAGTAATGCCATCGGTAAGTATTTTCTCGAAAAAATATATTTTAGAGAAAAATACATTTGTTTCCTCGAAAAACATTACCGATGGCATTACTGTATGGAAGAATTGCGAAAAGGAGGAGGCCGCCGCCAACTACCCCACGACTGCGGACGCATTAGCGAAAAAGGCTGGAATCAACACCTCACAATTTCAGCTAAGCATACCTAATGCGCCTGGTGCGTCGGCAGGGAGTGTTGAGCCGCCGAGACGTCACCCACCAGGGCCAGGTTGTCCCGCTGGCCGGAGAGGTCACGCAGATAGAAACGTGCAAAGGTGGATTCAGCTCTCCATCCTACTGCAGCAACAATGTCCCATACTGCGCAGCTGCGGTCAAAGGCGAGGCTGGTCGATACAGCTCTGATTTCGTGCGCCTGAATTCGCATCCGCTTGGCCCCTGAGGGGGAGAGGTCCTAGTAAGCGGAGCGTATGACCCACCACAACCATGAAGAGATAGTCTGCGCAGTAATGTCCATCTTGCCACGATATAAGGGCAGAAAAAAGGCGGGAGTGACTTCTCCGTAAAGGAAGGTTTTGTTCGTCGGAGGTATATCTTCAAGGCCCGAACAGGGTCCTGTTGGCGGGAGTCCTGGGACTGGGCGGCATCCGGCAGTGGCTGGATGGTGATCACCTGTGCCCTGGCCGAGGGGAGTCTGTTCTTGGCGAGAAAGGCCGGGTTTGTGAGGAGCTGCACTGTGCCATCCGCCCAGAACTGAAGGCAAGCGGGCTCTGTGGAAAGGGCATGGAGCTCGCTAACCCGCGCTGCTGTGGCGAGAGCAAGGAGAAAACAAGTCTTCCTGGTAAGGTCAGCCAGAGAGGCCAGAGGGAGGGGCTCAAAGCGTTCGGAATTGAGCCACGTTGGTACCCAGGGGAGGTCCCAGCGGGGCACCAGCGAGCGCGGAACCGGACGACAGAACTCAAAGTGGGCCATCAGGTCCGAAAGATCTTTACACGTGCCTGGGACCTCACACCCCAAATGTCTGTAAGTGTTTGCAATCATAGCCAAGTATCCCCGTATGGTAATGGGCGCCAAGTGTTGGTCCTCAAAAAGCCATAAGAAAAAATCGGCGAGGAGTAGCATAGTCAGTGTCGTGGGGGAAAGGCGTCGAGCCGAACACCAGGACTGGTAGACACGCCACTTCCCTTCGTATACGTGGAGGGTCTGCGGGCTGCAGCGATAGCTTCCACCGCTGCATGTGAGTAACCTCGTGCTGCGAGGGCCGCCCGCACAACCGCCAGGCATGTAAGGCTAGCCTCTCCGGGCACGGGTGGAAAAGGGCTTGTCGGGGCTGTTTCAACATCGTGTGAGGCGTCGGTAGCGTCACGGGGGGCTCCGTGGCGAGGCTCAACAGGTCGATCGTCCAGCTCTTGGTCCAGTGGAACGGGATGACCAGCAGGAGGACCGCGTTGCACCCCCAGAGCTTCTGAATGATCTTGGGAATCAGAACCATGGGAGAATGGGCGTAGGCCACGAAGCCGTCCCAAGGAAGAGACAGGGCATCCACTCCCCACGTGAGGGGGTCCGGAATGGGAGACACAAAGACCGGCAGTTGTCTGTTCCACCTCGTCGCGAATAGGTCGATGAGGGAGTCTCCCAGCGGGCACATATCATCTTGAAAATCTCCGGACTGAGTGACCATTCGGTGTGTAGAGGTTGGCCCTGATGGGACAAGGAGTCCGCTAACACATTCAGATGTCCAGGGATGTGGTGAACCTTGATAGAAATCCCGCTGTCCCGACACCAAAGCATCATCTGGTACAGGAGCATGCAGAGAGGCGGAGATCATGTCCCTCCCAACTTCTGGATGTAAGAGACTACTGTCGAGTTGTCGGACAGCACTAACACGCCTTGGCCCTGGAGACGAATTTCCCATTGATGGAGCGCCAACCAGACAACCTGTAGTTCTAGCCAGTTTATGTGCTTGTCCGAAAGGCTCTGCGACCAGTATACCGAAATCGAAGCAAAGCTCAGGAGATGTGTGCCCCAACCCGAGCAGCTGGCATCGGTGAAAAGGGAAACCCGAGGAGGGGGCGAGTAGAGAGGAACACCCGACCGAAGCCACTCTGGGTCCATCCAACGGAGGAGGTGGGTTCTGATCAAGGGGGGGACTGGTACCAAGGCATTGAGGTCGCCCAAGGAGGGGCGCCAGTGTAATAGCAGATGAAGCTGGAGAGGTCGCGTAAACAGCCTGCCTAGGGGCAAGAGATCCGACGCCGCATTCAGGAGACCGAGCAGCTGGAGCCAGGTCCGAGCTGACACCACGTCGGCAAGGTACACCAGCTGAGAAAGATCCATCAAGTTGTGGACGCGAGGCTCGGGCAAACGCACAGTCTTGAGGTCGGTCAGAAATTCCATGCCCAGGTGTATAAACCGACGAGATGGCAAGAGGTCTGACTTTCCCTCGTTGACCTGGAAGCCTAGGCGTTGAAGGAGATCCCACAGCGAGTCTCTGTCTGTCGCGAGGGCGATGGGAGTCCTGGTTCCGAAGCAGGAGGTCATCCAGGTAGTTGGACGAGGGGCTGGAGGCCGACCGACTGGCCCTGGCCAAGACGGCATCCATAAGTCTCGTGAAGACCCAGGGGCTGAGGTTGAGTCTGAAGGGTAGAGCGCGGAACTGAAAAACCTGTCCTTCGAAGGCGAAGCGGAGAAAGCGCCATGACGAGTGGATTGGGACGTGGATCCGCGATCTCCAGCCGAAGAGCGGCCGCCTTGAGCGGGTCTGCCGGTGACTGAGTCCACAAAGGCGATCGTCAGAGGGGGGGGGGGGGGGGTGTTGAAAGGTCAGGCGCAGACCGTCTGAGATGACAGAATGTATCCAAGGGTCGTCCGGCAGCAGCGACCGCCACTCGTCGCTGTGCAGGGCTAACCTCCCGCCAACTGGCGACCCAAAAGGTGTCGGCGGGGGTCGAGACGGGGGAGCGTCACTGGATCCGGCCACGCCCGGGCTGCCTAGAGCATCGGGGCCAGGCAGAGGTAGAAGAGGGCGGGGCTGCGAGGGGTCGACCGAACTGGGGCTGTCAACCAAAACGAGAAGAGGTTCCAGCTGGGGTACGGAAGGTGGGTCTGGAAAACAGCAGGGCGTGACCCCCTGACCTGCGGGTGGGAGGAAAGCAACGGCGGTCACTTTGAGGAGCTCTGGGCCACAGGTCCTTGGAGGATTCCCTCACCCGCTGCCAAATCGGGTCGAAGAGGTGCGACCCACCAACGGGGGCCTGGCGGAGCTGCGTCTTAACAGAGGAGGTTAAACCGGGGCAAGAACGAAGGAGGCTGTCGCGACGCATCAAATCACAATTAACCACGCCCGTAAAGGCGTTAGAAGAGGCGTGGTAAGCTGCCCGATTGGCCACTGTAGCAATGTTGCGAATATCCTCCAACTGGGAAATGCTAGAGCGCCCAGACTCTTCAGTGCAACAAACAATAGCCTGTGTCGCCAGTTCCAGAAAACCGGAACACGCGAGGGTATTTCGAATTCGAACCGCCATAGTATCCAGGCCGGGAGGCAAGATACGCCGAACCGCCTCTCTGCCACCCAGAAAGGCTTCCGCGTCCAAGTCCACTGACGGAAGGGGACAGAGGAAGAAGGGCGAGTGTCCATTATACCAGCACTGCCGGAAGGTAAGATTGAAGTCCTCCAACCATCGAAAGTCTGAGAAAAAAGTGCTTGTCGCCAAGACGTCCCTGTCCGAGATGCGTATTAAAGGCCTCCGTAATTGCGCGAAAACTGGGTGGTTGAGGGAGCGACTTAAAACGTTTGGGCTGAAGGTGGGCATCCATGAGAGCCAAAGACTTCCGCTTGATGGGAGGAGACGAAGGGCATACGTCCCGAGGAAGGAAGCTTGAAATCAGTCTAGTAGCCGAGTCTAAGGCCGCACACACATCGGACCCCAGAGCGCCACGGGCGGAAGGAGAAAGGTCCGCTCCCTCACGTTCAGAAGAGTAAGAGTGATCGCCAAGAGACCACAGGGCTGAAGCGGAGTCTTCCGGGTGCAAGCTAATAACGTCATCATTGGAGGCCACATTCGGATGAACGCTCGAGCGCGGTGAAGGAGAGCGGTAGGCAAGCAAAGAGGAGTCCCGGGAAGGAGAGGAAGCCAACGGAAGTCGGCGACGTAGAGAGGGATCGGGTCTGGAAGGACGCGAGACCCCCTTAGTCAACGGAACAACAGGAGGTGGAGAAGAGCCTACCGCAGAACGCGCAAGACTTGAGCGAGAACGACGATGGTCCCGCGAAGTTACACGTGAAGATGGAACAAAGCGGGGAGAGGAATTCTTCCAAGAACGAGACGTGGAATGGCGGTGGAGCGGGCGGGAGAGACGGTCCCGAGAGGAAGAGCGCTGAACCGAGAAAGCCAAAGTACGGTCCAAAGAAGAGGACCGTAAGGCCGCCAAGCCCCTGCGGGCCGAGGCGGAAAACCGAAAACGTCGAGTGTCCGGGGAAGAGGGCGACTGAAGATGCCGAGGTGTGGTACTCGTAACCGTTGCAGAAGGTCGAGTGGAAGAAGACAATAAATGGTGTGTACTCACGTGTGTGCTCGCTAAGGGGGCACAGTCGCTTTGCCGCTGTGCGCTAGGGCGCCCCTCACTTCGGTTATGATGTCCCGCCAATGGTGAGAAGACTGGGCGTAGAGAAGGCGGCTGGTCCGAGCGTTTCAAAGACATCACGATATCCGACAACGCACGCCATGGGCCGGTGATGGCAGAAGGTGTAGCAGCATTAAGGGTGTTCCTGATGGACAGACTGCCTGGCTGCAAGCGTGGGTCCTGGGAGTTAGCGGGTCGTTCCCTGCAGTAAAACCCCCATAACTGCGACCATTGAAGTTCTCGCCACAAGGCACACACGTTGCACGTCCGAGAAGAGGAGCAGCCAGAACACGGTAGGCAGATGGAGTGATTATCAGTGGGCCACTGAAAATCCTTACAATGCCAGCACGTCTGAACTTGCATTCTGCAACAAACAGAACAAAGGTACGGCGTAAAAGGAGCACAACGGCCACGTTGTCAGAACACGAAACGCGTTGAGAAATGTCTTTCGAATACGAGTCAAACAAATATCCACAGAGTAATGTCGCTGCCTGTGTTGAAAACTCCTAGACTTCTGGCTATGACAGTACCCGAGGCCTACCTCGATACACTTAAAAAAGTCTAGAAAGAAATCCAAAGAAGGGAGCCGTTTGGGCTGACACAACCGACATAACTGGAAGCTAAGCGCGAAACTGGTAACGGTTGCGCATCTGCCGTATGAGGTAAGGGAGGCTACTCAGTAAAGGGAAGCTATTCAGGGACGTTGGTACAGCTCACTTGGGTGGTTCCCCGGTGGCGTTGCTGTACACAACGATCCCTGGGCTGAAATTGATAGGCTAAGTGCTACTTCCATACAGTAATGCCATCGGTAATGTTTTTTGAGGAAACAAAGAAATGCTCACACACACCAAAGATATACGTGTACCATACAACTAATAATGGATACACTAGGCAGCTCTCACTGCAGCAACAAAAACAAAAATAAAATAATTATAACGGTGAATGCACGTTTAAAGGAATAAATGTGTCTTTAAAGACTGCCGGAAACTATTGGCTGGTTCAACATATCTGAGGGATTGTAGGAGTTTATCCCAAAGAAATGGTCCTTGGTATGAGACAGACCTCTCGCGAAAAGACTTAGTTCTCACAGTCGGAAAGCATAATAGTTTAACATCTGCTGAGCCAGGGACCGCACTCCGACCAAACGAAGGGAGGCGGTAGGGGATCCCTGGCTCGCCAAGCCCGCTTGGAAGACCGCGAGCGGAGGGGAGCTTAGCAGCGATCTGGCGGATCCGATCCTGTGACGTCGATCCTGCGAAGTCTCGCCGGGCCCGCCTAGATAAAATGGGGCGGGGAGGGGGACGCAAAGTGGCTCGCGAGGCCCACTTGGAAGCATCGGAGTGGGGAGGGAGCAGCAAAGGGCTCGCGGGCCACGCTCAGACGAATCGGAGCGTGGGTGGAGTGTGTCTAAGTCTCGCGTGTACGTGGCTCGCCGGGCCCGCTCAGAAAGTTCAGAGTGTGTGGGGGGGGGGGGGGGGGGGGGTGCGGCACGTCTATCGCACTCGGGTCACACTCGGACGAGTCGGAGCGTGAGGGAGAGCATATCTTACTACCTCTTTCTCTTTTTTCATTCGTTCAAGCCAGTCGCGCCGGGCCTGCTCAGAGAAATCAGAGCGGGGGGGCATGGATGTACGCTCGGCCCGCCAGGCCCACTCGGGCAATTCGGAGGGGTGGGGGGGGAGCAGCGTGCAAGGGTCGCGCCGGGCCCACCCAGAAGAATCGGGGGTGGGGGGGGGGGGGAGACGTAAGTGTGACTCACCAGGCCCGCTCAGATGGCTCGAAGCGGTGAGAGAGCAAGGCTACGGCTCTTGGGTCACGCCTGGGCGAATCGGGGCGTGAGGGGGAGCAAGTTCTCTTTCTACCTCTTTCTTTCTACTTTTGTTTGCGTACATCTCCGGGCCTTGCTGGGACGAATCAGAGCGTGGGGGGAGCGTGCAATAGTCGCGCCGGGCCCGCCCAGAAAAAGGGAGGGGGTGAGGGGGTGGGGGGATGTAAGTATGGCTCTCCAGGCCCGCTCGGACAGTTCGACGTGGGGAGGAAGCAAGGCTACGGCTCTCGGGTCGCGCTCGGACGAGTCGGAGCTTGAGGGAGAGCAAGTTCTCTTTCTATCTCTTTCTTTCTACTTTCGTTTGTGTAAGTCTCCGGGCCATGCTCTGACGAATCGGAGCATGGGGGGAGCGTGCAATAGTCACACAGGGCCCGCCCGCCTGCAAAAATCGGGGCGGGGGGGGGGGGGGGGGGGGGGGAGTGAGGCTCACCAGGCCCGCTCGGACAGTCGGACAGTTTGAAGCGGGGAGGGAGCAATTCTACGGCGCTCGGACCATGCTCGTAAAAGAAAATCGGAGCGTGTGGGGCGCGTCTCTACACCTCTCCTGCCCCACTCGGAACACTCAGAGCAGGGAGAAAGTTTCTGTAAGGTTTAGCGAATAAGAAGCGCACCTACCTGTGGACCGGACGACCCGAAGGACAGAGCGAAGGGGCCCCACGGGCTGACAGATCGACAACATCCAAGCATGAACGCCGAGGTCCCGTAGGAGGTTTTGGCGCCGGGAAGGACGGACACGTCCGTAGAAGTCCCAAAGCTGGGACCCACGGTCCTCGCTCCAAGCGGAGCACCCCTCACAGGTCCGATCCGAAGCGCCGACCGACGAGGTGAGAGTCTCCGCAACGAAGGCCGGTCCTGAAGGCGTAGACGCCATAACGCTCACCGTACTACAGCCCACACGAAAGAGTTCACTGAAAGGGCAATAGAACTCACAAACGATAACGATAATGAGTTCAGTACTAGTCACAAGCTGACTATACGAGGCCAAAGCCAAAGTAAGAGTTCATGGTAAAATCCAAGCACAAGTCAGACGAACCCGGTCGGAACAAAGCACACACGAAAGAGTTCACTGAAGGGCCATAGAACTCACAACAGTAACGAAGAAGAGCTCAGAACTAGACACAAACTGACTACACGAGGCCGAAGCCAACGTAAGAGTGCACAGTAAAATCCAAGTAGAAGTCAGATGAAACCGGAGCTAGGCCAAAACACGACCACACATGGTCGAGCTAAGAGTGAAACTGGCGGGCTTTCGCCCAACACGCCACCGGATAGGGTGGTAAGGGCAGGCCACCTGGGGCCCTTATGCATGGATCCCCGGTGTCTCCTCCCCAGTTGTGCATGGGACACAACTTTGCTTAGGCTGAAATCGATAGGCTGTGGAGTGTGTTCCATACAGTAATGCCATTGGTAATGTATTTTGAGAAGACAAATAATGGGCTACAGGTAAGGCATGCCCTCTGTGATTGTTCTAGATGTGATGGAAAGTGTTGGTGACAATAATTGAATAAAACATTTTTTTGTGCTGATCTTTTTTTAACAAGTGAGTTTTGTAATTTTTGGCTCATGTGTGAAGCAAAAATAAGTATGTTCTGGGCCACTGGTCGTTCATCCGTTGTCCAGTGTCCGTCGGCCATCCTCCATGGTAAACTTTAATATTGACATTTTCTCAGAGACTAATCAAGACACAGACTTCAAACTTTGCCCAAGGTTACATTGTGACAAGACCTTTCTAAACATACCAATGTTAGTGACCTCTCTCAAAGGTCAAGGTCACAGGGGCCTCAGGTTACAAAATAGCCATATTTTGACAAAAACTTTTCTTGGTTTCACAAAACAAACCCAAACTTGGTACAGAGATACCTGATTGTAAGACCTATTTATGAATACTAATTTGGATGACCCCTTGGATATGTCAAAGGTCACAAGAAGTCAGCAAATGTGTGAAAAATGCCAATTTTGGATAGAATTGTAGTTTATTTGGCATAAAGGTAGCTGATGACAAGATCTTTTTATGCAGACTGATTTGGTTAACTCATTCTACCCCAACACCGAAATCCCAAAATTTTGCCGTTGTCCTCAGAAGACTGCATTGCAGTGCAGGACACAGATCGACCATGATAGTTCAAGGGTGATGCCAGAATAGCTTGGCGCCCATAGGCGCCAAGCTATTCTGGCATCACCCTTTAACTATCATGGTCGATCTGTATCTTGCTGTGGTTTGTCTGGGGTAGAATGAGTTAACCCATCACAGAGGACAAGTTTCATGGTGGGTTGACAAATTTGGGAAAAGGGTCACTCTTCTGAAAACTGCTCAGCTGCAGTGCATGTTCTTCAAACACAAAAACCAATGCTGTTGTTATATTTTTCACTACAGTTTTGCTACTGTTTGACTTTACTATGAATAAACTAATTAGGGTAATGTAGAGACTCCGTTTGTGCATTTAACACTATCTTTTTAAAGCACGTTTTTCCTGACTGGCACCTTGGTGTGTGACATGGCTATGGTGGTCTTAAAGAACCTACCACAAAGCACTGCACTTGCTCAGAATTAATATTTTAAACCCCAGAATAGTGAAGATAATTGATATTTCTGTACAGTAGATTTGGGCTGGATTTGACAAAATGAGGCTTTTGTGCGACGATACATCAGTAAAATTGCTGTCCCACATGTAACATGTGGTGTAAACACAAAAAGCACTCCCCTCAACGCTGCGTTGTACAACACGCTGTGTAGAGACGTGTGTACCAACACATACGAAAATAGGGTCTATTTTTTAACCTTTAAAACTTAGCCCTGGTGAAATAAAGAACAAATGAAGCTTGTCTATGAAGACAATCGTATGAAACCCGTCTGGCGTGATCGGAATTGCATTACGTGTGGGTATACTTCGAGAACACTTTCGCAGATGAATAACGATTTTGCCCTTCTTCCGCGGATGAATATATACACACCACAGTGGGGCTGTGCGATCCGCAAGCTATTTTGGGTGCCTCCATTGTTTCCGGTTGATTGATTGTACGTGTACCGCGTGGTGTGAACCCCCGGAGCAACATGTTACATGCGAGGCGTGATGCATGCATTTATAAGTAAGTAATTTTATTAAGCTGCTATCATCTTCCGAGATATTTCAACAATTTGCTGTTCACAGACTGTAAACTGCACGCAAGTTTCCTAAACTTTAATGAGGAATAGTGGGGGCAGTTGACAGGGAAAAAAAATACTAGCACTGTCATTTTTTATCCCCATGTCACAGTTCTGAGCACTTTTCAGAAGAGTGACCCAAAAATGCATAAATTTTCAGAAAATATGGATTTTGTTGGTACAGGAGCCAGCCCTTTTCTTATTTTAAGACACTTGAACGCTTGCTTATTTCTGTAAGATGTCAGAAAGGTCAAGGTCACACATGTGGATTGGTCATATACGTGAGCCATAAGGGCTTTGCCTTTCTTTCTATATTATATTATGATGTGTTAATTTTTTTATGTAACTTTTTATTCAAGTAAGTTCACGTTTTTGTGTGTGTGTGTGTGTGTGTGTGTGCCATATGCATGTTTACCCTTCCATTATATACACATATGCAAAACTGAAAACACTAGCACAACTGCTGGCATTTTTGCCTAGAGTGTTCATTCACCGAGGTAAAATGGTGACCCATGTCTATATGCTAATATTAAACTTTACCTTTGATGTGCATTGTGGGTGTGTACACACCTATGGGCTTGGGCTGCTACATGTATCTGTACATACATCTCTAATGTCTTAAATGTAAAACTGTGTTCCACCAGCCCCAAACTTTAGGTACGTCACATATTCCTTTGCCTGTCAGTAGCATTTTTTTGTTGCTATGATTTCTGCCAGAATCATTGCAAGGGTTAGAATGGGACTTGATGAAGGTAAATTAAGTCTGACCAAGAATCGTAGACTTTGTCTGGAATATGTTGGTTTTCTTCATGATTTGCTTGTGACATACCCACGTTTGTTGGGGCCACCCTGATCCTTGTTGACATACTCACCATGTAGTCCAGAGAGATGTATGGCCAGGTTTATTATGTTGGGTGAGTAATAGTTTGTTTCATTTGTGTTTTTCAGGTGAAGAAATACCCAGAATATGAGGGCATTGCCGTGGAGCAGACAAAACTGGAAGAATATTTTGCATCAGTGGACAAAATCAGCAAAGCCAAACTGTTGCGAAAAGGTCGCATTGTGAATATACCAGACCTGGTCAACATTCAGCCTGGAGAACGTGGATTTTTGACAGACATTATCACTTTGAAATCACTTGTTTCACCACCTGAAAAAGACAGGATCCTCATGTTTGAAACGCTCGTTTGTAACGGACAAGGAAATTGTCGTACAGCATGTGGAGGTAGTGGAAAGTGTGTAGAAGGTGAATTTAGTTACTTACATCCTCTATTTTAATGTTCCAACTGTAGGAAATATATCTGCCATGAAAGTACCGGTAATTCCTTTGCAAGTACTTGTATGTAGTCTGATTTTGATAATGATATGTAGAGGTCACACAAAATGTACTCTCATGACAAATCCATTTCAAACAACCGCTGTATATCCACATATTTTGTTTTTAGGCAATACAAGTCATGTAGTGTATATTTTCCTTAAAAAATATTAACAAGACCTAACTTTCTTGTGGAGTGCATGTTACGTGGTAGTCGTAGTCGTAGTATGATAATCACACCAGATGCATGCACCTAAGGTTCTTATAAAGAAACTTAACTCAGCTGCAACCCATCACATGTGGCTTAAGGATGTAGACCACACTGGAGTAACAGTTCCAACAATATTTTATTGCAGCGATGTGATCTCCACACAATGCATTCACAAATGCACCAACACTGATACACTGTCTCCTCTACAAAGCATCAACAGTTTTGACACACTGCATCTCTCATACAATGTGCACACTATACACTGCATCACTCCGTCACAGGCAATGTACCTATGATACACCGCATATCTCTGTCACTGACAATGTACCCACATGCTTCCTAGCATGTCTTTTATAGTATTATAGCTTTCCAGAATAATCCAGCAAATTCACACAACAAAACCAATCAGAAAGGAAAACATAACCAAAACTTATTAATATTAATGAAAGAGAATTTACTAGAATGAGCTACCAAGTTCCACTATTATTTTAAACGCCTTTTATACAGTGTTGCAAAATGTTGCCAACACTTTGACGTCACATGTGAGGTCACTAGACAGATCGCAACTTCGCTCGAACATTCTGGTCTATTCGCAGCGAAACCATGCATCACAAAAATCGACCGCGACTATCTGTGCGACTTTGCTAGAAACTTCCAGTCAAATCTTAGCGTATCATAACAAAGTCAATTTCGCTGTCCGTGCGAACGAGAATGAATCCTACTAAAAAGGTACGTGATTCGTATCCAAAATAGCTAAAATAAATATCCGATTTTTCTTACGATTAATACACACATGCTCTCACAAAATAACACAACCACAAACGTAACATTACCCCCCTTTTTAGAACAAAATTTCACAAAATTTCTTCTCAAATCTCAAAAATACGGTTGTGGCTGTGTTGACCTACACAGAACCCTAAAAAACTAACAATTTCACATCAAAATCAAATCAAATCAACAGCTCTAAAATGAACGTCTCACAGTTCCTTTAAACTGTCCTGAACGAAGATATGTTTCTTTAAACTGTCCTGGACAAAGAAATGTTCCTTAAAACTGCTTTGCTCAGGTAATCAGCTCCAAAGTTCTGCAAACCCTTGATAGACTGTAATTCAATGTCAAAGTTTATTCTGGAACATCGCCAAATCATGAGATGGGTACAGTTCAGACAGTTCAAGGGTTAATGGTCCAGGGTCGAATACTGTCCGCTTATGGAATGTACGATAGTCCATACACGCCAAATTGGATTTTTCTGGTTTCTTCACGATGACCACTGGTGATCTGGAATACCTGATGACTCCTAGGTCTGGCGTCTCCCCAACATTCTTCCTTAGTCCCTCCCTCGTGTTTGGAAAGTAGACAACACGGTTCGTCACGAACCGGCTCGTTCTATGTCAGACCAACCTCACACTGGACGGTGTCCGCAGTCCCTGAGTCAGGCGTAAATCGATGCCCAAACTCCATAGTTAGGATTCTCAGCTTCTTCTGCTGTGCCTGGGCCAAGTTTCCGACAGACTGAACATCCTCCACACCCACAAAATCGAACAATTTCTCGTCGTCTAGTCTCTCAGTGTCAGCAGTCAGACGCACTGATGCAGCTTGTTGTGGTTTGCACTGACTACCTCTATCGATGTATTTCTTCAGTAAATTCATGTGGTAAGCATTCGATTTGTTGTTGACTTTGACTTCGTAGTCGTCGATGTCAACCACTGTGTCAAACGTGCATGATCCCCAATCCCGCATGTCCAGCAGCAGTCGGCGTATTTCTGTGTCTTGTTCCTGCCGCAATCGCTCCAGATGGTTCTTCAGGTCTTGCTTCCGTTCCTGTCGAACTTTATCCAGACCTCTGTTGAGATCGTCGACGGCTTTCACATGCTGACTCCAGCTCCTGTTTCTCTCTTTCCTTCTCCTCCTCCTGCAGTTCCGACATCTGTCTCAGAGGAGCCCTATCTCGTTCATGGCAATCGTTCACCTGGCTTTTCGGTGACCCCATCTGATCATTGTGGCGGCATTCGGTATCGTGCCACCGACTGTCCAACTCCTGCGCCTGTGTTTGCTGCACACGGTGGACGGCTGCTCGCTGTTCCGCCTCCAGCCTATCTCGCGTCCACCTGGTTCTGCAGTCGCTCCAGCGCCTTGCGCTTCTCTTCCTCCAACTTTTCTCTATTCACCATGGCTGTTTCTATGTTGTCAGCCACTTTTAGAGGGATGGTATGGTGGCTCTTTTCTTCCTGACCTCTCATAGTAACTGCACAAGTTTCAGGTCTCCACTCCGGATCTGGATCCACTGCGTTTCTGGCACCATTAACGTTTCCGATGATAAGATCGTATACTGGGGTCTTCACGCATAGCACCTTCACCTCTCCTGTCAGGTAGAGGGTGTTGACACTGACCTTGGCAAGGGAGATGACTCTCCCAGTTCCGTCGGCCAAGATGAGGGTTGTCCACTCCTGTAGCTTATAACCGGTGTCTCTCAGCACTCTCACTAATGTATTTTAGACGAATCCTGACACCACCGGCATGTTCGGCACTTCATTCTCAGGCAGCGCAGTGTTTGAGACTGGTAAGAATGTAGCCCCATCGCCAACTGGGATGCGTCCATTCTTTCTGAAAGACTCAATCAGCTCCGGTGTTGCTCGTCTTTCTCCAGACTCCAAGTCACTAGATGACGTCACATCATTGGCCAGTACAGCGGCGGCTCTGTGTTGAGACGTGGTACCACTTCTGCCTGTTATCCCATGATCTTGTTTGGGTCTTCTGGTGTTATCGCCTCAGGGAACATCCTTGGAAGGACATTGTATCGCCTTGTGTCCTTTCTTTCCACAAAGGAAACATGTCAGGCTCTCCATCTAGCTGTTTCAGGGTGTCTCTGACGTTGTGGGTTTCCTCTGCTGGTGTAGACCCGCGCTGCTGCCTACCGGGCCCGAACTTCATGTTGTGGACGTCCAGGTATCTTTGAGCGAAGTCTGCAAGGGCCTTCAGAGACTGGTCCTTTTGCTCCCTGAGATGGGCGGCCAGGTCCTTAAAACATGCGTTGAGGACTTGTTCTTTGATGATGAGGTCACACAGGTCCTGGTACTCCTTGTTCATACCAGCCAGCTCTATCCATTTCTCCAGGTAGCTCCTGATTCTTTCATTGAATAGGCCGGGTGTTTCTCCTTCCTCAGGCCTGCAGTTCCGAAATCGTCGCCTGTAACCCCCTTCAGTGAAGTCATACTGTCTCAGCAGGGCGGATCTCAGCTGCGTATAATCTTCAGCTTCTTCTCTTGGCAAGCGGGTGTAAAATTCAAGCGCGTTACTGGTTAGAAGTGCGCTCAGTTTGATGGCCCAAGTCTCTTGTCTCCAGTTGTTGCTGCTTGCGAAGCGCTAAAATCGCTCTAGGTAAGCGTCCATTTTATCTGAATTTTCTACGAACGGTGGTAGCTTTGGCACATGGGCTGCTTGCTCTCTGCTGGCTAAGGCTGTCGCTTCAGTTGCCCTCTGGCTCTGTGCTTCTATCTCCATCTGCTTTAAATGAATTTTGTGTTGTCGCTGTCTCTTCACCTCTTCTTGCTGTTTCTCTGCCTCTTCTGCTTGAATTTCGAGTTTCCTGATTTCACGCTCTTTAGCTCTTTCTTCTCTCTGCAGTCTGTTTTCCTCTCTCCAATTTCTTTTCTTCTCAGAGTCTCTTTTCTCTTTCTCTCTCCATTCTCTCCTTCTCTTTCTCTTGTACAAACTCTAGGAGCTTGGCTCCTTCCAGTCCACATTCCTTTCCAACTTTCAGGAATGTCTCCATTTCTGATGTCGCCATCTCTGCGTTTCACTGGTGGCTGTTGTCTCCGGCTACCCTTTCCACAGAGCCAACTGAAAAAGTCCCGTCGGAGGTGCCAAATGTTACGCGGTAGTCATAGTCGTTGTATGATAATCACACCAGATGCACACACATAAGGTTCTTTTAAAAAAACTTCACTCAGCTGCAACCCGTCACATGTGGCTTAAGGATGTAGACCACACTGGAGTAACAGTTCCAACAATATTGTATTGCAGCGATGTGATCTCCACACAATGCATTCACAAATGCAACAACACTGATACATTGTCTCCTCTACAATGCATCAACAGTTTTGACACACTGCGTCTCTCATACAATGTACCAGGGCTTGTAATTTTCCGCGGTTTCGCGAATTTCCGCTATTACCAAAAAAAATTCCGCCGAGAAGAGTATGGTTTTCCGCAGAACAAAAAAGGCATTTTGGCGTAGCGCTCGGGGTCAGGCGCCTGCAGTTGAGAGCCTAACGCTATACTGTACCGCTAAGCTTTCGGGGACCCACAACCAGTCTTGATTACGCATGCGCAGCAAATTTCCGTCCATTCTGTGTTTGTTCCGGTTGCTTCGAAATTGCCGTCTGGAGCACATGCTTAGCGATTTTTACAAACCATGCCTCCAAAGAAGCAGAAGTAGTTGGTGAAGTTTTATCCAGACTACAAGCGTCGACGAATTGAGAAAGGGTGAACACTTTGCCTTTCGTAAAATGCGCCGGGCAGACATAAACATCGCTGCTGATTGGCAAGGTGTTCGATTATTCGGCCGGAGCTAGGTGTTGCGTGAGTACCCCCCCCCCCACCCACCCCCGTCGTTTCATTTTTCGGCAGCTACTTCTCACACCCCCCCCCCCCTCCCCCCCGGCCAATTTCCTCTTTTTTAACTCCAGACCATTACAAGCCCTGAATGTACACACTGTTACACTGCGTCTCTCACACAATGTACGCACTATACACTGCATCACTCCGTCACAGGCAATGTACCTACCATACTCCGCATATCTGTCACTGACAATGTACCCACACGCTTCCTAGCATGGTCTTTTATAGTATTATAGCTTTCCAGAATAATCCAGCAAATTCACACAACAAAACCAATCAGAAAGGAAAACATAACCAAAACTTATTAATATTAATGAAAGAGAATTTACTAGAATGAGCTACCAGGTTCCACTATTATTTTAAACGCTTTTTATACAGTTTGCAAAATGTTGCCGACACTTTGACGTCACATGTGAGGTCACTAGGCAGATCGCGACTTCACTCGAACGTTCTGATCTATTCACGGCGAAACCACGCATCACAAAAATCGACTGCGACTATCCGTGTGACTTTGCTAGAAACTTCCAGTCAAATCTTAGCGTATCATAACAAAGTCAGTTCCGCTGTCAGTGCAAACGAGAATGAATCCTATTAAAAAGGTACGTGATTCGTATCCAAAATAGCTAAAATAAATATCCGATTTTTCTTACGATTAATACACACATGCTCTCACAGAATAACACAATCACAAACTTAACAGTGCAAGTCTGAGTGTGCTCTTGACATGAGTCATTCTTATTCTAAATTTGTCATCATCCCAGTCATACATCAAAGTGAGTTTTTGTGTGTATGTACTAGCTACTACTACTGTATTAGTACTAGTCAGTGTGGGTAACAACAAAGTGAAAGAAACTAACTGTAACAGTAGGAGGGCAGGGGGGGGGGGGTGGGGGGGGGGGGCTGGTCCTGGTCCCCACAAACAAAAAGTGGAAATGAGCAAAGGAAATGCGACTGTATACTGACAAGCAAAAATAATGCAACACTTTTAGAATCATAAATTGTATCCGATGATTCCAAAAATATTGCATTTCTTTCGCTCATCAGTATAGTGTTTTTGATTATTCCAATAATTTTGCATTTATTTTGTTCATCAGTATATAAGTAAAAAAGTCAAACCTGGTACAAAAGATAAATCAAGGTGCTTTTTCGCCTGCTCCAGTGAATGAGCCACTGAATAGGGCAAAGTCTGGTCAGTGCCAAGACGCAGCACGTGGTGTGTGTACAAACCACAACTTTTGATGGCCAATTTTGTTTCTTTTCAGGGTGTCCACACTTCAAGGAAAGAGCATCGAGTGGACACTTCTGCACCTTCAATGTGAAACTGAACATGTACACAGGTGCCATTGGTGTCTGGTATGTGACGATCAGAGGTTCACATGTTGGGCCGGATGAGGTTTGGCATCCTCCAGACAAAAACCCTCTGCACAATCCAGTGGTATGTAGTGTTGTTACTATTTAACACATTCAGTGCCAAGAAAGTTTGAACACCCCCCAACTGCAAGAGGCATAATCCTCATGAGTCCCCACAGTTGCGGGGGCTCTTGTGGATCTATGCCTCTTGCTGACACCACTTTGAATCCATCTTCCTGGGATTTTTTGGTCTTGAATTAACAAAAATTGCAGAAACACAGTGTGTGGGTCAGCTGACACTGAATGGGTGAAGATAGTGTTCACCTTGTAAAATAAGATAAGTGAATGATGCACATGTAAAAATTTTAAAAAAATCTGCTTGACTAGGATGACAGTCCTTATTGCGAATATAATAATTCAGTCTGACGGCCGTATTTTCCAAATTTTGGAAGCATCATCTAATGACTATGCATCAGTTGCAGGAGATGGATCGACCATGATAATTCAAGGGCAGTGCCAGATTAGCTTGGCACCGACAGGCGCCAAGCTAATCTGGCA
This sequence comes from Semisulcospira habei, assembly GCA_036245525.1. NCBI lineage: Eukaryota > Metazoa > Mollusca > Gastropoda > Semisulcospiridae > Semisulcospira > Semisulcospira habei. Next base: position 26,371,891 of record BTPG01000001.1, on the reverse strand, counting down.
CTACCCTTGAATTACGGTCGACCCATCACCTGCTGTAGTGCTTCAGGGCTGAATGGGATAAGCAGAAAGTTACAGTAATTCACTCAGCAGTCATGTCTTACTTTTGTGTAGCTGAGGCAACAGTACATCAAGGCATTTGAGGCTGGCTTCACATCTTGTCAGCAACTGGAGGCGGTGGTGGATACCCCAGAGAAAGTTGGAAAGTCCCAGTTGCGCGCTTTTGTGAAGTGAGTGATTTATTGTTGTTTGTCAAAGTTAGTCACTCCTATCCTTATCAAGGAACACAAGGAAGAAGAAGTCAGTATGCTGTTTGTGCAATATTATATACTGATGAGCAAAAGAAATGCAACATTTTTGGAATGACATTTATTTTGCATGTCTGTATACATAGATAACTCATTTCATCCCCAATGCACTACAGCAGAAGATGGATCAACCATGATAATTTAGGGTAGTGCCAGATTAACTTGGTGCCTGAAGGCGCCAAGCTGATTTGGCACTACCCTTGAATTATCATGGTCGATTCATCTCCTGCAACTGGTGCATAGTCATTAGATGATGCCTCCAAAATTTGATAAATACAGCCTTGGGTTTGAATGAGTTAATATCATATAACATTCATCGATATGATAATAAAGCAACATGGATTGGTCATGATATATTTAATAAAGCAGCAGATGGATGGATCATTGCTTTTGCTTGTCTGTATGCATAGTTAAAATCTTCTCACATTCATCCATATGATAAGAAAGCAGCAGATTGATTGGTCATGACATTTCAAGGTCCCCCAAAGTTCCTCAACATGATTGTCCAGCTACACGAGGACCAGCAAGGCCAGGTCAGACTCAACAATGATCTCTCAGAACCATTCCCTATTCTCAACGGCGTAAAGCAGGGCTGCGTGCTGGCACCGACCCTCTTCACCATCTTTTTTAGCATGATGTTGAAGCAGGCCACAGTGGACCTCGATGATGACGATGCAGTGTACATCAGGTATCGTCTCGATGGCAGCCTGTTCAACTTTAGACGACTGCAGGCCCACACGAAAACCCTAGACCAACTGATTCGTGAGCTGCTTTTTGCTGATGATGCTGCCCTCGTTGCACACACAGAGAGAGCCCTGCAGCGCATCACGTCTTGCTTCGCAGATGCTGCCCAGCTCTTTGGACTCGAGGTCAGTCTGAAAAAGACAGAGGTCCTCCATCAGCCGGCACCCAAGACAGTGTATCGCCCTCCTCACATCACCATTGGCGAGTCTGAACTAAAGTCAGTGCACCAGTTTACTTACCTTGGCTGCATTATCACGTCGGACGCCAAGCTGGACAAGGAGCTTGACAGCAGGCTGGCAAAAGCGAACAGCGCTTTCGGGCGACTTTTCAAGCGGGTGTGGCACAATCAACAGCTGAAAACAGGCACCAAGATCAGCGTGTACAGAGCTGTGGTCCTCACCACCCTGCTGTATGGTTCCGAGTCTTGGGCCCTCTACCGCAGCCAACTACGACTCCTCGAACGCTTCCACCAGCGCTGCCTGCGTACCATCCTGGGCATTCACTGGAGTGACTATGTCACCAACGTCGAGGTCCTTGAACAGGCTGAAACTGTGAGCATCGAGGCTTTGCTGCTGCGGACACAGCTCCGCTGGGCGGGGCATGTCTCCAGGATGGAGGATCATCGCCTACCAAAGATCACCCTGTTCGGCGAGCTTGCTACTGGACACCGTGACAGAGGGGCACCAAAGAAGAGATACAAAGACTGTCTCAAAAAGTCACTTAGTGTCTGCCAAATCGACCACCACCAGTGGTCTTCGCTTGCTGCGGACCGTGACACCTGGCGCTCCACCATTTACAAGGCAGCTGTCTCCTTTGAGGACTCTCACAGAGCTAGCCTTAAGGACAAGCGGCTCAGGAAAAAAAACAGAGATGCCGCAGCTCAGAACCCTGGCCATACCTTCCCCTGCAGCCACTGCGGTCGAACCTGCCTGTCTCGGATTGGCCTCCGCAGCCACGAACAAGCCTGCAGACGTCGTGGGCAACTCCTATAAAATCTTCGTTCGCGAAGTCAAGCCAAGAGAGAGAGAGAGACATTTCAAGGGTAGTTCCAGATTAGCTTGGTACCTTAGAATTTTTGTTTATTTGTTGACTGTTGTTCATTCTTGTGTGTGCATGTATATGTGTGGGTGCATGCATGTGTGTGCATGCCGTGTTCCACTGTCACCATGAGATGGCCTTAGTTGCCTGCTTGGTGTTGAATCGTAATAACTGACTTACTCTGTTTCCAGAACCCTCAAGAAAAGACAATGCAGGCAGTCACACTCACCGAATGCAGACGTTCTACAAAAGAAGCAGCATCAAATACAGCCCAGTCCTTCTAGAAGAGAAAGCAGGGAGAATCAGAATGATGAAGTATCTTGTCCTGATTTAGATCTGAAGCTGGAAGTCTGCTGTGTGGATGATTTCAGCTCTGTCTCAGATTTTGAGGTATTTTGTGAAATGCGAATGCACATGAATATGTGCTGGTACGTGTGTTGTGCATGGTTGTGTGCTAGCACATGCATGCTTCTGTAATATGGTTGTAGTGTTCTTCAATACATTTTTTGTGGGTAGTTCATAGGCTCACATGTGATAGCAAACATGAGTCTATGTACTGGCTGTCCGACGCCCGTCCGTCATACGTCTGTTGTATGTTGCCCATGGTAAACGTTAACTCATTCAGCCCCGACACACCACAGGTAACCTCGCGCTGGGACCATATGGCGTTGAGGCGCGTCCCTTGGGTGGTGGATAGGGGGTCCCTCGCTAGAGGGGTGCACTGAATGAAATAAGGTGCCGTGAACCAACATGGTCTAAGGGAAGGTGACCCCGACAGAAAACCCCTGGTCCTCCTAGTAGGGGGTTGGGCGTGGGGGTAGCTTCCCCACCCTACAGAAAAGGAAATAGCTACAAAAACGCCGACAAAAAGACAAACAGCAATTCCTTTCCTGGAGGAGGAAGGTTCTTCTACCAGAAGATTTATGACGTCCTGTGGTGAAAG
>BTPG01000001.1:26343854-26368361 GCA_036245525.1 Semisulcospira habei | reverse complement strand
CATATAGGAGAACTGCTTTTACATTGGAGTTGAATATCCGGACTTTTGCCTAGGTGTTGCCTTTTCAAAATTAGTCTGTCTTCTTCCACAGCAACACCTCATAAAGCTTTAGGGCTGCAATCCGCGCTGTACTGGTGGTGCTACCAGTAAATTCTGGAGGCGTATTCTAGTACATGCGTTGTGTTTGCAATTTCAGGTTACACCGTATGCCTACCTGAAGACCCCCCCCCCCCCCCCCCCTTGGGGCGAAACCGGTCGTAGGCGGCAAAAACCTAATACTCAGCAGGTCCAATATCTGATTGGGAATATTTTCTAGCATCCCCTCCTTTTTTTTTTTTTTTGGGGGGGGGGGGGGGGAGAGGTCTGGATATTCTCCAGCGGATGGCGGGGCGCCTGGGGGTAGTCCCTACTGTTTAATGTAGTAGGTGTTCAGTGGAAGGCTCAAAATGATAGGTCTGTCATTCCTTCTCTCCCACTACCCTCTCCTTTCTAGTGAGCGATGCAGTCACAAAAAGGACAGCTGATGTCCTGATGACACAATGCAAGCTTACCAGCACAGCACAGCATTCTCAGAATTGAATGAATAATTGAATATATATATATATATATATGTGTGTGTGTGTGTCAGTGTGTGTGTGTGTGTGTGTGTGTGTGTGTGTGTGTGTGTGTGTGTGTGTGTGTGTGTGTGTGTGCAAGTGACTGATCTGTCATCTTGCACAAACGGCGTATAGCCTTAAAGGTCCAGAATCACAAACCAGGACACATACGTGTTGACAAATAAAAGAAAGAATGTGCAAATGGCTATATTAACCCCTTTGACTGCTGCTGTCGAAACCGTTCGGCTGGAGGAAAGACGCGTATAGCTTACGCGTCTTTTCCGTCCAGCGATATTAGCAGCAACAGTCTAGGGCCGGTTGATATTAGACAGGGCTCCTGTGATAGGCATGTTGATGTATCGCCGTTGAGTGACACCACGATACAATACAGTATGCTGGTAGGCTATGAGTTTAGACCTTGCAGCTTAAGGCCGTGTGCTGGTCTGTGATTTTGGGCCATACGGCCTTCGGCCGTAAGGTCCAAAATCACAGACCAGCACCCTGACAAGAAGGAGTATTGAATGAGTGCGGATGCCTGTTGTCATAATAATTTCACGCTGCACGTCACACATGACGGGAAATGAGCGGCTTTGTTCGAGGGCTACTGAGTAGACAGATGAAGTCTTTTTTTTTTCTTCTGAGCTTGACACTGATATACCCCAATTTCGAATTCCAAGGCTGGTCAATGGCTTTTTCGAAGTTTGATTTATAAGTTACACAGTTTTGTACTGCGTGTGCAGTTAGGTAAACTATTCAATATACATATATGTACCCACTCCATAACGTTTTCCCTTCTTTGACACATGTATTGATATATTGATATAACAAGCAAATTAATATTCAAGAGCTTGCTAGGTATACTTTCCTTCCCAAAATCCCTTGCGCACCAAGAAGACTCGATCTTGCTGATACTTGGATTTTCAAAACGGAAAGGCGAAACTTATGCTCCCACTGTAACATTAACGCGCTCCGGCGGTGTAGTAGTAATGACATACTTCTTTGCTCGAAATGTGTATCCTATACACACACACGAACGGAAAGACGCCAGGAAACGTGCGAGTCGGGCTGGACTGACAAGTGAAATTGACGAGATGTCAGCTGGCGATCGACAACCTGAATAAAGAACAAAATAAACAAACCTGCTGGCATTTTCCGCAATTACGCGTGATCTAGCCACAAACAGAATTTTACTCAGCAATACGCACGGTTATACAATGCACTTATGTCTTCCTAGTCAATCGAAATCTACGCGCTGAGTCGACAGCTATGTGCGGCCGTCTGCAATTCATGTGTTTTGTCTGAACACCGCAATTAGCAGCAAAATGAATGACGCGAGGCATAGTTTTGTTTTGGACTGAGTATATAAATTATATGAGTTGAGCAACAATTTTGTTTGATATAGTGCCGATAAACAGACAGATGTGATTACTTGACTCGAATCAAATGTCATCGTCTTCGACTGACTCAGACAACTGAGTTTTGATATGACTGAGTCAGTCTCGTATTCACATCTGCCTGTTAACGCAATACTGACATCAAGCAAAATGTTGCTCAATATAATATAATATAATATAATATAATATAATATAATATAATATAATATAATATAATATAAAATAATATAATATAATGTATGTATGTATGTATATATATATATATATATATATATATATATATATATATATATATATATATATATATATATATATATATATATATATATATATATATATATATATATAATGAAAATAGTTTATATTCTATATATTAAGGAAATAATGTATTCAGTATTACATATTTAGAAATAGCAAACGACTACGTGAACAAAAGTACGAAAAGTTTGCTTGCACAGGAAGTATATCACCGAATATAACCGCCTTCGCTTATTAACTCATTCTGCCCGCGACACACCACAGCAAGATATGGCTCGACCATTATAGCTCAAGGGTGGTGGCAGAATAGCTTGGCGCTTATAGGCGCCAAGCTATTCTGCCACCATCCTTGAACTATCATGGTGGATCTGTTTCCTGAATTGTAATGCAGTACTCAGAGGATAACTCCACATTGTGGGTATTTCGTACCTCGGGCACAATGACTTAAAAATATTACATAATTACTATGACAAAGTCTGATTTTACCAACGCTTTTTAAAGAGATCCCAGCAACACTATTTTTTAGTGAAAAGTACACAGCTTGTAACAAACTTCGGATAAGAACCACAACCACAAAACACACACTTGGGTTCTCTGGGATTTTCATATACTTGAAGTTCACTGTAGGTCACCCAAACATTTTGGGCCAAAATTTGTTAGAGAAACGTTTTGATCTATCAGGAAAAAAACGGTCTGTTTACTATTTGCGGTCAAGGACGAAAGCTTATAGACAAAAATAGACGCAGTACACGTCAAACAGTTTGATCAAAACGAAAACTGAAAGTTCAACATGGAATGCAAGCAGGAATCGAGCTGATGGTATTTGCCCCCCACATGACGTTTGGCCAAGGTCAACAGAGACCGTTTGGACAAGGTCGCCAAGGGGACATTCAGAGGACGGACGCGGAAAACTCAATAGCTGTTAAGAAAACCTTTCCAGCTGTGGCCTACATCCCTCTAAAATCTCCGTGAGATCACCCGATGACATTCAAACATTGATGTACATGCGACAACAAGAGGTATAGATCCTCATGAGCCCCCGCAAATGCGGGGGCTCATGAGGATCTATGCCTCTTGCATATGGGTAGATTTCGCTGAATCTTTCTGTATCCTCCTACGACACACTACCTACTACAGCGCCTGATGACAACCACAAAACAATCTCGTGTGCATAAATGGGACAGAAAGTGGATTGCATTCTCATGTGCCTCTGCAGTCTGGGCTGGCTCATCAGGGTATGCGTCTCTTGAAGATATGTAGTGTTCGCTTAAACAGTACTTGCTGTGACCCGCATCCTCCTACTACAAGCTCCAAATGATCTCCTCCGTACGAGATCTACAAGAGTAAATCTGACAGGTGGAGTACATCCGCATGAGTTCCCCGCACCCTGCGGGGTCTCATGCGGATCTGTGCCTTTAGACGATAGGTAGCGTTCGCTAAACCTTTCTTGCTTTGGTCCGCATCCCGCAAAGCGGCAGGGTACTGATCGACTCATTTTACATCTACAAAAGAACTTTATATAAGTTTAAATGGGACAAAAGGCGTTATATATTCTTATGAACCCCTGCGAGTGCTCACGAGGATCTATGTTTCTTGCAGATGGGTAATATCCGCTGAGAAGTTCCCTTTGCAGTTTATGATCCTTCTCAGTACAATTTTAAACTCGAACTCCAGGTACGTCCTCTACTTGAGGAAAACCGTCATGGTCCAGCTGAAGACACAGATCCTCATGTCTTTCTGCATCTACAGGGAGCTGATGTGACCTATGCCTCTTGCTGATAGGTAGTGCTCATTGATGGCTCTATCTACTGAACATCCGTGAGAATTTACTAGCTATAAACTGTGAACATGCCGAGGTGAACCCGAGGTACGCCGTTGCTGTCTGGTCAAAAGGTCGTGTCTGGTCTTAAAGTCTGAAGGACATGTCTCAGTCAGTAAATGTCCTCAGGCGCGGGCCAACAGCAGCCGACGTCGGCCCAATCACCCGTTACTGATTAGGGCATACTTAGATGGTCATGCACGAGACAACAGATCAGGAACTCACTTCTCAAAATTAATTGAGGCAGACCTCCAAGTTTTATGGAAACTGGGAAATATGGAAAAATGGAAAAAAAATGATGAAAAATACTGGGCATGTGCCACGCATATGTTTTCCTGATTGCCAGTCAGATCAGTGCATTTACAGAAACAGAGCTAACATAACTGCAGAAATCGCGAACGTCGACGATAACATACAGGATGACAGTGTGAGAATTGTCACATAACTAGTGAACAATTTTTTTCCTACGTGTATTGTGACAAATGGTTTGATGTCACAGAGCTCGTTAAAGGTGTAAAAAAAAAAAAAAAAAAGCCAAAAAACTCGTAGAGACTTTGTTGTTGTTTGGGGGGCGGGGGTTGGGGTGAGGGTGGGGGGGGGTGAGGGGGGGGGGGGGGGCTCCCGACGAGTTTTGTAATTGTTACATTATCACAAAGCTGGTTACATTATAAGTGTTTACGCACGTTGCCTCTTCAGTTTTTCGCTTTGACACAGAGAATCTACAGACATAATTTAACAAATTCTTTCGGCTTTGCATCGTATTATTTACTGCGACAATGCCCTTCAAGGAAACTCTCTGAACGTGGGCGAAAAAAACTATTTACATCTCAAGCAATTTGTTGCGATACTGTTTATCTTGTGTCTTTTAATTATCTTGTCCGTTTGGCGTGAACAAAAGCTTATTAGTCGGGTCAGTGTTTTATAGTCAGTCAAAGGATACGCAAAAGGTCATCGGGCCGACGTCGGCCGCAGTTGGCCCGCGCGGCCAGACTGCTGCAGACATCGGCCCGGTGGCCTTTTGTTCGATGGTCCAAGCAACTTTTATATCCGGAGGGAAATACCCCAGCACACCAAGAGACAGAACAATAAGTAGATAAATCAGCGCGGTCAAAGGGTCACGCCGTGAAATTCGATCACGGAGGCACTCGTGTGCACGCATAATTAGCGTGACCCCCATTAGCTCTTTGGAGACGAGCCGCATACGGATACGCGGCTTAATGCCGCGTATCCGTGCGCGGCGCGTCTCCAATGTGTTAAGGTACGGTGACCATCTAAGTACAGCCATTCGTATAGCATAACTGGGGTCTCAGTGTCGAACACAGATGTCTATCAATGTCAGCGAGAGGCATAGATCCTCATAAGACCCAAAAGACTGCAGGGGCTCATGAGTATCTATGCCTTTTGCACTGAGATGACCAGAGAAGAGTCGTGAGGGGCGACTTAGAAATTCATGTGATTTTCCATGAAGAATAGACGAATGTCAGGCTGCTTCGACAGCCATAAAACTGTCACGCCGGGGAATTACTGCCAGTGGACGCAGGCGATTTTTCTAAAATCTTTCTTGATTCGAAGCCGAAGAGCTGTAGCAGTCCGGATGCAAGGTGGTTTCAGCAAGAGGCATAGATCCTCATTAGCCGCCGCAACTGCGGCGGCTCATGAAGATCTATACTTCTTGCATTTGCTTACTTGTTTCTCGATAGTGATGTGTTCTCACCTTTAGATAAAGCGGATGATTTAAAACGTCGCTGTGTCATGTTGAATTGGTGGTTCCCAAGGCCACGCAGGTAAGTACTGCAGCCACAAACGAATAAAAACGAATTTGGTTTAAACCAGGAACACTGAAAGAGCCAAAACAATCAATAGTGTGTGTGTGTGTGTGTGTGTGTGTGTGTGTGTGTGTGTGTGTGTGTGTGTGTGTGTGTGTGTGTGTGTGTGTGTGTGTGTGTGTGTGACATGGGGACGTAGCTTAGTGGATAAGACACTGCGCTGGCAGTCGTAAGATCCCGGGTTCGAATCCCATGGTGGGCAGGAATGGGATGGGCCCGGTAGGGCCGGTAAAATGGAAACAGAAATATTTCACATGCACCGAAGTTAATAGCCGGGTGGAGGCCGTTTGCACATAAAGTAGCGCTTAGTAGCAGCAGGCTTTCAAAGCTCCAGCTTCCATCCCTACGGCGGCACCTTGAGCATCTTTAATTAGATGGATATGTGCGCCTTGGAGACACCGTACCGTACCATACGATCGAGGCGTGATGGGTGAAGAGGCAAACAAGTTTACGCATTCACGCATAGAAGTAACCCCCACCCACCCACCCACCCACCCACCCCTCCCACACAGAACTTGTTGCCTCTTCACCCATCACGAAGGCGCGACCAAGAAAGTATGGCAGCTCTTGACAGGGGCCCATGAAGATCTATGCCTCTTGCTTGCAAGGGTAACAAGATTTGTATTCGCATATTCGTGTGAAGTACAGCTGTGCTACATGGGTTTCGATAGACGTCTAACATCGACAGTTCTTAAGAGGGTTACTGGGTCACTTTATTCTGGACAGTGAGCAAGAGGTCGTCGGCCCGATGACTGCTGCCGTCGAACTGCGGCCGACGTCGGCCCACTGGCTGCGGGTCGTCTCAGTTTGCATTTACACCGCAACGGTCTCAAGGAACCAGATTGAGTCAATTCAATGGAGGAATTGTCTTTAGGTACGGAGTATCTCTCTTATATACTTGGCTTGACTTCGCGAACGAAGATTTTATAGGAGTTGCCCACGACGTCTGCAGGCTTGTTCATGGCTGCGGAGGCCAATCCGAGACAGGCAGGTTCGACCGCAGTGGCTGCAGGGGAAGGTATGGCCAGGGTTCTGAGCTGCGGCATCTCTGTTTTTTCTCCTGAGCCGCTTGTCCTTAAGGCTAGCTCTGTGAGAGTCCTCAAAGGTGACAGCTGCCTTGTAAATGGTGGAGCGCCAGGTGTCACGGTCCGCAGCAAGCGAAGACCACTGGTGGTGGTCGATTTGGCAGGCACTAAGTGACTTCTTGAGACAGTCTTTGTATCTCTTCTTTGGTGCCCCTCTGTCACGGTGTCCAGTAGCAAGCTCGCCGAACAGGGTGATCTTTGGTAGGCGATGATCCTCCATCCTGGAGACATGCCCCGCCCAGCGGAGCTGTGTCCGCAGCAGCAAAGCCTCGATGCTCACAGTTTCAGCCTGTTCAAGGACCTCGACGTTGGTGACATAGTCACTCCAGTGAATGCCCAGGATGGTACGCAGGCAGCGCTGGTGGAAGCGTTCGAGGAGTCGTAGTTGGCTGCGGTAGAGGGCCCAGGACTCGGAACCATACAGCAGGGTGGTGAGGACCACAGCTCTGTACACGCTGATCTTGGTGCCTGTTTTCAGCTGTTGATTGTGCCACACCCGCTTGAAAAGTCGCCCGAAAGCGCTGTTCGCTTTTGCCAGCCTGCTGTCAAGCTCCTTGTCCAGCTTGGCGTCCGACGTGATAACGCAGCCAAGGTAAGTAAACTGGTGCACTGACTTTAGTTCAGACTCGCCAATGGTGATGTGAGGAGGGCGATACACTGTCTTGGGTGCCGGCTGATGGAGGACCTCTGTCTTTTTCAGACTGACCTCGAGTCCAAAGAGCTGGGCAGCATCTGCGAAGCAAGACGTGATGCGCTGCAGGGCTCTCTCTGTGTGTGCAACGAGGGCAGCATCATCAGCAAAAAGCAGCTCACGAATCAGTTGGTCTAGGGTTTTCGTGTGGGCCTGCAGTCGTCTGAGGTTGAACAGGCTGCCATCGAGACGATACCTGATGTACACTGCATCGTCATCATCGAAGTCCACTGTGGCCTGCTTCAACATCATGCTAAAAAAGATGGTGAAGAGGGTCGGTGCCAGCACGCAGCCCTGCTTTACGCCGTTGAGAATAGGGAATGGTTCTGAGAGGTCATTGTTGAGTCTGACCTGGCCTTGCTGGTCCTCGTATAGCTGGACAATCATGTTGAGGAACTTTGGGGGACAGCCAAGTCGCTCCAGGATCTGCCACATGCCTTGCCTGCTCACAGTGTCGAACGCTTTTGTTAGGTCGACAAATGTTACGTACAGCCCTTTGTTCTGCTCGCGGCACTTCTCCTGTAGCTGTCTCAGCACAAAGACCATATCGGTGGTGCTCCTGTTTGCTCTGAAGCCACACTGGCCCTCTGGGAGTTGGTCTTCAGCGATGGTAGGTACCAGCCGATTCAGGAGCAGCCTTGCAAGGATTTTCCCAGCAATGGACAGCAGGGTAATTCCCCGATAGTTGGAACAGTCAGACTTCTCGCCTTTGTTCTTGTACAGGGTGATAACGACTGCATCACGGAGATCTTTTGGTAGTGTTCCTTCCTCCCAGCAGCAGAGAAAGAGGTCATGGAGCTTGTTGTGCAGTGCTGTGCCTCCATGTTTCCAGATCTCTGGCGGTATTCCATCAATGCCTGCTGCTTTGCCACTCTTGAGCTGGTGGATGGCTGTGAGGGTCTCTTCAGCGGTGGGCGGTTCGTCCAATTCAACCTTTACTGGGAGGTGTGGGATTTGTAGGATGACTGCTTCTTGAACAGTGCGCTCAGCGCTGAAGAGGCTCTGAAAGTATTCCGACCAGCGGTTCAAGATGGAGGTATTATCTGTGAGGAGTGCCTGGCCATTCGCGCTTCGCAGGGGACTTTGTACCAGGTGCCTGGGGCCATACACTGCTTTCAGTGCTTCGTAGAAGCCCCTGTAGTCACCATTGTCAGCACAAAGCTGGGTCCTCTGTGCAAGTCTGGTCCACCACTCATTCTGGAGATCTCTGAGCTTGCGCTGGAGACTGCTGCAGATGAGGCGGAAGGCAGACTTCTTCACAGGGCAGGAAGGCTGGGCTAGGTGGGCCTGATGGGCGGCTCTTTTTTTTTTGCTAGGTGTTCCTGGATCTCTACATCGTTTTCGTCAAACCAGTCTTTGTTCTTCTTTCTGGCGAAACCCAAGACTTCTGCAGAGGATTTTGCAATAGCAGTTTTCAGTTGTTCCCAAAGTGTTTCAGGGGAGGAGTCTACTGGGTCCGCTGTGTCTTTGAGCCTGCGCTGTAAATCTGTCTGAAAGGCAGCTTTCACATCGTCACGCTGAAGGCTGGCAACATCAAGCTTTTTCTTGGGGGGCCCCCATTTCTTGGGTTTTGGCTTGAAGTGGAGCCTGAGTTTGCAGCGGACAAGGCGGTGGTCAGTGTGGCACTCTGCGCTGGGCATCACTCTGGTGAGGAGGACGTCACTGCGGTCCCTCTGACGCACTAGGACATAGTCGATAAGGTGCCAGTGTTTGGAGCGAGGATGCATCCAGGTGGTCTTTCGACTGTCCTTTTGCTGAAAAGTAGTGTTGGTGATGACCAGTTGCTGCTCCGCACAGAACTCCAACAGTAGGCGGCCATTGTCATTGCAGTTCCCCACGCCATGCTTGCCGAGGACTCCTTTCCAGGCTTCAGAGTCCTGGCCCACTCTGGCGTTGAAGTCGCCAAGGATGATGACTTTGTCGTCTGCAGGGGTACTCTGTAGGAGGCTGCGCAGGTCAGTGTAAAACTTGTCCTTTTCAGCAGGCTCTGCCAGGAGGGTTGGGGAGTACACACTGAGAAGGGTGACGTGCTGCTGGTGTCTCAGTGGGAGGCGCATGGACATGATGCGGTCTGAGTGGCCCGTTGGTAGGTTTTCCAGCTTAGTCGCAATGGATGTCTTGACCATGAAACCCACGCCTGAAAGCCGTCTTTCTGATGCAGGCCTGCCTGACCAGTAGAGGGTGTACCCAGCACCAAGTTCTTGGAGGCTGCCTTCGTCCGGAAGGCGTACTTCGCTGAGCGCGGCGATGTCGATGTTTAACCTCCGCAATTCATGGGCAATGAGGGCGGAGCGACGTTCAGGGCGTCCGCTGTCTGCTTTGTCGAGCATGGTACGGACGTTCCAGCATGCTACGTTGAGTCCGGTCGTGGTCGTCATGAGAGTGGATCCGTTATTCTTTCTTGTTTTTTGACCGCAGGAGAAGATGCCCGTTGACCGCGGCTAGCCAACTGGGGTTGCGAGGGGACGAGCTTTGGTTAGGCCACCTTTTCTAGGCCCCTCTCCGTGTGGAGCAAGCAGTGCTGTCCCTAGAGAAGGCTGCTTGGTCGTTCAGGGTGTGCCGAGTGATGTTGTCATCCCCAGGTCAACATCAGGCGACCAATATACTGACGAGTAAAAGAAATGCGACATCATTGGATGATGTCGCACTTCTTGTGCTCGTTAGTATGCAGTTAGTTAGTACACAGGAGGAAAGTGGTCAATGTTGAATTGTGTGTCAAGATAAATTTTACCTGAGCCAGGTCCATTATCTCAGCCTATATAATTATAATACTTAAATTCCAAATCAAGGCTGTAGTCAGCCAGTCGATATAACGTGTGACACATTCTCTGAACCGGACAACAAACGATAGATGGACGTATGGGTGGAGGGACGGAGGGAGGGAGGGGTAAATGGACGGATTGATGGACGGATGATGAAAAACTCAGTAATGGATACAAACACTTACTAAACACTCATCTCTTCACAATAACAGTTGCAAAAGACATCGAAAAAAAAACTTGAGAAAGATATGAATCATCTGCACTACATGACATCAACCTTTGCTAACCGGACTGCACAAGCCACTGCACCGAAAATTCCTAAGCAACGACACCTACAACTGGTATTCCGGTGTAGGCGGCCATGGCATAATTAATTACTGAGCGGGTAAAATCGGTTTCGTTTTCCCCCTTTGCCTAGGCCAGCGCGTGTGAATGAATATTCAGTGCTCATTGTCTTTGAGCATCGTACAGTCCAACATCATGAGGAGTCACTACCAAAAAAAAAAAAAAAAAGAAGAAGGAGACACTAATCGATCCTCCCGTAATACCAAACCGTATATATCTAATGTACCTCCATTGCCTGAATGTCCCAAAAACCGTTTCCTTCTCTGCTATTGGCATCTATGTTAACCCATTTAACTCATTCTACCCCAACACCGAAATCCCCAAACTTTGCCGTTGTCCTCTGAAGACTGCACTCTAGTGCAGGACACAGATCGACCATGATAGTTCAAGGGTGATGCCAGAATAGCTTGGCGCCCATAGGCGCCAAGCTATTCTGGCATCACCCTTGAACTATCATGGTCGATCCTTATCTTGCTGTGGTGTGTCTGGGGTAGAATGAGTTAAGCCCAAGGCCGCATTTCGCAAGTTTTGGAACTTGTTGTATAAAGACTATGTACCACTTGCAGGAGACAAACTGTCCGGCATAATGACTCGAGTCTAGAGCAAGATTAGCTTGGCATCTGAAGGCGCCAAGCTAACCTGGCACTACCCTTGAATTATCATGTCAATAATTTCCTGCTGTAGGCCGTTGGTGTTAAATTTGTTTCTAAGCTTGTTTCTTTCTTCTTTTTTTTTGTTAGGAATTTCTTTTACGTCCCGGCCTTGCAGTCAAATTTTCTGGCTGGTTTCTCATTAGGTTGGTGCAAATTATGTTTCTCTGTATGTAAAACGCGCATCTTCTCATGGCAAACACACAGCACACATCAAAAGTTGACTGGGAAAACTCCCAGCAGTGAGAGAGTTAACTGTCATCCCTCTCTGCATACGGCTGCAATATCTGTCCCAAGATGAATAAACACGCTGTTTTTGTCATTGCTGAAATGATATGACAAATCTGGACGCCGTCAGAGCAAACTGTCCTAACAGCAGCTCATGAGCAAACCTTTAAGATCGACCTGCAAGAGGCGTAGATCCTCATAATCCCTTGCAGAATGCAGGGACTTATGAGGATCTACGCTTCTTGCAAATTCGATCTCATCATTTGCATCTGCTCTCCTTATACCGAGGTAACCTTCAGAGTTGAGGGCCATTCTGTGGAGGCCGGACTGTCTTTGAGTACACAGAGATGTGATGCTTTGACCGCTTTGCCCACAGAGGGATCTGATATGAAAGGGACAACGCATGCCAGGAGCTTGTAAGATTTGTTTCCTTCTCGGCGAGGTGTGAATGGAAGCGCTGTGCATCTTAAGCATTGTAACCTTGACCTGACCAAAACGTTGGGAACATCTTTTTCTCTTCCAGTGATAACTGGGAATGGATGGTCGCATCAGTTGCACATTTCTCAAACGTTGAGAAAACATCCAGGATATACTTAACCGTACATGAATCTCCCGAGACAGGCAAGAGGAGACAAAGAGCATGGGGTAAACTTTCGGAGATGGACAAGCGCTGAAAGACACAGTGTAGATACCATGTGAAATCATTTAAATAAACAAACAGACAATTAGATTGATTAGTTCGGTGTTTAACGTCCACGGCACCGAAGTGATAATGGACGGCCCTGACGGGCGGGTTATGGAGGACAGGGAAATCTATTGCCTATGGAGTACGACCTGAACACTGATCAACTCAGGCGCACTCCAACTGTGCCACTTTCATTTACCAGGACCTTTCAAAGGACATGCTATTGAACAAATCCGTTTTTTTCCCCTGGATTTTGAGTCCAGCTACCGGGGCCGGGAAGACAATTAGATCCCTTTACCGCTTCCTTATAAGGAAGGGGTAAAGGGAGGTAACTATTTGTGTATTTGTTTGTCTAGCGTTGAAGTAGTGCTTAGCAGGCGGGTTAAATGTGTTGTCTGTTTGGCGTCATGTGGGCAATTTTGACAAAAATGAGGCATGCATTCCTTTCCTGAACCTTTTTAGGGTTTGTATTGTTTGTCGTCTGCAGTGATTTTTTTTTTTTAAAACCCAGTGCGTCTCTAGACAACGGAGAGTGAAAGCAAGAAAGAAGACATGAATTTAATTCCTTGTAGACATCAGTCACTTTCAATCGTTTAACTTTTAAAATTCCAGAACTAAATGACTTCCATTCGACAGAATGGAATTCATTTAGTTATGCAAGTTTCAAAGGAAACGTTATCTGATCCATGGCGGGCTCTGAATGCTAAAGGTTTCAGTCCTATACAAAGGGTTATCAATGTTGTCTCTCCTCAACTGAGACTTTTCCACTTTTCTTTCACAATTCATGCGAGTAGGCACGCGTACCAGAGGTCTTCCGCTGCGGCATTTTCAGCGTAACGGAAGTAGAAACTCTCCTGTGTACAAAGGATAAAAAGTGAAGAAAAGTGTCTCATCATAGTTTACGACATTCAAACTTCATAACTTTTAGTCCCATTGTCCAGCATTATTGTAAGATGTACTAAAAACATTTACCAAGGAGATATTGCGAGCTATTACCCTTTATTGCCTGGATCAGGTCAATTTAAGAGGCTTATGGCGCAGTCACATGGGAACTGTCAGAATCACATGTTCACAGGACTGCACTAATATCCTAAGATCCCAAAAATTGGTAATAGAGGGTTCGTAAGAGCCACGGAGGCTAAACGTGCAAAGGCGTATCACTTAATTTTTACCAAAGAGTTCAGAATATTGGGCCATAAGGCGGCCAGTGCGTTAAAAAGCAAGACCGTGATTTCAGTGTACTTTACGCTTGCAGCTGTAAAGTCCAAAATCACCGATAAGCTCACATTAAGTCATCAGTCTACAAAGCCGAAACGTAAATGTGTGTCATTTGCAACCTGACCGGTTGAATTAACCCCTTCACTGTCGGAAAATGCGAACACCGCCCAACTGCAAGAGGTAAAGAACCTCATGAGCCCCCGCGGATGCGGGGGCTCATGAGGTTCTTTGCCTCTTGCTGACCCTATGTGCATCTAAGTTCCTTAGACAGATGGGCTTTTCTCGCGTTGAAAACACACACACACACACACACACACACACACACACACACACACACACACACACACACACACACACACACACACACACACACACACACACACACACACACAAAAACCAACCACGGATTTTAGCAGCACAATCAGCTACAGGTGGAAAGGAAGGAGTTAACTGCTCTTTCGCTGCTGTATTTAAGAGGCATCAAGTGCAGCGCTTTACACAGCACAAAACGAGGAATTAAGGAGCAAATCTCGGTCCCCTATACTTTGCTGCACAGGGTCATCTTGCGTGGTAAGTACGGACGGTGTAACTTCTGCAAAGTCGAACATCTAAACCCGGTGACACCACCCAACAGCAAAAAAGGGGAATAAAGATTGCACCACTATAGTAGGCAAAGGGCAATAGATTTTTTTACGAGCCCTTGAGATTGCAGGGCTCATGAGAATCTATGCTTCTTACATGTGGATGAAGCTGGTTTACGAACTGGTTTCAAAACAACTTTAAAAAAGAAAAAATAAAAAAAAAACACAAAAACAACCAACCAACCCAAAACAAAATGACAACAACACACACGAAAAATGGCTTTCTTCACAGCCAACAAGTTTCCTCACAAAATAAACGTATACAGCAAAAGGCATACAGCAGTGGCTCATGGGAATCTATGCCTCTTGCAGGTGAATGAAGCTTTGCGATGGACTGGTTGGAAAAAAAAAAACACACACCAAGGAATCATTTTCTTCTCGGCTAAGAGGTTCGCTTACACAGTAAGCAAGAGGCATAGGTTCTCATGAGCCCCTGCAGATGCAGGGGCTCATGAGAATCTATGCCTCTTGCAGATGGATTCGGGTTTGTCGAGGGACTGGAAAGGATTTTTTTTTTTTTTTTTTTTTTTTTTTTTTTGCAACGAGTTAAAGGAGTCGTTTCCTTCTCAGCAAAGAGAATCGCTGACACAAAAAGTACATGTACTCGCAGGGATTCACACCACCACGACAGGCTCAGCTGGTGCATACCTATCTCAGTGGCAGGCATGGTAAGGACGTGAATTGGCCTCAGCCCCTACGTCTTGCCATGAGAAGATGCGCGTTGAACTCTTTCACTTCCAGAACCAACTGGCCCAAAGTTGACAAGACTTATAACAAGACTTCGCATATAACAAGGTCCGAAAATGTGAAATACGAAAATGTGGACAAAAGACGTTCAGTTTTCCCCAGAGACCCAGACAACACTAACCTAACGCTGTCGACTTCGCAGTTGGAGTCGAAGTCCGAACCCAGTAAGCAAAGCTACCCGGGCCCATTGCGGCCGTCGTGGGCCCGAAGACGTTTTTCTACCGGTGATGTAACAAAGCTTTATCTCAAGCCCCCGCGACACTATCTCTCTAGGATTTACTTCGCTTATAACAAACTTTTATAACAGCAAAACAGCTTGGCTCCCCTGACTGTTTTTATCAGACGTTCACTATATATCCCGGCACGTTGTGCTTATCACACGTTTACTGTAGATCACGGCACTTTGTGTTTATGCGACATTTACTGTATATCCTGGTACTGTGTGTTTATCAGACGTTTACTGTATATCCCTGACTTTATGTTTATCAGGCGTTTACTGTATATCCCGGCACTTTGTGTTTACCAGACGTTTACTGTATATCCGGACACGTTTTGGGTTTATCAGACTTTTACTGTATATTATGGCACTTTGTGCTTATCAGACTTTACTGTACATGAAAGTTGGCGCTGGGCGGTGGAAGCGTTAAGATGCTCTCTAAGCCGACACAAAAGAGGATCATTCCCAAACTGTCACGTTCCGTGTGTTAAACTGACAAAAAACTCGCTGATGTGGATTATAGGTTTCAGCCTGAACCGATGGCCGCACCGCCAATTTTATTTTCTGATGATCTCTCTCTCTCTCTCTCTCCCCCCACCCTTTTCCCTTCCCCGTGTCTCCTGTCTAGGCCAATCAGTGTTTATTCAATAGATGAACACAGATGGCAGTTTTAGAGAAAGAAAAGATTTTCAACAAATAGTGGAATTTAATCATAAAAAATCGTAAACAAGTAACATCCCGAAACCCATGCCTTTAATACATTCCAGACGTGCTGCATACGGATACGCGGCAATGTGCCGCGTATCCGTATGCGCCACGTCTCGAACTTGAGTAAATCCTGCGAGGATCTACATGTATGATTTCTGTATCAAATTTGTACATTTTTAAAGTGCCCTGTAGCCAACGACAGACACAAGAAATAGCAGACTTCGAACAGCCTTCAAATTCCCTTAACACTTTTGAGTAGTTCGCGGCCACGAATGAAGACCGTGACTCTAACAATACATGTGTGTTAACACATTCGAGACGTGGCGCATCCGGATACGCGGCTTTACGCCGAGTATCCGGATGCGCCACGTCTCGAATGAGTTAACAGAACTGAAATCACTGAGCATAGTGCGAGGAGGGAGCTGGGAATGTATTGTTGAAGGATGAAGCGCCAAACATGTCTAGCACTACCCTTGAACTATCAATCTCGGTTGACCCATCACTTGTTCCACTTGTAGGGTTAAACCCCTGACTGCTACCAAAGACGCTGTACAGAGCAACAACAGCGAGGTTTCGTTTGCAACAAATGACTACCGACAACGAACGAGAGTGCGGATAATCAGCTTGAACCATATGCATAGACAACACTCCAAACATCTTCACGAGATCCTCACGCGCCACGGAACTCATGCCTCTTGGAAATGTTTGCAGTGTTGTATCTTCTTCTTGGCTTGACTTCGCGAACGAAGATTTTATAGGAGTTGCCCACGACGTCTGCAGGCTTGTTCGTGGCTGCGGAGGCCAATCCGAGACAGGCAGGTTCGACCGCAGTGGCTGCAGGGGAAGGTATAGACAGGGTTCTGAGCTGCGGCATCTCTGTTTTTTCTCCTGAGCCGCTTGTCCTTAAGGCTAGCTCTGTGAGAGTCCTCAAAGGAGACAGCTGCCTTGTAAATGGTGGAGCGCCAGGTGTCACGGTCCGCAGCAAGCGAAGACCACTGGTGGTGGTCGATTCGGCAGGCACTAAGTGACTTCTTGAGACAGTCTTTGTATCTCTTCTTTGGTGCCCCTCTGTCACGGTGTCCAGTAGCAAGCTCGCCGAACAGGGTGATCTTTGGTAGGCGATGATCCTCCATCCTGGAGACATGCCCCGCCCAGCGGAGCTGTGTCCGCAGCAGCAAAGCCTCGATGCTCACAGTTTCAGCCTGTTCAAGGACCTCGACGTTGGTGACATAGTCACTCCAGTGAATGCCCAGGATGGTACGCAGGCAGCGCTGGTGGAAGCGTTCGAGGAGTCGTAGTTGGCTGCGGTAGAGGGCCCAGGACTCGGAACCATACAGCAGGGTGGTGAGGACCACAGCTCTGTACACGCTGATCTTGGTGCCTGTTTTCAGCTGTTGATTGTGCCACACCCGCTTGAAAAGTCGCCCGAAAGCGCTGTTCGCTTTTGCCAGCCTGCTGTCAAGCTCCTTGTCCAGCTTGGCGTCCGACGTGATAATGCAGCCAAGGTAAGTAAACTGGTGCACTGACTTTAGTTCAGACTCGCCAATGGTGATGTGAGGAGGGCGATACACTGTCTTGGGTGCCGGCTGATGGAGGACCTCTGTCTTTTTCAGACTGACCTCGAGTCCAAAGAGCTGGGCAGCATCTGCGAAGCAAGACGTGATGCGCTGCAGGGCTCTCTCTGTGTGTGCAACGAGGGCAGCATCATCAGCAAAAAGCAGCTCACGAATCAGTTGGTCTAGGGTTTTCGTGTGGGCCTGCAGTCGTCTGAGGTTGAACAGGCTGCCATCGAGACGATACCTGATGTACACTGCATCGTCATCATCGAGGTCCACTGTAGCCTGCTTCAACATCATGCTAAAAAAGATGGTGAAGAGGGTCGGTGCCAACACGCAGCCCTGCTTTACGCCGTTGAGAATAGGGAATGGTTCTGAGAGGTCATTGTTGAGTCTGACCTGGCCTTGCTGGTCCTCGTGTAGCTGGACAATCATGTTGAGGAACTTTGGGGGACAGCCAAGTCGCTCCAGGATCTGCCACATGCCTTGCCTGCTCACAGTGTCGAACGCTTTTGTTAGGTCGACAAATGTTACGTACAGCCCTTTGTTCTGCTCGCGGCACTTCTCCTGTAGCTGTCTCAGCACAAAGACCATATCGGTGGTGCTCCTGTTTGCTCTGAAGCCACACTGGCCCTCTGGGAGTTGGTCTTCAGCGATGGCTGGTACCAGCCGATTCAGGAGCAGCCTTGCAAGGATTTTCCCAGCAATGGACAGCAGGGTAATTCCCCGATAGTTGGAACAGTCAGACTTCTCGCCTTTGTTCTTGTACAGGGTGATAACGACTGCATCACGGAGATCTTTTGGTAGTGTTCCTTCCTCCCAGCAGCAGAGAAAGAGGTCATGGAGCTTGTTGTGCAGTGCTGTGCCTCCATGTTTCCAGATCTCTGGCGGTATTCCATCAATGCCTGCTGCTTTGCCACTCTTGAGCTGGTGGATGGCTGTGAGGGTCTCTTCAGCGGTGGGCGGTTCGTCCAATTCGACCTTTACTGGGAGGTGTGGGATTTGTAGGACGACTGCTTCTTGAACAGTGCGCTCAGCGCTGAAGAGGCTCTTAAAGTATTCCGACCAGCGGTTCAAAATGGAGGTATTATCTGTGAGGAGTGCCTGGCCATTCGCGCTTCGCAGGGGACTTTGTACCAGATGCCTGGGGCCATACACTGCTTTCAGTGCTTCGTAGAAGCCCCTGTAGTCACCATTGTCAGCACAAAGCTGGGTCCTTTGTGCAAGTCTGGTCCACCACTCATTCTGGAGATCTCTGAGCTTGCGCTGGAGACTGCTGCAGATGAGGCGGAAGGCAGACTTCTTCACAGGGCAGGAAGGTTGTATATGCTTGTGGTAAAAAGCTGGTTATCCGCCGTGAATTCGCTCTTGTTCGTTGTTGGGAGTCGTTCAGTGCAAACCGCGAAACCTCACTAGTACCTATGCTGCTACTCTCGATACTGTTCGTCGGTGAAAAAAGCAAACAACCGCGTAACTATACGCTTCTTTTCAGTCGATCTGCTTTCGGTCAGTAGTAGTCAAAGTTACGCGTCTTTTCCGGCCTCCGAATGGTATCGTGAGTAGCAGCAAAGAAGAAAAGGCAGGTGGACGTAAACCTGATGTAACCAATCAGGTGACTGTGGACACGATGGTGGTCAGTTTGTCTAACAGATCAGTAGTGTTTTCACAGCGCATTGCCCGTGTTGACCGAGCCATTACTGCAACGATCACAGTCTCCACCTGCCAGGGGCATAGATCCTCATAAGCCTGCTCTTTGCGACTTGTTAGCAAGCAGGCTCATTTTCATCTAGTTGCTGTGTGCAATCTGAGCCCTTTAGCTGCCAGTAAAGGCATTTTTTCCCCTTCTGAAAAATAGTCGTAAATTCAACGTCAAAGATTCTTAGTTGTTGCATGAACGTGGATATAAAGTGGTTTTAGCAAGAGGCATAGATCCTCATGAGCCCCCGCGACTGCGGGGGCTCATGAGGATCTATACCTCTTGCAGTTGAGTGGTGTTTTCGGCAGTGAATTCGTTAGCAAAACTAGCATAGATCTTCATGGACCTGCGACTGCGGGGGCTCATGAGGATCTATACCTCTTGCAGTTGAGTGGTGTTTTCGGCAGTGAATTCGTCAGCAAAACTAGCATAGATCTTCATGGAGCTGCTCTGACCACGCACCTGTAAGCATGCAACGTACGTTACCTATTCTTGTGTATTCTTCTTATTCTAATCTTTTTATCATGATGTGTGGACTCCTTCTAGCTCATCACAGTTTGCTTGATGGCGATTTTGCAATCTGAGAGTCTTACAGAGATCTGCAGTGTCAGGGTTTAATGCGGAATGGGTGTGTTGGTGCGAAGTCCAAAATCACACATCATCGCACCAATGACTTGTTTACTTTCTTCAGGGGACAAAAGAGACGAACAAAAGAAATCCGACATTTTTGAACTGAATCAGTCTAACACTAAACTGTTTCAGAACTCTAGAGTGTTTCCAAAAATGTCGCATTTCTTTTGCCTTTTGATATTTCTGGATTCCAAAAATGTCGCGTTTTTTTTGCGCGTCAGTATACACGTACATGGGGGGCTGACGCGCCTTTCAACCAGACCCAGGGCAGGTATAGATTTTCCCCATCTCCCATCAACACACACTTACTCCCATCACCCTGTGAAGCCCAGACTGCCTTTGTTCATAAGAATCGATTCTGTTACAGATGCAATGATTCTGAGGCTTTGGCGTTCATAACAATGAATGTCCGTTGCAGATGGAGACAACCCAGTCAGCAAAAGCCCCTCGGTCCGACGTCGGCCGCAGTGGGCCTGCGCACATCCCTGCACGGGCCCACTGCGGCCGAAGTCGGCCCGAGGGCCTTTGATCTACTGGGATATCTCTCAGTCTTACGTGTCCACTGTGTGTGTGTATGTGTGTTTGTGTGTTTGTGTGTGTGTGTGTGTGTGTGTGTGTGTGTGTGTGTGTGTGTGTGTGTGTGTGTGTGTGTGTGTGTGTGTGTCCGAGCTAGAGCTTCGTTTCAACTCTCACATTCTTAGCTGCGCATTTTTTCGACTTCTTCGACATCGCTAGGGTGAAAGTCATTTAGGTGATGACACCTCTTTTTCCCCCCTTCTAGTTTGTCCAGTGTGTCGCCCTAGGAAGAAAACTCACGAGAGTCGCATACTTGCCGGCGCCTTTCGGCCTACAAATTTGCTCCGTGTGTCGTCCCTGTTAAAATGTTTAGGAAGCGCAGTTGCTGGGTCATGATGTGGGGCTAAGAACAAATCTGGGAAAGTAAGGAAGAGACTAGAGAGAGAGAGAGAGAGAGAGAGAGAGAGAGAGAGAGAGAGAGAGAGAGAGAGAGAGAGAGAGAGAGAGAGAGAGAGAGAGAGAGAGAGAGAGAGAGAGAGAGAGAGAGAGAGAGAGAGA
The DNA here is from genome assembly GCA_036245525.1 of Semisulcospira habei. Taxonomy (NCBI): domain Eukaryota; kingdom Metazoa; phylum Mollusca; class Gastropoda; family Semisulcospiridae; genus Semisulcospira; species Semisulcospira habei. The sequence goes on along the minus strand of BTPG01000001.1, from coordinate 26,347,535 downwards.
GAGAGAGAGAGAGAGAGAGAGAGATGTCCTGTACTATGGGAGCTTTTTCAGAAACAACAGCAGTCCACCGACTCGCTTGTCAAAATGTTTAACAATTCACTCACGCTAGCAGCTATATAAGAAAAAAACACCAACATGTCTACCGGCATCAACGGGAGGCCACTCTGTGAGAGAGAGAGAGAGAGAGAGAGAGAGAGAGAGAGAGAGAGAGAGAGAGAGAGAGAGAGAGAGAGAGAGAGAGATCAAAGTGTACAAGCATGGCTTTACGGTCACCGGTCATACCGGCGGATCTACTTGTCTTTCTGATGACCTGCTGCGACTAAGATATTTCTGTATTTGTCTGGATAAAAAAAAAAAAAAAAATTTATTGTTCACCTGGAAATGTGCAGAAAAGGGCACGAAACTATCCATCTATAAGAACCTCCTGAAACCAGCATGCAACGACCAAAACTAACGAACTGAAAAAAAGGCAAGGGTATTCACCTTGCACTATGCGTTCTGTTGCCTCAGGGACGCAAACAAACATTATCATGTGTATAGAGTACGATTTTATCTTGAGCTGAAGCAACTGACTTCGGGCCGTGGTCCGCAGTGGGCCCGCGCACACGGCTGTGCGCGGGCCCACTACGGCCCAAGCCGGCCTGAGGGTCTTTTGCTTATTGGGTATTATGTGTGAGATGTACCACATGATGACCTCGTCCCACGTCGAACCGAGGGTGTTTTGATTATTCGGTATGATGACTGAGATGTACTATATGACCTTCAGCAAAGCATTCTTATTGCTTTCGTGATGGTATATTTAACACATTCGAGAAAGTGCTGTATCCTAACACGCTTAAAGCCGCATATTCCGATGCGCACGTCTCGAATAAGTTAACTGATAGATGTCCGAACCAACAAACTGTTTCCTCATGTACAACGAACAAAGTGAAGTCACACTTTGAGTACACCTAAATCAAACTTAACTCTTTCAGCCCGACGGCCGTATTTCCCAAATTTTGGAGGCGTCATCTAACGACTATGCACCAGTTGCAGGAGATGGATCGACCATGATAATTCAAGGGTAGTGCCAGATTAGCTTGGCGCCGACAGGCGCCAAGCCAATCTGGCACTACCCTTGAATTATCATGATCGCTCCATCTCCTGCTGTAGTGCGTCAGGACTGAATGAGTTAATGTACGAATTAACTTGGGAAAATCTACAACGATAAGACCTGGCCACAATGCCTTCGGGCCGATGTCGGCCGCAAGTTGGTTTTCGTGTAGCCTTGCGAGGGCCAGCTGCAAATGACGTCGGCCCGATGCCACTGTGCTGACTGGGCATGCCGTGAAAGAGATTAGCCTCTCAGCGACATCATCTCAATGACTTCAGTAAGCAAGACGGCTTTTGTTGTTGTTTACTGGGACGTTAACGATCTCTTACCGCCAGGTAGTCGGCCCGCTTTTGAAAATCGCGTCATGTGGAATAAAAACCGCGGAGAAATATAACTTTTACCTTGCTGTAAAAAACAAAACAAACAGAAACGCACGCACACACTGCAACCATAAGCCCGTGGAATAGGAGTTGTGTGTGTGTGTGTGTGTGTGTGTGTGTGTGTGTGTGTGTGTGTGTGTATGTGTGTGTGTGGAGGGGGTGGGGAGTAGGGAGGGGTGGGTGGGTGGGGGGGGGGGGGCGGCGATTGAAACTTGAAATGTCTATTGCAGCAAAGTTATTGTTGATCGGGTAACGAGACGCCGGCATGATCAAACAAAAAATAATTGCATGAACCTTTACAACTCGGTCAAAGCCTGAGAACAATGACACTAATACATAAGGGGCATGGTCACAGGTTCATAACAATCTATGCGTTTTGCTGGCATCTTATTACACGTATCTGTGTGCCTTAGGCTGAAGTTAATCCGAAATGCTTTCGTCGACATCATTTCTAGCCACGTGCAGTGAGGGCCAGGAGCCAGTTGCATGAGCGAGCTTAGTCCTACACCAGCCACTAAGCAAGGTGCGCCGCTATAGCGCCTCATAGTGGCTTGTGCAGGACTAAGCTCGCTCATGCAACTGGCTCCAGGTCCAAACAGCGTCGTCAGTCCTTTATCTCCACTATCTGCTAACAGTCCTTAATTTCCACTATCTATCAGTCCTTTATCTCAACTATCTGCTATCAGTCCTTTATCTCAACTATCTGCTAACAGTCCTTAATCTCCACTATCTATCAGTCCTTTATCTCCACTATCTGCTATCAGTCCTTTATCTCAACTATCTGCTAACAGTCCTTAATCTCCACTATCTATCAGTCCTTTATCTCCACTATCTGCTAGCAGTCCTTTATCTCCACTATCTGCTATCAGTCCTTTATCTCAACTATCTGCTAACAGTCCTTAATCTCCACTATCTATCAGTCCTTTATCTCCACTATCTGCTAGCAGTCCTTTGTCTCCACTATCTGCTATCAGTCCTTTATCTCCACTATCTACTAACAGTCCTTTATCTCCACTATCTGCTATCAGTCCTTTATCTCCACTATCTGCTATCAGTCCTTTATCTCCACTATCTACTATCAGTCCTTTATCTCCACTATCTGCTATCAGTCCTTTATCTCCACTATCTGATATCAGTCCTTTATCTCCGCTATAGATTATCACTCCTTTATCTCCACTATCTGCTATCAGTCCTTTATCTCAACTATCTGCTAACAGTCAGTTATCTCCACTATCTCATAGCAGTCCTTTATCTCCACTATCTGCTAGCTTTCCTTTATCTCCATTATCTGCTAGTAACAACAGATGACACAGATAACGTTCTTTTAATCCATTCAGCCCTGACACATTACAAGATATTAATCGATAATGATAGTACAAGGGCGGTGGCAGAACAGCTAGGCGCCAAGCTGTTCTGTCACCGCCCTTGAACTATCATGGTCGATCTGTCTCCCTATCTGTAATGCAGCCATCAGAGGACAACTCTTAAATTTTAAATTTGGGAGTTAGGTCGTTAGGACTCAATGGATTAAAATCACTAATCACTAATAGTCGTGTTTACATGTTGACGGGGGGGGGGGGGGGGGGGGGGGGGGGGGGGAGGGGGGGGGGGGGAGGGGGCTAACAAACATCCTGTAAACCTCGCACATATTATCTATTGACGGTTGACTTAACACCGTACACACACTCACTCACTCACAAAGAAGATCAGCTTTAGCTTACACTGAAACCTTCAGGAACATCCTGGTCCGTGCTATTTATGCAGTATATATATATCTGAAATACTATAGCGATAAAAAAAAATTCGTGACCTCAAAACACCCCAAAAGTGAGGAAAAACAACTGTATGACGTCGTCAGAAAGTAAACAACTTCTGGGATAACGTAACCAATCAGGTAAAGACAGCCTGAAGTGGTACGACATTAAACCTACCAAGCTAGTGCAAACAGCTCTAGACAGACAGCTGTGGCGTACCCTCACAAGAAGTGCAACTGCATCTCTGGAAGAGGCGCGTCGGAACCAGATGCAGGCCGCCAGAGAGCGGCGCTCATCCCTGCTTCAGGAATTGACTTCCAGTGCCCGGTCTGGTCGTGACCCTGCAAGTCCAGACTGGAACTTCAGAGCCACTCCCGCACCCACAGATAGCTGCACAACTACTAAGTCTTCCTGGAAACTCAAAGGACCAACACCGCCACTAACCAACCAGCCA
>BTPG01000001.1:26307955-26343354 GCA_036245525.1 Semisulcospira habei | reverse complement strand
GTCTTCGGAAGCCACAGGACCGAGCCGCCTCTCTCTATCCAGGGATACAACCATGGGCACATGGAACGTCAAGACCATGTACCAGAGCGGCAAGGCCGCCCAGATAGCAGCGGAAATGCAAAAGTACAACCTTTCCCTGCTAGGCATCAGTGAAGCCAGATGGACGCAGTCTGGCCAGAAAAGGCTGTTAAGTGGGGAGATGATTCTGTATTCAGGTTATGAAGAGGAGAATGCCCCCCATACAGAAGGAGTAGCACTCATGCTGTCACCAGTGGCACAGAGAGCGCTGATGGGCTGGGAACCTCTTGGGCCAAGAATTATAACAGCAGCCTTTAGAACTAAGAAAAAGCTCAAGCTGAACGTCATCCAGTGTTATGCGCCCACCAATGACAGTGACGAGGAAGAGAAACAAGAGTTCTACGACCGACTCCAGAGTGCCGTGGACAAATGTGCGGAGCGAGACATCACCATCGTCATGGGCGATTTTAATGCCAAAATAGGGGAGGACAACACCGGATACGAAGAGGTGATGGGGAGACAGGGACTAGGCTCGGAGATGAGTGAGAACGGGGAGAGGTTTGTAGACTTTTGTGCTCTAAACCGACTTGTCATTGGAGGCAGCATCTTCCCACACAGAAGAATACACAAAGCAACTTGGGTCTCACCTGACCATACAACAGAGAACCAAATAGACCATATCTGCATTAGCAAGAAATTTAGAAGATCCCTTCAAGATGTTCGAGTGAGGAGGGGAGCAGATGTCGCCTCAGACCACCATCTGCTTACCTTAAGAATGAAGCTCAAGCTAAAGAAAAGCCGCACAGAGACAACAAGAAGACAGCGCTATAATGTAGGCCTCCTGAGAGAAACTGGAGTTAGAGAAGAGTTCAAACTGGTGCTGTCCAACCGGTTTCAAGCGCTACAGGAGCTAGTAAATGAAGAGGAGGCGGTCACCACAGAGCAGCAGTGGAAGGCAGTTAGAGAGGCGCTGAACTCAACCTGCAAAGACACTGTAGGGTTCAGGAAACACCACCACAAGGACTGGCTGTCGGCACAGACCTTGAAGAAGATAAAAGCGAGGAAGCAGAAGAAAGCAGCGGTCAACAACAGTCGCACGAGAGCAGCCAAAGTAAGGGCACAGGGGGAATACTGGGAAGCCAACCGCGAGGTGAAGAGGAGTATCAGGGCAGACAAGAGGGCCTACACAGACAGCCTGGCAGCAGAGGCAGAAAAGGCAGCAGGCAGCGGCAACATGAAACAGCTCTACGACATTACCAGAAGATTGTCGGGTAAGTATGGCCATACAGAAAGACCAGTAAAAGACAAAGAAGGCAAGCCTATTGCAGACAGAGCAGACCAACTCGACAGATGGGCCGAGTATTTTGAAGAGTTACTGAACAGACCTAGCCCACCCGACCCCCCCCGACATCCAGCCGGCAGAGACCGACCTACCCATCAGCTGTGACAGACCCAGCCGGGAAGAGATCAGAAAAGCAGTGGCATTTTTGAAGAATGGCAAAGCAGCAGGGCCAGATGGCATCCCAGCGGAGTCTCTGAAAGCAGACCTAGAGACAACAGTTGAGATGCTGTACCCACTGTTTGGAAAGATCTGGGAAGAGGAGGTGATGCCAGCTGACTGGAAGGAGGGGTACCTAATCAAGCTTCCCAAGAAAGGCGACCTCAGCAAGTGTTCCAACTACAGAGGAATAACCTTGCTGTCAGTACCAGGAAAGGTCTTCAACAGGATCATCCTAGAGAGAATGAAGAGCTCCGTTGACCCCCAGCTGAGAGACCAGCAAGCAGGATTCAGGAAGAACCGATCATGTACAGACCAGATCGCCACTCTCCGCATCATCGTGGAACAGTCTCTGGAGTGGAGCTCCCCGCTGTACGTCAACTTTGTGGATTATGAGAAAGCATTTGACAGCGTGGACCGAGAGACTCTGTGGAAACTCCTACGACACTACGGTGTACCCACAAAGCTCGTCCGCCTGATCAAGAGCAGCTATGATGGCATGACATGTCGCGTGATCCACGAAGGGCAGTTCACCAGAGAGCTCCAGGTCAGAACTGGTGTCAGGCAGGGGTGTCTGCTGTCTCCGTTCCTCTTCCTACTGGCCATAGACTGGGTCATGAAGATGACCACAGAGCACAGACGAAGTGGAATACAGTGGACACTGTGGACACAGCTTGACGACCTCGATTTTGCAGACGACTTGGCATTACTGTCCCACACTCATCAACAAATGCAGGACAAGACCACGAGGCTTGCTGACATCTCGTCCCAAGTGGGCCTCACCATTCACAAACAGAAAACAAAGACAATGAGGCTGAACGCAACCAGGGAAGAACCAGTCTTGCTTGCTGGCACCCCGTTGGAGGAGGTGGAGTCCTTCACCTATCTCGGGAGCATCATAGACAAAAAAGGCGGCACTGATGCAGATGTCAGAGCACGAATCGGTAAAGCCAGAGCAGCCTTCCTCCAGTTGAAAAAAGTGTGGAGTTCCAGAGAGCTGTCACAACACACCAAAGTCCGGATTTTCAACTCCAATGTAAAAGCAGTTCTCCTATATGGAGCAGAGACATGGAGATTGACAAAAACCACAGTCAACAGAGTACAGACCTTCATGAACAGTTGCCTTAGAAGAATTTTGAAAATCCACTGGCCAGAGAAGATCAGCAACGTCAGACTCTGGGAGAGAACAGAGCAGATAACAGCAGAGAATGAAATTGGGCGAAGAAGATGGGGATGGATCGGTCACAGTCTGAGAAAGCCAGCTTCCAGTATCACTAGGCAGGCATTGTCATGGAACCCCCAGGGAAAGAGGAAAAGAGGTAGGCCGAGAAACTCCTGGCGTCGAGACCTCCAAGCAGACATCAAGAGACTGGGAACCACCTGGAGTAGAATCGAAGGAGAAGCACAGGACAGGAGTTGCTGGAGGTCTCTCGTTGACGGCCTATACCCGGGTAGGGGTGACAGGCGTAAGTAAGTAAGTAAGTACTCTGCGCACGCTGGGAGATGCCCATGATCGACCTCTTCGCCATGAGGTGGAACAGGCAGCTTCCGCTCTTCGTCTCCCCCATTCCAGACCCACTAGCCTGGGCCATAGATGCGCTCTCCATCCCCTGGGACGGGCTGCTAGCGTGTTCCCTCCCACAGTCCTGGTACCAAAGGTGCTCCAGAAGCTCAGGGGCAGCAATACGTTTCTGTTCATCATGGCGTCGTTCAGCTGGACCAAGAGCTGGACCACAGACATTCTGAGCCTCGCCACGGACCCTCCGCCCCTCCCACGATGCTCAAGCAGCCTGACAGCAGCTGTTTCACCCGTGCCTGGAACGGCTGCTACTACACGCTTGGAGATTGTTCCGGCAGGCCCTCGCCACAAGAGGCTTCTCGGGTGCAGTGGTGGAAGCGATCACAACAGCTTGCAGGGCCACTACCCGTAACGTTACAAGGTAAAGTGGCGGGTCCCCCAGTCCTGGTGCGCAGCCGAGCAGCTCTTCCCCGATGGACCTGACTACCCCCAGCGGCCGCTCCGCAGGTTTTGACCGTCCGCCTGCTCAAGGTGACAGACCAGTCCCGGGAGTCCCGTCAACAGGATCCTGTCTGGGCGCTAAAGATATACCTGCGCAGAACTAAGACAATGACGCTCACGCCTTTTCCTGCCCTTGGCCCCGGGCAGACATGACATCTCCGCGCAGACGATCTCATCCTGGTTCCGCTGGGTCATCCGGTCTGCGTACAAGGAGCTCTCCCCAGAGCGGGTGAGGACAATGCGCATCTGGGCACATGAGGTCAGAGCAGTGGCTGCAAGCATCGCCTTTGACCGCAGCTGCGCAGTGAGAGACATTGTGGCGGCCGTGGGTTGGCGGGCTGAGTCCATCTTCGCCCGCTTCTATCTAGGAGACCTATCCAGCCAGCGCGACAACCTGTCCCTGGTGGGGGACATCTCGGCAGCGCAGTTCTTCCTCCCGGCGCCATAGGTAACGCCTAGCTAAAGTTGTCGGGAGTGGGGGGGGGGGGGGGGGGGGGGGGGCCTCGATAACTTAACGCACATGGGGGCATTTATCCTGGCAAACTGAACACTTGGTGGATGCATAGGGGGCGGCACCCTCCTCTTATTCGCTATTGTAATTCCATCGGTAAGAGTTTTGAGAAAACAAATGATTTTTCTCTAAAATGTATTTTTTCGAAAAATACTTACCGATGTCATTACTCAGAGGTCCCTCCCTCCTGCCACACTTGTCGCTGTTGAGCTACGGCAAAGACTGGCGGGAAACTGCCGAGCACGTGACCGGATAAGGATGCAGGGGAGGCAACTCAGGGTATCTTGGTAACGACTCCCTAGAGTCGCCTTCCCGGTTGTGATGTATACACAATGAATTTTGGGGCTGAAATTGGTAAGCTAAGCGTACCTTCCTATTAGTAATGCCATCGGTAAGTATTTTTTGAAAAAATACATTTTAGAGAAAAATCCATTTTTCATCACTAAAGATAACGAAACATCAGCGTCACTAATACATGTATCACATTTCACAGAAGCTTGAAGAGGTCGATGAAGGTAACGTTTTGGTGATGGCACATCTATTATATTATATTGAGCAACATTTTGCTTCATGCAGTGCCGATAACAGGCAGATGTGATTACGAGACCCGAATCTTCAAAATGTCCGAGTCGTACAACAAGGACATTTTTATTCGAGTCCAGTAATCACATCTGTCTGTTTATTGGCACTATTTCAAACAAAACTGTTGTTCAATATAATTTATGTACCCAGTCCAAAACAAAACTATGCCTCATGTTATTCATATTGCTGTCGATTCCACATAGATTTCGCCTGACTGAAGACATCAGCATGTGTGACACTGAGTAAATTGTACATGTAACACGGATAATTGCGGAAAATGCCAGCAGGTTTGTTTATTTAGTTCTTTTCTCAGGTTGTGGATATCGCCAGCTGACATCTTGTCAATTTCACGGCTAGTCAGTCCAGCGACTCGCACATTTCCTGGCATCTTTTCTCAGTTCATGTGTGTATATAGGATATAAATTTTGAGCGTTCATAAACATCTACTACACATCTCTTGGCTTGACTTCGCGAACGAAGATTTTATAGGAGTTGCCCACGACGTCTGCAGGCTTGTTCGTGGCTGCGGAGGCCAATCCGAGACAGGCAGGTTCGACCGCAGTGGCTGCAGGGGAAGGTATGGCCAGGGTTCTGAGCTGCGGCATCTCTGTTTTTTCTCCTGAGCCGCTTGTCCTTAAGGCTAGCTCTGTGAGAGTCCTCAAAGGAGACAGCTGCCTTGTAAATGGTGGAGCACCAGGTGTCACGGTCCGCAGCAAGCGAAGACCACTGGTGGTGGTCGATTTGGCAGGCACTAAGTGACTTCTTGAGACAGTCTTTGTATCTCTTCTTTGGTGCCCCTCTGTCACGGTGTCCAGTAGCAAGCTCGCCGAACAGGGTGATCTTTGGTAGGCGATGATCCTCCATCCTGGAGACATGCCCCGCCCAGCGGAGCTGTGTCCGCAGCAGCAAAGCCTCGATGCTCACAGTTTCAGCCTGTTCAAGGACCTCGACGTTGGTGACATAGTCACTCCAGTGAATGCCCAGGATGGTACGCAGGCAGCGCTGGTGGAAGCGTTCGAGGAGTCGTAGTTGGCTGCGGTAGAGGGCCCAGGACTCGGAACCATACAGCAGGGTGGTGAGGACCACAGCTCTGTACACGCTGATCTTGGTGCCTGTTTTCAGCTGTTGATTGTGCCACACCCGCTTGAAAAGTCGCCCGAAAGCGCTGTTCGCTTTTGCCAGCCTGCTGTCAAGCTCCTTGTCCAGCTTGGCGTCCGACGTGATAATGCAGCCAAGGTAAGTAAACTGGTGCACTGACTTTAGTTCAGACTCGCCAATGGTGATGTGAGGAGGGCGATACACTGTCTTGGGTGCCGGCTGATGGAGGACCTCTGTCTTTTTCAGACTGACCTCGAGTCCAAAGAGCTGGGCAGCATCTGCGAAGCAAGACGTGATGCGCTGCAGGGCTCTCTCTGTGTGTGCAACGAGGGCAGCATCATCAGCAAAAAGCAGCTCACGAATCAGTTGGTCTAGGGTTTTCGTGTGGGCCTGCAGTCGTCTGAGGTTGAACAGGCTGCCATCAAGACGATACCTGATGTACACTGCATCGTCATCATCGAGGTCCACTGTGGCCTGCTTCAACATCATGCTAAAAAAGATGGTGAAGAGGGTCGGTGCCAGCACGCAGCCCTGCTTTACGCCGTTGAGAATAGGGAATGGTTCCGAGAGGTCATTGTTGAGTCTGACCTGGCCTTGCTGGTCCTCGTGTAGCTGGACAATCATGTTGAGGAACTTTGGGGGACAGCCAAGTCGCTCCAGGATCTGCCACATGCCTTGCCTGCTCACAGTGTCGAACGCTTTTGTTAGGTCGACAAATGTTACGTACAGACCTTTGTTCTGCTCGCGGCACTTCTCCTGTAGCTGTCTCAGCACAAAGACCATATCGGTGGTGCTCCTGTTTGCTCTGAAGCCACACTGGCCCTCTGGGAGTTGGTCTTCAGCGATGGCAGGTACCAGCCGATTCAGGAGCAGCCTTGCAAGGATTTTCCCAGCAATGGACAGCAGGGTAATTCCCCGATAGTTGGAACAGTCAGACTTCTCGCCTTTGTTCTTGTACAGGGTGATAACGACTGCATCACGGAGATCTTTTGGTAGTGTTCCTTCCTCCCAGCAGCAGAGAAAGAGGTCATGGAGCTTGTTGTGCAGTGCTGTGCCTCCATGTTTCCAGATCTCTGGTGGTATTCCATCGATGCCTGCTGCTTTGCCACTCTTGAGCTGGTGGATGGCTGTGAGGGTCTCTTCAGCGGTGGGCGGTTCGTCCAACTCAACCTTTACTGGGAGGTGTGGGATTTGTAGGACGACTGCTTCTTGAACAGTGCGCTCAGCGCTGAAGAGGCTCTGAAAGTATTCCGACCAGCGGTTCAAGATGGAGGTATTATCTGTGAGGAGTGCCTGGCCATTCGCGCTTCGCAGGGGACTTTGTACCAGGTGCCTGGGGCCATACACTGCTTTCAGTGCTTCGTAGAAGCCCCTGTAGTCACCATTGTCAGCACAAAGCTGGGTCCTCTGTGCAAGTCTGGTCCACCACTCATTCTGGAGATCTCTGAGCTTGCGCTGGAGACTGCTGCAGACGAGGCGGAAGGCAGACTTCTTCACAGGGCAGGAAGGCTGGGCTAGGTGGGCCTGATGGGCGACTCTTTTTTTTGCTAGGTGTTCCTGGATCTCTACATCGTTTTCGTCAAACCAGTCTTTGTTCTTCTTTCTGGCGAAACCCAAGACTTCTGCAGAGGATTTTGCAATAGCAGTTTTCAGTTGTTCCCAAAGTGTTTCAGGGGAGGAGTCTACTGGGTCCGCTGTGTCTTTGAGCCTGCGCTGTAAATCTGTCTGAAAGGCAGCTTTCACATCGTCACGCTGAAGGCTGGCAACATCAAGCTTTTTCTTGGGGGGCCCCCATTTCTTGGGTTTTGGCTTGAAGTGGAGCCTGAGTTTGCAGCGGACAAGGCGGTGGTCAGTGTGGCACTCTGCGCTGGGCATCACTCTGGTGAGGAGGACGTCACTGCGGTCCCTCTGACGCACTAGGACATAGTCGATAAGGTGCCAGTGTTTGGAGCGAGGATGCATCCAGGTGGTCTTTCGACTGTCCTTTTGCTGAAAAGTAGTGTTGGTGATGACCAGTTGCTGCTCCGCACAGAACTCCAACAGTAGGCGGCCATTGTCATTGCAGTTCCCCACGCCATGCTTGCCGAGGACTCCTTTCCAGGCTTCAGAGTCCTGGCCCACTCTGGCGTTGAAGTCGCCAAGGATGATGACTTTGTCGTCTGCAGGGGTACTCTGTAGGAGGCTGCGCAGGTCAGTGTAAAACTTGTCCTTTTCAGCAGGCTCTGCCAGGAGGGTTGGGGAGTACACACTGAGAAGGGTGACGTGCTGCTGGTGTCTCAGTGGGAGGCGCATGGACATGATGCGGTCTGAGTGGCCCGTTGGTAGGTTTTCCAGCTTAGTCGCAATGGATGTCTTGACCATGAAGCCCACGCCTGAAAGCCGTCTTTCTGATGCAGGCCTGCCTGACCAGTAGAGGGTGTACCCAGCACCAAGTTCTTGGAGGCTGCCTTCGTCCGGAAGGCGTACTTCGCTGAGCGCGGCAATGTCGATGTTTAACCTCCTCAATTCATGGGCAATGAGGGCAGAGCGACGTTCAGGGCGTCCGCTGTCTGCTTTGTCGAGCATGGTTCGGACGTTCCAACATGCTACGTTGAGTCCGGTCGTGGTCGTCATGAGAGTGGATCCGTTATTCTTTCTTGCATAAGGAGCTTGTAAATGTTGCATTGTGGGCATATTTCGTGTTTCCGTTTTGAAAATGCAAGTATCATCAAGATCGAGTCATCTTGGTGCGCAAGGGATTTTGGGAAGGAAAGTACATGTATATCAAGCAAATTCATGAATATTAATTTGCTTGTTAGACAATATATCAATACATGTGTCAAAGAAAGGAAAACTTTATGGAGTGGGTACATAATCTCCTATTCAAACACAGATCTGTATGCTCCTATTCGAGTTTGACAAGCATGCCTCTAGAGTTCCATTTACATCAAACCTCCAGTGAACGGTCACCTGCTATTTACAGTCATTTTTTATAGGCAGCATGCGTGATCGTTCATAGGAGGTTCTACTGTAGTATACTTTACTGCTATGCTTCAAGTGCAGATTGTTATTGGTTTAACTTGTATCTTGTGTCACGTGTGTTTGTAACATCAATTACATACTTAACCCATTTAATCCCAATGGTGCTTTTCCCAAATATTGGAGGTGTCATCTAATGACGATGTACCAGTTGCAAGAGATGAATCGACCATGATAATTCAAGGGCAGTGCCAGATTAGCTTTCGGGCCTGTAGGGTGCTGGGGCTAAACAGTAAATGCGTTAAACTCTTGGTCGGCCTATATAAAGGCATCTGCAGTCTCAATGATCCATTTGAATCGTAGCTGTCAGAGCAAAATCATAGTGCTGCCTACTGTGTGTGGCTGAACTACACCTTCGGGGTTGGACCTTTTTTCCTTTTGGTTGTCTGTAGCACTTTTTGGCTCACGTGCGAAGCAAAAGTGAGTATGTTTTAGGCCAGTGGTCGTCCGTCCGCCGTTGTCCATGGTAAACTTTAACGTTTGCATTTTCTCGGAGACTATTCAATCCACAGTCTTCAAACTTGGCCCAAGGATACTTTGTGGCAAGACCTTTCCAAACATACCAATTTGAATGACCTCTCACAAAGGTCAAGGTCACAGGGACTTAGGAAATAGGTCAGAAATAGCTATATTTTTGACATAATTTATTTTTTCTTAAATACTATTCACAACTGGTCAAGAGTACGACTGGGTGTCCAAAGAGTGTGACATGAGTCTCTGATTTTGAAATTAAACATATGAGCATCATTTTGCATGATTGTGATGTGTTTAGTCATAAGTAACATGCCCCCCAAAAAAGAATTTCCCCATGAGCAGTCGTTTAGATGTAATTGGCGAAAAACCGTTATGGTTTGTACATAACATTTACACCATCACACATTTATAAACACGTTTTCTAGCTTTCACAAAGTAGATTCATACTGTATAAAATTATCATGTTGTTCTTTCCTTACTAGGCTATGCTTAAACTTCAAAGAAAGTTTGATGGTGTGAATAGATACACAATGGTGCAACACTGAAATTGTTTGAACATAACTTTACACTCAGCTATACATTAATGCAAAATAATGCATAAATAAAAATTGTGTGGTATTAAACACACAATTTCAATTGCACATTGATAGATTCTAAACTATCCTAATTGAGATAAGTGTGAACACGGTAGCTATAAACTTTTTTTTAAAAAATTGGACAACTTGCTTATGAACAAAAATTTTGAAATCCTTGACAACACAGCAAAGAAAGTCAATTAAGATGGTGTGTTTTCCCTTTATTGTGTACTAAACTCTTGTAGATTACAGAATAATTTGGGAAAAATACACCATTCACAACATAGAATGAAATGAAGGCTAAAAACAAGAAACACACAATGCTTGAACATAACTTTACACCGTGACGAACAAACTTGAGGCTCTTTAACTAACATGCATAAATCCAAAAATAACAAAATACTACTCAAGTGATGTGTTTTTAACAAATACACTTTTATTTATCCCAAAATTGTGTCTAAACGAGTAATGAAAGCAGCAAATACATAATGTAATTGTTTATACATAACTTTACACCACGAGCTTCAAATTTCAGCAAAAAAGTGCCTCCACAAATGGACAAGAACCAGAAAATAAAAGTCACAATCACCTGTAGCTTTCTGCTACACTACAGAACAGCAGTGATGTAATTATAAGTTTTGAAATTGATAATACAAGGGAATAATGTGTGAAAATGGCAAGTTTGAACATAACTTTACAACCGAACATGTTGGTATTATCAACACTGAAGTCAAAATAAACGATAAAAATGGAAAATTACATCAAATTATGTGGTCAGTAAACCCCAGCATTTACCAGTTTTAATAATTGTGTCTACAATGTTTAACGCAAGTAGAAAAACAAATCTGTACATGTTTGTACATAACTTTACAACATGGGGTTTAAATCTCTGCACAATGTGGTTCCACAATGTTAGAAAGCACCAAGTGAAAAAAGTTTAAACTTTCAATACATTTTAGAACACCAACAATACATTTAACACTCTTGAAAACTGACGTTAGTTAGCCATTGCTCTTGCTTGCTATGGGCTGTGTGACATCGGAGCCTACCTTTTGCCCAAGTACCTCCGCAAAAAAACACTTTTCTGTACCACTTTCAAACAAATATAATCTAGCACCAATTTACCTAAGTTTACCACGACCGATGGTTTTCAGCAGACCACTGGCACAGAAAGTACTCACTTAAGTTAGCTTCATACTTGAGCTAAACATGGCAGAAACAAATTAAAATTGATCAAACCCAACCACTCTCCACTCGCGTGCACTGTTGGAGAGTGGCAAGAAATCTACAGCCGACGCTACAATCATCCCCTACTTCTTGGATGTCATCTATTTCAGGGTAAACAAATAGTTCTTGTTTTGTCTGGCGAGGCTTGAGGAATTTGACCCCCAGAGGATCTACACCGACAATCACTCCTGAAACAGAAAAAAGAGACTGCTTTATTTATGTTGCATAATGATCACAGCGCTTTCTTGAAGCAACCCATAACAAGCTTCCTGCTGATCAAGTTTCCTAAGGAAACTTCAAACTCCTTTTCTTTATTGGCCAGTGACAACCAGTCCCACTTGTTTCGGGCCATACCTTACAACCTTTTATAATTTTTTAATGTCTCCATCTCAAACTTAAATGGAGCTAAAACATGTTCAAAATCCACATTTTTCTGGTTTCAAATACTTTAAAAAGATTCCTGGCTGCTATCATTCATAAGCACAAGTATACTGACATAATCTTGCTCACCAGGGTACAACCTGTCAGGGTACTGCACCACGACACATGTTTAGCATCCATTTTCTGGGTGCTTTCACTGCTGGGAAAGACCCTTCAGCCTCGGAAACTTTCGATTCAGGAACAAATCCCGAAGAACTGAAACTGAGAGGGTCAAATAATTTCAATTTGTGCCCATGTTTGCGATTTGTTTTTAGCTAGCATCAGCCTAATATATCTGGTATTTTTCAACAGCTTTGTACTAAAATGGCTGGTTATTAATATTATTATTAAATTATGATATATCATGGCATCTATCAAGCTTGGCCAGCACAACAAAGAGTAAAAGGCATGATCCGACTGTAACTTGGAAGACAATGTGTGAACCAAACATAACTGTGGTTGAACATAACTTGACAACACATGATGTTGTCATGTTATGTACAAACTATTTAAAACAGAAAAATGTATATTCTGGGTTTAACAATTTATATTTTAGTACCCAAGCTGTATTTTGATAAATAACAACTAGCAAAGTGGGTATCCAAAAGACAGTATACTAGGAATTGTGCTACAGTAATGAACATAACTTTACACTTTACATGTCGGTCTAGTTTGTCAAGTTATGTTCACAGTCATCTAGCTAGAATAAAAGTTTGTACATTAGTTACAATAGACAAAATAATCAAACCAGTCTTCTACTTTAAAAGAGACTGTTACTATGAAGGAAAATGTTAGCTGAGCACTGTTTTAACTGTACATAACTTGACAACATAATTGTTAAGTTATGTTCAAGGCATTTCTTAAAATTAATAAAAATTGTCATTTCTTGGGTGCAGAAAAGTTTTTTTTTTTTAATGCAGACTATCTGTACTTATCATAGAACACTAAACCATATAGCATGAAGCACAGTGTAACAGAACTTTCCAACCCAACCACCCTAAGTGTTACATCATGTTATGTTCAGTCCAATACTGCCAGAACAGGGTTATTCTTACTTAATCTTATGTTACATAATAAAGAAACAATAATATAAAGTACATAAAGACAATGGGAACATTATCACAGCTTAAGATAAGAAAAACAACCTTTTTTTTTTTTTTATTGAAGGTGCTATGTCTGTTTCCTTTTGCACTGCGTCATGTTATGTACAAACGCTATAATTCAGCAACTCATAATCTATGACCTGAAGTATAAATCAAATTAGCACAAAATCTCTTCCTACCAACAAAAATTGGTTAAAAAAAATGTATGACTTGTCCTTCCCTCAAAATGCAAAACTCATGGTTTGAACATAACTTTACATAAAGATTTACCTGGCCAAACTGTGTAAAGTTATGAACAATCAAACAGCAGGAGCAAAAGACATTTACTCTATTTTTTATATCAGGAAGGATAATGACAACAATACTGAACCGACGAAAATGTGTGATACGTAGTGTTCTACGTAGTGTTCTTTTTAATCTTTGAAAATAACGCTGTAATTGCCTGAACGTAACGCTGACAGCCTTCAACCATGTGTAAAGTTATGTACAAGCGGACACAACAGCAAGGTGACAGTAAAAGGTAATAATTATTGTTTCAAAGTGTTGCTGTGCTACAAAACTAATCCGAACATACATTACTTGTTCTGTTTTATCCTCTGAAATATTGAATATCGCATTCAGAAACTTGAACATAACTGTTACAACCAAAACTAAACCTTCATCGTCTGATGGAGGCAACTTCCATCAAGTAATGTTTTCTTCCTTTGTTCAAAACACGCGGTCATTGAGCCGATTGATTTTACATTTGTTTACGTCAACATTCATTTGAAGTAATTAGAAAAACAGTACAATACATTGCTTTTTTTAAACATTTATGGTGCTCAGTCATCAATTTTGCATGAACATAACCATTTACAACCAAAACTTGCCTTCAACTTTGTCGCTTCCCTGCTCCATCGATGTCACCTGTAGGTATGAGGTACGTAGTAGGACTGACAAAATGCAAATCTCAAAATGGCCGATTCCAGAAAATCACGTGCGTTGATGATTGCGAGATTTTTTCCCGTGATTGAACGTAACACAAAATTTACAACTTTTGGGTTGAAGAAGTTTAAAACGCAGCCTTCTTTCAATTCTCAAAAGGATTTTGAATTTGTTTACGGTAATCAGAATGAAGAGTAATGTTGTCTAGGATATGTTAATTAGGTGCCTCACGGTACATTTTTTTTTGTGTTCCGTTTCACAGCGAGATTTGCACGTGTGAAATTGACGACACGCGTTATGTTCATTCTAGCCTTTACTTGCCCTCAAACTACTTTAAATTTAGACACATGTAAAACTTGACGATATGGTAACAAAATAGTAACTTGCATTGGCTTTCTATAGGCCTAAACTTGGTTTCGAAATTCTATTTAATTCCCCGGAATTTTTTATCTGAAAGCGAACACACGTGAGTGATGTCACGTTTCAAAATTTTGGCTTCCGCCGCTCGATCGCACAAAACACTGAATAACTCTTTTATCCCATCGGATGTATGCAAAAATGGCACAGAATTAGAAGGTATGTTCAATTTCTAACCAGTTGAGATATGGTTGTGTGAGATGCATGCCAGATTTTGAGTTTGAAGGCTTTGTTTTGTCAGTCAGGTAGCGAAACCGGCACTCGACGCCTAGTCGTACTCTTGACCAACTTCAAACCCAAACTTGCTACAGAGATACCTGATGGTAAGACCTATCTATGCATACTAATTTGGATGACCCCTCAGAAAAGTCAAGGGCCACAAGAGCTCAGGAAGTAGGTTCAAAATAGCCATATTTTGACATGAGATGTTTTTTCTCAAATACTATTCACAACTTCAAACCCAAACGTGCTACAGAGATACCTGATGGGAAGACCCTTCTATGCATACTAATTTGGTTGATTCCTCAGAAAGGTTAAGGGTCACAAGAGCTCAGGAAATTAGGTCCAAAATATCGATATTTTGACAAAAGATGTTTTTTTTTCACAAATACTAATACTATTCACCACTTCAAACCCAAATTTTGTACAGAGATACCTGATGGTCAGACCTATCTATGCATACTAATTTGGATGACCCTTTCGGAAAGGTCAAGGGTCACAGGTTGGCAAATGTGTGCAAAATGTCAATTTTTAAAAAATAAAATTGTAGGCATTATCAACATTTTCGCAAATTTTTCAATCAAATTTGGAACAAAGGTAGCTGATGATAAGACCTTCCTGTGCATACTTAATCGACTCATTGCAAAGGTTGGTGGGGTGGGGATGTTGCCAGATGTGTGAAAAATGCTTACATTCTGAGAAAACATGGATTTTGCTGGTGTGGAAGCCGGCCCTTTACTTGCTGTCACAAAGGTCACACATACGTATATCGGTCGTCCATGTGAGCCATAATGGCTTTGCCTTTCTTGTTGTTGCGATGATTGCTGCAGGAATATTGCAACTAAAAGCACTACTGACAGCCGAAGAGTTAACCTGGATTATCACCCTTTGTTTAAGGCTGTAAGTAGGGTATGTTTCTGTCGTGAAAGGTATAGCTTCTCATAACCCTCAGCAACAAGGCATTGGAGTGTGCAGACGCTTATAAGAATTTATTCTTGCTGGTGGAATAGGCCGGATGAGTGACATTACTGACAAGAAGAGAAAATACCTTGCCAGTTTCGTGCTTCCAAATTGTGTATTTGTTCTGTCCAACAGGTGAGACATGGAACCCACTGAAGCTGCGCTACCAGCTGCGCAACGTGCGAGAGCGTTTGGCCAAGAACCTTGTGGAGAAGGGTGTGTGCACGACAGAAAAACAAAACTTTCTCCTCTTTGACATGACCACGCACCCTCTGACTGACAACACAGCCAAGCAAAAGCTGATCAAGAAGGTGCAGGAGTCGGTGCTGAGCCGGTGGACCAACGACGCACACCGCATGGACCGGCGGATGCTGGCCCTCATCTACCTGGCGCACACATCGGATGTGCTGGAGAACGCTTTCGCTCCTCTCTCAGACGATGACTATGAGGTGGCCATGAAGCGTGTGCGTGAGCTGCTGGACCTAGACCTGGATGTGGAGAGCATGAAGGAGGGCACCAACGAACTTATGTGGGCTGTGTTTGCTGCCATGACAAAGTGATGGAAAAATACCACTGACTCTCCTTCAGTTAGTCTGCTGTTTGGTTACTTAAAGCCTGACATATACTGTGTAATAGGGCATTATAGCATTCCCCTGGGAAATGCTACGATCACCTATTACACATTTGTAAGGTGGGCTTTATCCCCTTTGTGCGCACAGCCACTTGTACTGTTATAGTACCATTGTACCAGTGCTGGTGACAGATGCATGCACAAGGGGGTTAGACAATTCTGCCACCTACTAGCAGCAGTAAGTAGCCAGAGATTATGCTGTAATCACATGCCAGTGACTTTTTTTTATCAACATGCGATATCAAAGGTGAGTCATTGTAATGTTGTCTGGCCATTATCTGTGGTAAATTTAACATTAGCATTTCTCAGAGGCTATTCAAGCCACAGACTTCAAATTTGGCTGAAAGATACTTTGTGGCAAGACCTTTCTAAACGTACAAGTTTGATGGATCTCGCTCAAAGGTCAGAATCATAGAGGGTCAGTAATAGGTAAGAAGTTGCTCTATTTTGACCAAAATTGTGTTTTCTAAAATTCTGTTTTTAAGTTTAAAAGTAAACTTAGTACAGAGATACTGATGATAAGACCTTCTTTGCATACTAATTGGGGTACCCATTTTGTAATAAAGGTCAAGGGTCATGGGAGTTTAGGGGAAGTATGAAAAATGCTTATTTCTTGAGATAATGTTCATATTTTAATCTCATTTTGCTAACTTTTCAATTAAACTTGGCGCAAAGATAATTGGTAATAAAACCTTCCCAAGCATTTTTAAAATATTAGGTGCCTTAGTCAGCTGGTAATTATGCCAAGACACAAGACTTGCATAATTTAGTGATTTTTTTGGACAGATTGGGGTCACATAATGACCGAAAAGTTATGTGGATCAGTCATGCACATGAGCCATGAGGGCTTGCCGTTCTTGTTTATGAAAGTGCTGTTGATTACAAAAATGTCAGAAGCTAATTTGTATTAGTAAGTAGTACATAAGGTTTTGTTCATTTGCAGCGATAGTAGTCAACATTGTAGAGATATTTTGATGAAAATTATTGATTTCAATAGGAAATATCTGTATTGTTTAGCATTAGTTAGACAAAGGTTTTTCTGTAGTATGTTTGTGCAGCTCAAACAATCACTGATGTTGCGGTCATGCATGTTTTCTTGGCAAAATCTCTGGAACTTAGGTTGACTTTGAGAGGTGGCGTGTTTCATTTTTTAAAAAGTGGGTGTGGATGCAAATGGGTCCTGGAGGAGTCTGGTGAGTAAAGTCTGTGTTGACAGAGCCATAAGGGATTTTTGCATTTGCCTGCCCATCTTTCACCGAGGTGGACAGTGGGCTAGTTTTTGACCCGCTGTCTGTGCAAAAGGCGGGCACGCTGTTGCGCAAATCCCCTGTTGTCACTATTGTATTATGTCTGAGACTGCATGTGTGAGAGCATGTCTTGTTTTGGAAGGCTCTGTCTTTATGTGTTGTTGGGGTGTAATAAGTAATATACTGTGTATCTGAAAATATACCTGTACTTTTTCAGAAGTAAAAATAACTAATGGTAGGAAATAAGGCACATGTTCTGCATCTATACTTTACAATAATGGTTTTGTAACTTTGTTCCAAAAAGGTTCTGTTGTAAATATAAGCACAGTAGCAGCCCTTTGAAGTTGGCGTCCAAACACTTTCATGTGACTTGGTTGTAGACAGTATCTTTCCTGTGACTGTGAGCACATGTTAACCCATTGGTTGTTGGCAGCGGTTTTAGTCAGAATAATTTCAGTAGGAATCATTGTGACAAAAACCGCTAATGATAGACACAGGGTTAGTTTGGTTAACCCATTCAGCCCTGATGCACGACAGCAGGAGACGTATCGACCATGATAATCTAAGGGTAGTGCCAGATCAGCTTGGCGCCTGTCGGCGTCAAGCTAATTTGGCACTATCCTTGAATTATCATTTATTTCATCAAAAACATTACCGATGACATGACCTTATGGGAGTGTCTACTACTTACTCAATTCTAGCCTAAGTACTCGTTG
Source organism: Semisulcospira habei (assembly GCA_036245525.1). Taxonomy (NCBI): domain Eukaryota; kingdom Metazoa; phylum Mollusca; class Gastropoda; family Semisulcospiridae; genus Semisulcospira; species Semisulcospira habei. The sequence continues at coordinate 26,325,696 of BTPG01000001.1, read as the reverse complement.
TGTTAACACACAACCCGGGAGGCACTCGGGGAACCCCGAGGGGGCCAAGAGTTGTCTCCCGATACTCCCCATCTGGAACAGAGTACCCATAATTCCTCAGTCAGTCTACTTAGGCTTACGCTGTTCAGACGTGTTGCTCTAGCCTACGGATTTTGGGGATTTCGACCAGTTCTCCGGTCTTCGACGGACTTAGTTCTTCTCTTGACTTGTTCTTCGTCGGGCCCCCCTGTACCGGGTGGCTCTGGTATCCCTTCTTCGTTGGCAGCTGCCCGCTTGGCTCCCTGAAGTGCCTGGGCTACGCTGTGAACTTCGCTGGGACTTCGCCGCGCGTGCCTTGGTTTGGATTCTCCCCCCCCCCCCCCCCTTCCCCGGTCCCGCTCCGGGAAAAGGTAAGGTGACTGGGTTGGCCCTCGGCTGGTTCCCGGGCTGGGCACTGGTTGAGCAGGCGCGAACGCGGTCTTCATTTGCGTTGTTGCTTGCGCCAAGATTCTTGACTTTTTCTTGGCGGGTCTCGCGCCCGTTCCCCCTCTCCTTCCGTGTTGGTGTGGTATTGTTATTGACAGGGTCACGTCTCCCTTTTTTTCGCTGTGGTTAGCAGCGTGGTTGTTGAAAGTTCCGCGCTTTAACGGAAGGCATTTACGCGTGAGGGAAGAAATGAGACGTTGTAGTCTGGAACGGTCATTCTTAAACGGCGCAGATCTGCAGGTGGTCCGCTTCGTTTTCCAAGATGGCGTCTAACGATGCAGAGCTCCGTGTTCCTCACGGTTAAAACCTTTACTGGAAGGGGAATGGTGTGCAAGATCGGTGAAGCTAAGTCTAACCTTATTTCTGGCGCTTACCTACTCACTTTTTCCTCGCCTATGCTCTTGTCCCTGGTTGGGTTCGGGGAATGTGTTATGCTCCAGCCATCCCTTGACGCATTACGTTGGCGAATGTGGCGAGAACCGACGCTTACTTCGGTACTGAGTCGGTCCCGTCATGCCTGTTTTGTTATGCATACTGCAGACCGGTTTACCACATACGGGGGCGTATTAGATACATGGGAGATGCAGAGTATTCGTCAGTTGAGGGGACACTGACGGCACCTAGATGACTTATTGTTGCTGTCATGGGGGAAGGTCATAAGCTGCAATAACTTCTCTTGCCACCACAGGTGCTACTCACATACCCTCACTTGCTCATTCCACATATTACAATGACAGGCTGCAGATGGACGGTGATTGGTACGGGTGAGCCCGTCGCCAACGCATCTCATGGCAGGCGCCAGTGACCGTCTCACGGCCCGAACCTCCCTGGAAAAAAAAAAAAAAAAAAAAAAAAACCCACAGTGCTCAGACAGCCCTATGTCTCCTGGACGCACTGGTTTCTGCTCTTTGGTTATATTCCTACTTGGGCATGTGACTACCAGTTAACATGAACAACATGCATAAGAATACAAGTTAACATGAACGACAGTAACGTTTTACTGTTGAAAGGTAATTGCCTGCTGGCAACTTAAGACAATGATCAAAGCTGCACCTGGAGGCCGTCGCTATAGTACAGCTCCGGTGTGTCGCGGGGGCTCCGCTCCGACAAAGGTTCTGGGCCTGCCGCTTGCTTCAGGCTTATACTTGTCATGACATGCTTGAGTTTGTTGTGCAGGATGTGTTGTAGGCTCAACTTAGCCTGGCGGTCCTCCCAGACCAAGGGTGGCTTCCACACCTGTAGGGGCCGGGAGGTGCCCGGCGTAGGACGTATACGCTGGGAAGACAGGTACACACCTTGGTGGTTGGGGGAGTTGCCTTGGCAGGATGGACAGACAGTGCCGTTAGCCGCGACTCCTCTTCTTCGCAGAAGGTAGGTCACACAGGTGGGGTGCTTACCTGGGGTTAACCGGGACCCTACTGGCTGCACTCTCTACCTTGCGGGGATGTATTGCAGGTCCGCGCACTTGCTGACAGGTGGTTCCTCGCTGGTTGTACCGTTGTCTTGCGGAAGTTCACCTTACCAGGACAGGGTCCCTCAGGCCCACGCCCGCGTGCCTTCGGATTTTGGTATGTTGCAGGGGCCTTAGATGACCTGCACACAGCGCGGACGTTACAGTGACCGTCGGACTCATACAAGGTCTGTCTACCATGTGCCTCCGAACCTTGGTGTGACGCCTGCGCCACATGACCTGGACGGCGCTGGGCTCACCTTGGAGCTTCTATCGGCGAGAGCGCCCGACGCCTGTGACTGGTTACAGACCTGCTGAGATACCGGCGGATATTCCCGGTACTCCGACTGCTCGAGTTCCGACGAGTGGACTGTGAGATCACCATGCCGGACGCGTCAGTATAGTGTGCAGGAGGAAGTGCGCTTGGAAAAAGCCTTCTGACAGACAACCGGCCTCCCTACAGAGTACACTGGTACCAACTTGGGGTTTCCGGCGCGAACGCCTGACACCGGTGACTGTTCCAGACCTGAGGAAGTACCAGCTGTTCCGGTTCTCCAGCCTCTCAAGTTCCGACGGCCCTAGCATCGGGGGATCGACACGTCGGACACGGCTTGGTAGTGTGCGGAGTCGGGAGCTCGAGGCGTTGATTCCCAGGAGGGAACACGCTTGGACCAAGCCTTATGCCAGGCAGAGAACCCTTCTCGCTACAGAGTTCGGTTCGGAGAGACGTGCTTCGTGCCGTCCATGGTCAACCGATCCCCACTCGTCTCCTAGGAAGGCCTTGGATCCTCCTCGGCCGCTGCGAACCCGCCTCGACATAGAGTCCGGCTCGCGGAGACAATCTCACACGCACACCACGTCTCGACTTGTTCGGGATCTGCTCTTCGATCGAACTCGGGCCGGCTGCTAGTGGTTGCAGGGTACTGTTGGTGGCCAGCCAGCAGGGCGGAGGTGCCTGTCTCCGTTCCTTACCGCCCGAGTCCTTGACGATCTTGTGGAGGGATGGCTACGCGGACCGCTTCAGTTACTGCGCGGAGAGGGGTTCTCGACGCGGGCGTTACAGGAGGGTACGCACCTGGACATAGCCTGCGGTCAGGCGGAGACCCACCTCGATACAGTGCCCGGTTCGCAGAGTCACGCTGTCCCGCCAGTTCCCGACGATAGAAACGAGCTACGGTAGATTCTGCTCGCCAGCCCACAGCGGCCACGATGTCCTTGACAGCGCAGTTCCGGTCGTATGCGATGCTCGTGGCCATGGCGCGTACTTCATCTGCGCGGATCTTCAGTCTCTGCGCTACCCGTCGGGAGAGATCCATGTATGCAGTTCGTATTACCCAGCGCAGCCAAGGAGGAGATCGTCTGGGCTGGGATATCAGTCTTGCCCTGTCGTATGGGCAGGAAGAGGCGGCACGACTGGGAATCCACTTCCCTCAGGATCGGATCTCCGCTCTTGCTCTCCTGCGCGCGAGGAGGGACCACTCTGCACCTTGGATGCCCGTCCATCTACGAATTCCCTCGTTGGAGTCAACCTTCCGGCACTCTAGGTCTACACTCCGCTTTTCTCCGCTGCGGGCGTGCTTAGGAGTTGCCGTTCTTCACGTCGCTCCAGGGATTCTCTCCTGCCTCGCTCGTCGATCCCTTTCGCGCCCGGCTGCCGTTCGTCCCTTTCCTCTCCCCCGCACTCAGCCCTTCCCCTTCTTCGTGCTCCGGCCTGGCTGCGGTCGCTCCTCTTCTGGACATCCGACCCCCTCCGGTGGTTCTCGGGGAGGATGCTGTCGTTACTTCGCCTTGCTCGGACCTGTTTACCTCCTCCTGCGGTTACAGTACTCGGTTCGACCCAGTTGTGCACTAATACTCCTTGGAGATCTGACGACTCACTAGCTGGTGGCCTTACGCGTGAGTTCCATTGACTTGGTGGAAGTACTCTGACTTCGCACGGGTGGTAAACGGGTCTGCGAGCGCGTCGGCTTCTGTCTCCCCTGGTGCCCTCTCGGATGCAGCTCGGATCTGGCAGCGGCTTCCGGACTTCGTGCCAGGCGCTTCGACTACCCTGCGCTTCTTCTCTCGGTTCACGGATCTTCTTCACCCCCATGGAGTTGCCGGCTGTTGGCTTCCCTCGGTCGGAACGGTGCTCGGGAGGTCACAGGAGTTGCCTCCCCTTCCAGCGGTGGATCCGCTCTTGCCTCTCCTTGGGACTAGACGACCCCTCTCGTACGTACCTCCCTTCGTGTCGTGAGATGGTAGAGCTCCTTACCCTATCCTTCGTTCTCCAGGTCGACGACTCCTGGCGCCGAGCGGGGCGGTGTGTTGCTGACGGAACCTCTGTGCTGACGACTCGACCAAGGCAGTTTCTTGGGGGGTTCCTGGACTTCGCTACGGGGAGCAGAACGGTGGAGGCTTCTAGAACCTTCGCTTCGCTTACGCTGTAGGACCATGGCACAGCTTTGTCTCCCTGGTGTCTAACCAACTCGACTTCCCCTTGGGCACCCAGGAGGGCACCGGGCTTCGAACACGTGGTACTGCTGCGGCTGTGCTGGCGGTTGGACGGCCCAGCCACTACTCGGAAGTCGGATCTCCTCTCCTTTGGTCGTCTCTAAGCCCGGCTGCTTCTGCTACGCCTCCTACTACCGTGGTTCTTCTCCAACTCCAGCCTGGCCTTCGGACCTCGCGGTCCAGAGCGCGAACGGCTTGGAGCTGACGCAGACTAGTAGGTCACCTTCTCGTGGGACGGCTGCGCCAACCTGTTTCCCCGATGGATCCAGTTGCTACACGCAGTTTGCACCAGGATGCCTTCGGAGGACCGGCGCACTGGCGAGATGGCTTCGCGGACCTGTTCGACACTAGGTGGGTTCACTGGCGTGCCCCGTCCTTGAGGATTCGCCCTGCCGTTGTGGATTCGCCCGCCTGGACGAGACATCGAGGCTCTGGCCTAGCCTGGGACGGTTGCTCCGCTCTTCCTGTTCGTCACCCCGTTACTGGGTTCCGGTCCTGTACCTCTTACACCTCTCCTCGCCGCGGACCCCCGCTACTGCTTCCCGCTTCTGCAAGGTGCTCCTGCAGCCGCGACGCTCGCTGTTTCGCTTTGATGGGGCCCCTACTCCTTCGCCTTCGTCGGTGGCGGCAGGCCTCAACGTTGGACACAGCAAGGTAGTGTGCGGAGTCGGGAGTTCGAGGCGCGGGTTCCCAGGAGGGACCGCGCTTGGACCAAGCCTTATGCCAGGCAGAAAACCCATCTCGCTACAGAGCTCGGTTCGGAGAGGCGTGCTTCGCGCCTCCATGGTCAACCGGTCCCCACTCGTCTCCTAGGAAGGCCTTGGATCCTCCTCGGCCGCTGCGAACCCGCCTCGCCACAGAGTCCGGCTCGCGGAGACATTCTCACACGCACACCACGTCACGACACGTTTCGGGATCCTCTCTTCGCTCGAAGTCGGACCGCCACCCTCGCTCTCCCTCGCGAGCGTAACAAGGATCGAGCTTCTCCTCGTCACTAGGAATAACAGCCCTCAAGCTACAAGTCAGATGATCTTCCTGACGACGCTCAGTCATGCGATCCGATTCCAGGATCCCTCCCGCAGCGAGCTTAGAGGCTAATTAAGTCCTATCAGCTACGTACAGGGCCACGAACGTCACAGTCGTGAGGAACTGTGCTGTCTTCCACTTCGTGGCTACTGTAGGGCTTGCGGGCATGTTCTCTCGCTCACAGAGTTTCCCAGTCCAGCGGGGCTACTCGCTCTGGTGGGGGAACTGCTCCGGGGCTCCTCTTCCTCCTGGCGCTTCAGCGCCGTAGGTTACACCTCCCCAGGGTCGTCGGGAATTTGCGTTTGGGAGGACGGCCCTTGGGGCCCCAAGGTGTGCTAGTGCGCGGCACCCTCCTCCTATTCGTGATTCTCCCATAAGGTCATGTCATCGGTAATGTTTTTGATGAAATAAATGCATTTTTCTTTAAAAGGTATTTTTTCGAAAAATACTTACCGATGACATGACTCGGACGGCCCTCCCACCGGCCCCGCTTGCCGCTGGTAAGCTAAGTATCCTGACTGAGGAATTATGGGTACTCTGTTCCGGATGGGGAGTATCGGGAGACAACTCTTGGCCCCCTCGGGGTTCCCCGAGTGCCTCCCGGGTTGTGTGTTAACACAACGAGTACTTAGGCTAGAATTGAGTAAGTAGTAGACACTCCCATAAGGTCATGTCATCGGTAAGTATTTTTCGAAAAAATACCTTTTAAAGAAAAATGCATTTTTCGATCCATCTCCTGCAACAGGTGCATAGTCGTTAGATGACGCCTCGAAAATTTGGGAAATACGTGCACCGGGCTGAATGAGTTAAGAGGCACACAGCCTCATGTGCAGGCCCCCCCCCCCCCTCACCCACCTCCTCCCTCTACTACACCCCCACCCCCTTCACCCCCTTGCAAACAACACCAAAGTTGTTTACACTTACTTGTTGCAATTTACCACCCAAGTTAAGACATCACATCCTACGGCTGATTTTGTCAAATTGGCTTATAGTCCTATGAAGGCATCAACTGTTTCAGTTCAAGGATGGTGCCAGAATATCTTGGCGCATAAGGCTGCTATCTATTCTGGCACCACCCTTGAACTATCAGTCAAATTTATTCCAAGACATTGGTGTATCAGGATGAAAAGGGTTGAACAAAACAAGAAATAATATTAATAATTGCCTGTTTCTTTACTCTATTTTAAAAAATTATTTCTAACTTTATGTTGGGCGGCATTTACAGTCAGTGGAAGATAGAAATCCAGTTTGTGATCTTCATTATCATAAATTTCTTGGAGGAACTTCTGATACTGCATTTTGTTATTTTTTGGGTTGCTTATTTTCTATAGCGTATAGTGTTCTTGATTAATAAATGTATCAACTATCATAATTGTTAGCATACATCGCAGCTAAAAGCTAATAGATTGTTGATCAAATCTGCTAGATTAGTTGGTGGTCAGTTGAAGTTTGTCCATCCACTCAATGAGTGACTCAGCAGTGTGTGTCGGGTTTTTTTGCGCAGGTGATTCCTGCAGGAATTGCCTTCACAAAAGTCCCTGTCAGCAGTCAAAAGGTTGACACCCTTGTGTATGCATTCACACTCACAGGGAGTTAATTTTTGTATGAGATAGAGTTTTCAATGTTGTCAGGTAGGATTGTCTACTACATGATAAGCAGCACTATTTATGTGTACCCATTTTGTTTGTATTTCACTTCCTTGCGCATGCAGCTACTGTTACTGTTTACCATACCAGTGGCTGCATGTTTCCGGGAGTCAAACATAGGAGAAATTGTTTGGCAAAAACATATTATTTTTATACACAAGGCGTATGTTCAGGTCCTGCACTCCCCCCCTCTCCCCCCTCCCCTCCCCCCCAGAATGTTACTACAGTTGTATTAGTTTACAGTTTCCAAATGTGTGCTTTCACATCTTACATGAGAAACAGTGTTCTAGCCAAACAAGTCTGTACTATTACTATACTAACTCTGTATAATCTGTGTTACATGTGGAGGAGAGTGAAAGCTCTTGTTTCATTCTCAGTGTGCTAATTTGCATGCATGTATTGTTTTCAGTTGGGATATGATTGTATGTAAACATGATAGTTAACCCATTTAGCCCCGAACAGGGTCGATTCATCTCCTGCTAGTGGTACACAGTTGTTACGTGACATCTGCAAAATATGCTAAATTCAGCTATGGGTTAACCCTCTTGTGCATGCAGCAGTACTGGTGGCTGCATGCACACAGGGTTTAACGTGTATAGTCTGCTGTAGGGAATGAGAAATCCAAGTGTGTGATTGAGAGAGCAGCTGTGAGAGAGAGAGCATTGAGAGTGCTCTGTTATTGCAACATACGTGTAATGCAAGAGTTTCATTTTATTTGGCCTATTGTTTTGTTGATACCTAGTTGCTCAAATTATTAGAAATGATTTTTTGCACATGCTCAGAGCAAAGGGAGGCCATGTGCCGAGTCAAGTGTCGCCAATCCATCATTCCTGGTAAACCGTGGCATTGGCGTTTTCCCGTAGACATTTATGCAACTGGCTTAGTCTTGGCCAAAAGATACTTGAATGCCCTCTCAATAAAATATTAATAAAAATGCTGTATTTTGAAAAATACTAACACAAGAATGAAAGCCAAACTTGGTACAGATATAGCTAAGCTGTATGTGATACTAAAAGCTTACATTCATATTTAATGATCCATCTGAAAAAGTGAAGGTCCATGCAAAAAGTGCTCTTTTTTAACAAAATTTTCAATGACAATCACAAAGAGTTAGTAAAATTAAATGCCTTGCCATGTATGAGCGGCTAGGGCATTGCTTTTGTGAAGTATCCTGTTTCAGTCGCTCAGTCAGTCCCTTCTGTCTTCAAGAGGAATCTGTGCCTTTTGCTTGCGCAGATTTGCACTATGTGCACCCTCAGATTGAGGGAGATACGGGACCGACATCAGCCACCGTTGTCTCTCGCACGACTGTGCATGGGCCAACTGCAGCTAGCGTCGGCCTGCAGATTCTTCGTGCACTACATTATGGAACATATATTTCAAGATGTTCGTGGGCGATGTTGCGATGATCCCTTTGTGCAGAATGTTGATGTGTTGTGCCCACAGTTCGCAGTTCTCTGTTTGGTATTGGACTTATGCTTCAATGAAAATAGTTTATCTTGTAAATATTTCTGTTCTGCATTTGTGTATGTAGATTCACTCAGTGGGTTCTGTTTTCATTTTTAATAGTGGCTTTTATTATTTCATTTGAACATTTACCTTGGTTAACCTGTCTTATTATTTCCTTTCATGGCACAGACCATGGTCAGAATTAACCCTTTTAGCCCCAAGGTCCCATTTCTCAAATGTTGGAGGTGTTGCCTAACAACTATGTACTAGTTGCAGGAGATGGATTGACCATGATAATTTAAGGGTAGTGCCAGATTAGCTTGGCGCCTGAAGGCACCAAGCTAATCTGGCACTACCCTTAAATTATGTTTAAGCCATCTCCTGCTGTAGAGATCTGGGGCTTAAAAGGTTAAGATGATGCTTGCATTTGAGGAAAATATGCCCAACATTAATAACTTAATTATTAATCTCCTGCCCTATTTTTGGGTCTCCAATTGACCAGTGGTATGATGTGTACAGTTTCACTTATTTTTTTAGATCCTGTACATATTCTAATACAGATAAATGTGTACATGTACCTTGAGCTTTTTCAAATCTCCGCCCTGCATCCTGTTTTAGCCTGCTTGTGCATGCAGCTGCTGGTATTGCACATACAGTACCAGTGGCTGCATGAAAAAGGGGATTAACAAGACGGTTAAAAACATTTCCTACTCATTGTTTTATTTGGGTTCATTTCATCTACGTGTTATTATTTTGTGTAGAAAGGTTTGGTTTTTGCCTTTAGTGTTCATGATATGGTATATTTAGACTCCCTCGGATTTCATTGGAATACATGTTGACAGCTTTTCAGAGCACTTGCTGTCACCTGTTCCAGCAGTTGTATTATGTAACTGTTTGGGAAAAAGGTCATCCTCAAACTGATTTGTTATAATATCTGTGATACACATCATAATTGTGCTAAAAACTATTCATGTGAAAAAAAACATCATAACTCAAGCACACTGTTGCATGCCTGAGCACACCGTTGCATGCCTGTGTGCATAGTTGTGCACTTCGAGCATATAAATATGCATACACACACGCACAGACACGCACACACATTCGTGAATAATATGACTTGACACCTATCTGAGAATATCATTTTGTGCATATGTACTAGTGTCTTGTATGGTCCTTGTGCACAAATTGAAGTACATCTGTACATAATTTGTCTTTATATTGAATGCAAGCGTGACATTGTTTTCTTTATCGTGGGATGCCTTTGTGTATGTACCATGTGTCAGGTTGTAATAATACCTGTATTCTAGTGTGCAGAAGGTACTCAAGACTACATTGACCGCAGTTGGCCACAGCTGTGTGCAGGCCAGTGGCAGCCAAATGTTGACCTGATGTCCTTTTCGTACTGTCATTTTACATGGGCACATTGTTTCCAATGGTAATTTCATTCATTGGTTTAGTACATATATTTTCGCTTTCCTTTGGCTGAATAGGATCCGCACTGTAGCTGGGGTAAATCAGCCGAGTTGAACTCTTAACAATAATGACCAATAAGTGTCTGTCAGTTTCGCTCATTCCAGATTCAAGGCATACGGATACGCGGCATTAGCCACATATCCGTATGCCTTGCGTCTGGAATGAGTTGACCTTTTGACTGCCCGCACATTCAGAATGTCTCAGAAACCATCGCCCCTCATTGCTTGATAACCCTGTCTACCCAGGGCACATGGATTTGAATGAGGGCAGCAGGAGGCACAGACTTTCATGAGCCCTGCAGATGTGCGACCTCAGGAAGATGTGTGTCTCTTGCGTTGGGGTGTGGTTCACTGTGCTCGGACACTCGAGGGGCTAAGTTGCTAGTAACCACATTTGTATCCTTGTCCACACTGAAGCTTTAATCCCCATGTGCATTTGCCAGTGGCTCCATGCACAAGGGGGTTGATTGTCATGGATGAAGGTGGTGCACTGTTTGATTCTTTCAACATTTACATCGTATTTGCATAACGATTTGGGGACTGAATGATTCAGTGCAAGATTTAGGGTTTGCATTTTTGGTCTTTGGTTACACTCGTGGACATGGTTTTTACTTGGACTTGGAAATTGGCATCATTGCAATGTAATAATCATTCCACATCATTCATGTAGCATGTGTTGGGGTACACCTGTCAACAGAGGGTTTACGAAATAAAGCGATTAAAAGTGCGCGCTTGTTGTGCGATTAGTTTTTGGCTCATAATTATGTGAGTCTGTATGGTTCAAATGTGAGTCTGTACTGAGCCATCATCTTTGACTCGTGAAGATCACAGAGCATCAAGAACTGACATCCTTATTTCACGAAAATAAATAAAACGCACACGCTTCAATCAGGGTTTTATGTGATACCTGGCAACAAATAGCTGGAACAAAAACATCCCTTACACAAATTCGAAACGAGCATGCACACACATCTTGAATTTATACAGGCCACAAATAAAACAAAATTGTTTATTTTGACAGCAGGTGCTTTCAGGACATTTCTACTTTAGCCAACTTCAACTTAACTCGTTCAGCCCCGACAAACCAAAGCAAGATATGGATTGACCATGAGAGTTCAAGGGTGGGGCCAGAATAACTTGGCGCTTATGGTCTCCAAGCTATTCTGGCACAACCCTTGAACTATCATGGTCGCTCTGTCTCCTGAATTGTAATGCAGTCTTCAGAAGACAACTCAAAATTCTGGGCATTTCGGTCTTGGGTAGGGTTAATATCTATTTATTATCAGTTGTTTAGATCTTCAACAAAGTTATCGGCCCTTTGCTTGTCGGCATCGTTTTTTGTCACGAAGATTCCTGCAGGAATCCCCGCGGCACAAACCGCTGCCGACAGCCAACGGGTTCGGCAAAATAAACGAGATGAGATGCGCTGGCCTGAGGAAAGCCGTGGTTTGCTCTGCCTGCCAGGCTGTGGTGGCCCCATTGCGCAAAGGCCATCGGGCCGCCGTTTGCCCGCGCACGGTCGAGCGCGGGCCAACGGCCGGCGGACGACGTCAATCCGATGGCCTTTTGCGCAATGGGAATATGCTGGTTCCAGTATAGTTGGTGCCCACCCTCAAGACGTACAGCAGCCCAGACACACGCGGCATGAAGCGCGCCTCTCATTTTTAAAATGTGCAAGGTCCGCATGGGTCAAGCCGCGAACCCTTTGGAACTGAAAAAAACCTGGTTTTGACCCCTTAGATGTGTTAACCCAACTGCAAGAGTCATAGATCCTCACTGATGAGCCCCCGCGGGGGCTCATGAGGATCTATGACTCTTGTTGACACCACACATTTTTTTTGAATTTACGTTCCTGGTACAGCTAGGGTTTCAGCCTTGGTGTTGAATTTAACTCATTGTACCCCCAAGACCGAAATCCCTCAGATTTTGCCGTTGTCCTCTAAAGACTGCATTGCAGACTTTGCAGTACTTACTTACTTACGCCTGTCACCCCTACCCGGGTATAGGCCGTCGACGAGAGACCTCCAGCAACTCCTGTCCTGTGCTTCTCCTTCGATTCTACTCCAGGTGGTTCCCAGTCTCTTGATGTCTGCTTGGAGGTCTCGACGCCAGGAGTTTCTCGGCCTACCTCTTTTCCTCTTTCCCTGGGGGTTCCATGACAATGCCTGCCTAGTGATACTGGAAGCTGGCTTTCTCAGACTGTGACCGATCCATCCCCATCTTCTTCGCCCAATTTCATTCTCTGCTGTTATCTGCTCTGTTCTCTCCCAGAGTCTGACGTTGCTGATCTTCTCTGGCCAGTGGATTTTCAAAATTCTTCTAAGGCAACTGTTCATGAAGGTCTGTACTCTGTTGACTGTGGTTTTTGTCAATCTCCAAGTCTCTGCTCCATATAAGAGAACTGCTTTTACATTGGAGTTGAAAATCCGGACTTTGGTGTGTTGTGACAGCTCTCTGGAGCTCCACACTTTTTTCAACTGGAGAAAGGCTGCTCTGGCTTTACCGATTCGTGCTCTCACATCTGCATCAGTGCCGCCTTTTTTGTCTATGATGCTCCCGAGATAGGTGAAGGACTCCACCTCCTCCAACGGGGTGCCAGCAAGCAAGACTGGTTCTTCCCTGGTTGCGTTCAGCCTCATTGTCTTTGTTTTCTGTTTGTGAATGGTGAGGCCCACTTGGGATGAGATGTCAGCAAGCCTCGTGGTCTTGTCCTGCATTTGTTGATGAGTGTGGGACAGTAATGCCAAGTCATCTGCAAAATCGAGGTCGTCAAGCTGTGTCCACGGTGTCCACTGTATTCCACTTCGTCTGTGCTCTGTGGTCATCTTCATGACCCAGTCTATGGCCAGTAGGAAGAGGAACGGAGACAGCAGACACCCCTGCCTGACACCGGTTCTGACCTGGAGCTCCCTGGTGAACTGCCCTTCGTGGATCACGCGACATGTCATGCCATCGTAGCTGCTCTTGATCAGGCGGACGAGCTTTGCGGGTACACCGTAGTGTCGTAGGAGTTTCCACAGAGTCTCTCGGTCCACACTGTCAAATGCTTTCTCATAATCCACAAAGTTGACGTACAGCGGGGAGCTCCACTCCAGAGACTGTTCCACGATGATGCGGAGAGTGGCGATCTGGTCTGTACATGATCGGTTCTTCCTGAATCCTGCTTGCTGGTCTCTCAGCTGGGGGTCAACGGAGCTCTTCATTCTCTCCAGGATGATCCTGTTGAAGACCTTTCCTGGTACTGACAGCAAGGTGATTCCTCTGTAGTTGGAACACTTGCTGAGGTCGCCTTTCTTGGGAAGCTTGATTAGGTACCCCTCCTTCCAGTCAGCCGGCATCACCTCCTCTTCCCAGATCTTTCCAAACAGTGGGTACAGCATCTCCACTGTTGTCTCTAGGTCTGCTTTCAGAGACTCCGCTGGGATGCCATCTGGGCCTGCTGCTTTGCCGTTCTTCAAGAATGCCACTGCTCTTCTGATCTCCTCCCGGCTGGGTCTGTCACAGCTGATGGGTAGGTCGGTCTCTGCCGGCTGGATGTCTGGGGGATCGGGTGGGCTAGGTCTGTTCAGTAACTCTTCAAAATACTCGGCCCATCTGTCGAGTTGGTCTGCTCTGTCTGCAATAGGCTTGCCTTCTTTGTCTTTTACTGGTCTTTCTGTATGGCCATACTTGCCTGACAATCTTCTGGTAATGTCGTAGAGCTGTTTCATGTTGCCGCTGCCTGCTGCCGTTTCTGCCTCTGCTGCCAGGCTGTCTGTGTAGGCCCTCTTGTCTGCCCTGATACTACTCTTCACCTCGCGGTTGGCTTCCGAGTATTCCCCCTGTGCCCTTACTTTGGCTGCTCTCGTGCGACTGTTGTTGACAGCTGCTTTCTTCTGCTTCCTCACTTCTATCTTCTTCAAGCTCTGTGCCGACAGCCAGTCCTTGTGATGGTGTTTCCTGAACCCTACAGTGTCTTTGCAGGTTGAGTTCAGCGCCTCTCTAACTGCCTTCCACTGCTGCTCTGTGGTGACCGCCTCCTCTTCATTTACTAGCTCCTGTAGCGCTTGAAACCGGTTGGACAGCACCAGTTTGAACTCTTCTCTAACTCCAATTTCTCTCAGGAGGCCTACATTATAGCGCTGTCTTCTTGTTGTATCTGTGCGGCTTTTCTTTAGCTTGAGCTTCATTCTTAAGGTAAGCAGATGGTGGTCTGAGGCGACATCTGCTCCCCTCCTCACTCGAACATCTTGAAGGGATCTTCTAAATTTCTTGCTAATGCAGATATGGTCTATTTGGTTCTCTGTTGTATGGTCAGGTGAGACCCAAGTTGCTTTGTGTATTCTTCTGTGTGGGAAGATGCTGCCTCCAATGACAAGTCGGTTTAGAGCACAAAAGTCTACAAACCTCTCCCCGTTCTCACTCATCTCCGAGCCTAGTCCCTGTCTCCCCATCACCTCTTCGTATCCGGTGTTGTCCTCCCCTATTTTGGCATTAAAATCGCCCATGATGATGGTGATGTCTCGCTCGGCACATTTGTCCAAGGCACTCTGGAGTCGGTCGTAGAACTCTTGTTTCTCTTCCTCGTCACTGTCATTAGTGGGCGCATAACACTGGATGACGTTCAGCTTGAGCTTTTTCTTGGTTCTAAAGGCTGCTGTGATAATTCTTGGCCCAAGAGGTTCCCAGCCCATCAGCGCTCTCTGTGCCACTGAGACTTTGCAGTGCAGGTCACATATCGACCATGATAGTTCAAGGGTGATGCCAGAATAGCTTGGCGCCGATAGGCGCCAAGCTATTCTGGCATCACCCTTGAACTATCATGGTCGATCCTTATCTTGCTGTAGTGTGTCTGGGGTAGAATGAGTTAACGAAGATTGCAGAAACACAGTCTGCGTCCACTGACACTGAAGGGGTTGTATTGAGACAGACCGGCCCTGGTGAAGCTTGAGACAAGACCAGTTTCCCGTGAAAATTACGGGCTGAGGCGGAGAGATGCGTTTTCACAACGTGTATCATTTATTTATTACTTGAAGTCCTTATATGATGACTAGAAGAAATTAACTCATTCAGCCCCGACACACCACAGCAAGATATGGACCGACCAAGATAGTTCAGTCAAGGGTGGCACCACCCTTAAACAATCATAGTCGATCTGTCTCCCAAGTTGTAATGCAGTCTTCAGAGGACAACTCCAAAAGTTGAGGACTGATTTCGACTGTGACCCTGGGAAACAATGAGTTAATACTGTGCATTGCCTCTGACACATTTTGACAAAGCACTCCTCTACCGGCCAATAGCCCGTGGTGAAAACAACTTAGGACAACAAGAAGAAATTTGAGACATGTAGTCGATTAGACTGTTTCATTATGGGTGACTGACACAACATCAAACCAGCGCGCGATCAGACACCTGTCACCTTTAGCACGCCGTGCGCTGCTAGGTTGTAAGCTCAGTGAGAAAAAAAAAGTCTTTGCGGCTTCGAACCGTGAATCGACGGTGGTGACATACATCTACACGCTGCAACAATTTACAGATGACATGCTACACTGATATATTTCTGAGTGAGACCAAAACGGTGACTACTGCCAAGCGTGTGGAATGCAGAGAATAACCCAACAAAGAAAGAGGCACGCTTAGACAAGACAGTTACAACACAGTTTATTCATACTATTTGTTTTAAAATAGACACACAAACAGGTATACACTTCGCTACTTATCTTGTCAATGCATAGCAAACTTGAGTGGCAACTGAAGTTGTCACTTTCTCCACGCACTGACAAGATAAGGAGCGAAGTGTATAATTGCTTGTTTGCCCGAGGCCATTTTGATTTTTTTTAAGAACCTGAAATATTAACCCTTATCATTCGGAATACACCAGTGTGTGAAATGAGTTTGACTAAAAATAGTTCTAGGGTAGTGCCAGAATAGCTTGGCGCCTCTAGGCGCCAAGCTATTCTGGCCGACTACCCTTGAACTAAAGCCATTGGTCTATATTCTTTTCTGTAAGTACTATAATGTAGCTTGCATATGGCAGTGTACAAATTTTAGCCTCAGTGTGATATGGGTTAATAAATTGTGTTATAACTGTCTTTTCTAAGCGTGCTTCTTTCTTCGTTGTGTTATGCTCCGCGCTATTATAACATGTATGATAGCATATACATGTATTTTCAAATGAAGAACAGCACATCATTAATGAGAGGCGGGGGGGGGGGGGGGTGGGGCGGGGGAGGCGGGGGAGGCGGGGGGGGGGGGGGGGGGGAAGGGGGCGTGGGGGGGGGGGGGAGGGAAGTTGGGGGGGGGGGGGGGTTGTGTAAAGAAAGAAAAAAAAGTAATGCGTCAGCAAAGATGTACCACGCAGGGATTCTTATGATAGGGAGGGTTCACAAGGAAGGGGGTCCCTGGTAGCTCAGCGGTGCCCGCTCTGGTTTCTGTAACAGTGGTATATTGCCACGCAAAAATATATATTTATCTTGTATGACATTTGGAACAGATGTGCACACACACACACACACACACACACACACACACACACACACACACACACACACACACACACACACACACACACACACACACACACACACAAACCAGCAATTTACGTGCATACTTAGGCGTATGTACAGTTAAATAAAAAGACTCTTAGACAAAGGACAATTATCAAATGGAAGACATTTAGTTCTGGGAGTTTAAGAGTTATATAAGAAACAGACGTTTGAAATGGACAGATATATAACAATAAAGAAAATTATACAAACTCGATAAAATACAAATAACGATCGAGTAAGTAGGCTAATATAATCCAGACTATAAATGAATAATCAATCCAGACCAAAAAGGTGACTGCCAAGCGTGTAATATGCAAAGAAGTACCCAACGGAGAAAGAAACACGCTTAGAAAAGACGGGTACAACACAATTTATTAATATTTCGGGTAAAGTGATACCCTTTGTCAAAATAGACAAACAAACAAACAGAGAGATTAGCCGCTACTTATCTTCATTGGCAGAAGGAATGTGGCAACTCTCTGTTGCCACATTCCTTCTGCCAATGAAGATAAGTAGCGGCTAATCTCTCTGTTTGTTTGTTTGTCTATTTTGACAAAGGGTATTTACCCGAAATATTAATAAATTGCGTTGTACCCGTCTTTTCTAAGCGTGTTTCTTTCTCCGTTGGGTACTTCTTTATAAATGAATAAATAAACATGTAAGTAAACAATACGTGTAGTATTGACAAATAAATATGACCTTGGCAGCAAATGAGCTGGCTTTCGTCCCCACCCCCCACCCCCTAATCCCCCCACCCCACCCACACACACACACCACACCCCCACAATTATATATGACTGAGATCATAATTATAACCACACGGCCCAAAATACATAAACACGAGTGTACTTTTTTTTACATTGGATAAACTACAGCGAGATATGGATTAAATTACATATATAGTGCCTAACTAACTTGGTGTCTTCCAAGGTACCAAGTTAATTAGGCATTACAAAACTCAGACCTTGCCGTGAGGATCCCACCCCTCCCCCTCCCCTCCCCCACCCCCACCTCCCCCTCCCCCATCCCCCCCCCAAAAAAAAAAAAAACAAAAAAAAAAAAAAAAAAAAAAACCCACTGCTTACTTTTCGTGAAAAAAAGATTTTGCAAACACAATGGCCATGAACCATCACAAACAGTGCCTAATTAGCCTGGTGCTTTCCGAGGCACCAAGTTAATTAGGCATTGTTTGTGATTTGTCAACATTTGATCT
>BTPG01000001.1:26147955-26302955 GCA_036245525.1 Semisulcospira habei | reverse complement strand
GAAATGTCGTCCGACCGGTCTGTTGTATTGGTACTTGACAGACTGAAGATGTTCTTTGAAACGGTCGTTGATGGTTCTTTCCGTCTCTCCAACATAGAGTTGGCCGCATTTCACACAGGAGATGACATAAATCACGTTGGTGGTTTGACACGTGAAGTATCTGTCTATGTTGAATTTGTAACGTGGACCAATCACCACGGTGGAAGGGCAGATAAAAGGACACGTCTTGCAATTAGGAACATTGCACGGAGTGGAGCCGGAGGGTCTGGTGGTATGACGAGGCTTGAGAGTAGAGCGAACAAGCATGTCCCGCAAATTAATATCCCTCTTGAAAGCTACCAACGGAGGTTCAGAAAAGATAGCAGCAGATTCTTGACTGGATGACAAAAGACCCCAGTTAGAAAGAAGGATTTTACGAACCGGATTGGTGTGGGGATGGTAGATCATGGTTACGATAGGCCTGTCACTATCAGCGGTAGGTTTAGTCTGCAGTGTACTCGCGCGACTAAGTTTTTGAACCGTTTGGAGAGATCCTTGAACAACAGTATGTGGGTAATGTCTGTCGATGAAAAATCCAGCCATTTCTTTGGATTGAACATCAAAATCTGATTCTTCGGAACATATTCTTTTTAGCCGAAGAAACTGGGAATAAGGGATGCTGTTTTTAGTTTTGGGGTTGTGAGAAGATCGGTAGTCGAGGTAGGAATGTGAGTCGGTAGGTTTGTAATGTATTGAAGTTTTCAACATTCCGCAGTCAATCCTGATGTTCATGTCCAGAAAGTCGACTGAAGTAGCTGATATAGTGTATGTGAACTTGATGGATGGGTGGAAGTCCTGCACGAAGTGAATGAAGTCTAAAAGTGCAGCTTGGGTCATGTGTGTAGCTCCTAAACCGTCATCGATGTTGCGTTTATACATCTCAGGGACAGGCCCGGTGTATTGCTGAAGAATCTGTTGCTCAAGAAAACCCACGAAAAGGCAAGCATAGCTGGGTCCCATTTTTGTGCCCATCGCTACGCCACTGCACTGAGCGAAGGTGACGCCATCAAAGGTGAAACTGTTAAGAGAGAGAACCAATTCAGCCAGACGTAGAAGTGTATGAGTAGGAGGTTGTTTATGACTTCTTTGGTTGAGGAAGTATGCAAGTGCATTGAGGCCGTCATTGTGCGGTATAACAGTATATAGAGAAGTGACATCAAGGGAAAACAGTTCAGGTTTGAAAAGTTGTTTCTGGTTGACTTGGTCTATGATCTCTAGAGCATGGTTGGTGTCTTTAATGTAGGTAGGTAGAGACTGGACAAAGGGTTGGAAGATGCATAATTATAACCAATCAGAGAAAAGATGGCGGATGAACCAGCGAAGCAGCGAAAACAAGAAAGTATCATCGACTCGCGCCGACAATGACAGACTCGGAATTGAAGTGAAGAAAGAGGAAGAGAGACAAGATACCCCTAAGTAGAACTGACATCGGACAAGGGAATAATTATAGACTTGTGGCCACGCGTAAAGCAAGAGCATGGCTTGACCGCCCATCTAGAATTTGTCCCTTTCCTGCTGAATCAGTGAGTAATCTACGGTCTTTGTCGATCTTCCTATAGTTCCGCGAGCGATAGTGATTTTCAGAATTCATGATCTTCAGTAGAATTTATCTCTTAATCATTCTGCAAGATTTTAAACCTGTTTTATCATAAGTTACGTGCAGAAAGTGGGTATAAATACCAATGTTCTGTTTCAATGATGGAACGCCTTGCGTGTTTCCGAGGGGTAAAGGATCAAAGGTCAAACTAGGCCCGGCCATGGCACGTGGCTCGCCGGCTTCAGTTGCGAGTCACCGTGACTGAAATAAGCCACGCCCTCGTCACGATCGTTAGTATTAAATACTAGCAGGTTAAGCGGAACCCGCATTGTGATTTTGACAGCATAGCGAATATAAAAGGTTTATTCTACTTTTCTCGTGAAAATTTACGTCAACCAGATGCCGGAAAACATCAGTACACCTGTACACTGACTGACATGTGTTCACAACATCGATGATCTCGTGACCTGCAGTATTGCGATACACTGATAGTCGGCCGGGTTCTGCCTTGTGACGTAGGTTCATAAATATGCATATTAATTCAAAACAAGGCGGATGCAGACGATAAATCGGCGACTCGGGTACAAAAACAATACACCCTACAAACGATAAATTTCGACATTTGGCATTGTACTTACACCATAAAGCTTTAAGATAGTACACAAAGGACCTATACACATACTGTCAGCAGTATCGTTGCAGACAGTTTTCTGACTGTGTTGAGATGCTTGATCCTGGGGAAAATAACTTTAAATTTCCGGATGTGGTGAGTTAACAAGGTTGATCTGCAAATGTGGGAGGTTTTTTTTTTTTTTTTTTTTTTTTTTTTTTGGGGGGGGGGGGAGGGGGGGTGGTCCAAAATAGCTTTACAAAGTGTACAGCCGAGGGCTTCGTGTACAGGAATAATGGAGTGCAAAAGCTCGTGGTAGTCCTAGCCTCTAGTGTGACTATATGGGTTATGATCGATAGCTTGATCATACACGTTGACAACTATGAAAATGTGTGCGAGCATACACGGCTTGCATAGATAGGTACACGTGTCAGCTGAGCCAGTAGACAGTGTACATCTTTGACCGAGAGTGCTACAAATTATAGTGGGCCATTGACAAACCGGATGAATCTTAAAACCTTTGGTGGACGGGAGCAGTTTTTTTATTGACGGCTCGCGACAAAAGCACTACCGAAGTCAAAGGGTTTTCTGCCACTTATCGCAGATTGATTTTCTGAAATCTAACTAAAAAAAACAATTAACAACTCATCTGTCCAAGGAATGTGGATACAAAGTGGGGTAAGCAAGAAACATAGATCCACATGAGCCGCTGCAACTGCGGGGACTCTTGAGGATCTATGACTCCTGCGTTTAGGTTCTGCTCGCTGTGTTCCGGCTGAGAATGGGTTACGGTGAAAGAATAATTCAACTTGTGTTGAACCTGTTAACTCAAGGTTAACCCATGCGGGCGGCGGCTTCATACAGCCCAGTTTCGCTTTTAACTCATTTAGCCGCGACGCACTACCGCAGGAGATGGATCGACCATGATAATTCAGGGTAGTGCCAGATTAGCTTGGCCCCGTTCGACTATGATAATTCAAGGGTAGTGCCAGATTAGCTTGGCGCCTTTAGGCGCCAAGCTAATCTGGCACTACCCTTGAATTATCATGGTCGACCCATTTCCTGTAACTGGTATATAATCTTTAGCTGACACAACTGAAATTTGAGAAATGCGGCCGTGGGGTCAAATGGGTTAAGTTAGAAATGTTTGTACATCAACATCTGCTGATGAAATCTTCAAATCGTCGATCGATACTATTGATAGGTAGGCTACACACCTGCGGGCACGGCTGTATATTGCAGACCAGAGGGTAAGAGTAGTCCAGGGTGAAAGGCCACATGACGGGTGAGTAGACGTTGCGGGGGAACGGGTAGGTCAGGGTGGCGTCATAGGTAAAGTTGTTCTGATACAGCACCTGTGGGGGGAAAAAAACACCATTGACTGCCGTAGTGACTCGTGACGATACCGCTCTCGGCGAAAAACTGAGACGCGTATTTTAAGCGTCTTTTCCGTCGAGATGTATCGTCCGTAGCAGGCAGCCCAGTTCGTAAAAGGCCATCGGCCGACGTGGGCCAGATGGTATTTTGCGCACTGGGAAGGGATTTCAATGACGGACTGAGAGGTTACGTTTACGCCGAACGACTCCTAACAACGAACCAAAGCGAACTGGTAACGACGGATGACAAGCTTGTACAGTGGCATTGGCAACACTCCGAACATCTCCAAGAGGCATAGATCCTCATTCGCACAGGGGACTCATGAGGATCTATGCCTCCTGGAAATGTTTGGGGTGTTGTCCACGCCGTTATTGTACATGATACGCTGTAATTTCGCTCTCTGTTGTTGGGAGTCGTTACTTTCAAACGAGACTTCTGCAAGGTGAACATTATATTATATTGAGCAACATTTTGCTTGATATTGTGCCGATAACAGGCAGATGTGATTACGAGACCCGAATCAAAATGTCCGAGTCGTAAGACGAGGACTGACGTTTTGATTCGAGTCAAGTAATTACATCTGTCTTTTTATCGGCACTATATCAAACAAATTTGTTGCTCAATATAGTTTATGTACCCAATCCAAAACAAAACTGTGCCTCGCATCATTCACTTTGCGGTGTTCAGACAAAACACGTGAATGGCAGACGACTGCATCTCACTGTCGATTCAGCCGCGCGTAGACTATGAAGACACCAGTGCATTGTACAACGGTGCGTGTTACTGCATAAATTCTACTTGAGTCCAGATCACGCATAATTGCGGAAAATGCCAGCAGGTTTGTTTATTTAGTTCTTTTCTCAGGTTGTCGATATCGCCAGCTGACATCTCAATTTCACTTGTGTGTCCAGCGAATCACACGTTTCCTGGCGTCTTTTCTCCGTTCGTGTGTGAGTGTATATGATATAACTTTCGAGCGTTCATACACACTAAGAAGTATTTCATAACTGCTACACATAACTGAAGAGCTTGTTAATGTTGCAGTATGAGCATATTTCGCGTTTCCGTTTTGAAAATGCCCCACCCGGGTCTGCGGCCCTGTGGGACTTGGGTGGGGTTAACTACTTTTTAGTTCCAAGGGTCACCCTGGTCAGCCCCACAGGGTGGGTTTTCCCCTCTATTCTGGGGCATGTGTTTCTGTCTACCCTTGATCCATTCACCCGTATTTTCCTTTTTTAAACTCTCCCTACTGCCTGCCGTGCGCTTTCTGTAGCTCTTGATATTGGATGTGTGTTGCTAAATGGTCCTAGGTTTATTTAGCGTATTAGACCCCCTGGCGACATACATTCAATATTCTGTTTAGTTTTTTTTCTCTCACAGGCCCCAGTGCAGGCACGTCCTGAGAAAGTCTTGTTGCTGTCGGGACGTTACGGTACAACCAACCAACCAACCGTTTTGAAAATGCAAGTATCATCAAGATCGAGGCTTCTTGGCCGGCGTGCAAGAGATTTTGGGAAGGAAAGTATATCAAGCAAATTCATGTATATTAATTTGCTTGTTCTACAATATATCAATACATGTGCCAAAGAAAGGAAAACTTTATGGAGTGGGTACTTATATGTATTCCTTGTTGAACAGTCAGGTGCAAGACTGATATGATGTAAATGATTGACGATGTGGTCGTTTCGAGTCAATCTGCTGCAAGAGCAGCAATTTAAACGACAGCATTACACACTGACGAAGCAACGGACGGTTATCAGGGGCGAATCAGTTACCTCAAGAGGGGAGGGGGGGGGGGTGGAGGGGAGGCAAAATTTTTGTTTGGCACCTTAACCTCATACTTGGGGGAGAGAGACAAAAGGCACGTGCGTGTTAAGACTGTAACCATTCGCCAAAATATCAATAAACGGGGGGGGGGGGGGGGGGGGGGGGAGGGAGGGGGGGGGGGGGGGGTGATGGTAGAGAAAAGGCGCGTGCGTGTTAAGGCTGTGACCATTTGCCAAAATATCAAAACAACTGGGGGGGGGGGCGGGGGTGGGGGGGGGGGGGTAGAGAGAGGAAATACGCGTGCGTGTTAAGGCTGTGACCATTTGCCAAAATATCAAAACAACTGGGGGGGGGGGGCGGGGGGGGAGGGGGGGGGCGGGGGGGGGGGGGGGGGGGGGGGGCTGAGAGGAAATGCGCGTGTGTGTTAAGGCTGTGACCATTCGTCAAGACAACTGAAGGGGGGGGAGGGGCGGGTAATGAGAGGAAATACGCGTGTGTGTTAAGACTGACCATTCGCCAAAAATATCAAGCAACGGGGGAACCCCCCCTCCCCACCCCCCTTGGATCCGGGCCTGGTTATAACATAGGGGCCTGACGAGTGGTGCCGCTTTGACTAAATGCAAATCCGCTACGTTACCGCGTGAATAGCTCAAGTCAGTATTCTGACTTGAGCTATTTACGCGGTGGCCTCGCGCATGTGGTCAGTAGCGCAGCGGATTTGCATTTAGTCCGGCAAAGCACCACTCGTCAGGTCCCTATGGGTTATAAAGCAATGCAACAGCCGCTTGGAGTAGATTAGCCAAAGATAGCTCAAAGGTTATCATGCTTCTGTGTGCGGTTAGAATAATAGATCGATTCCTGCCTAAAAATTGAAATGCCACAGCCGTGCACTGGTTCACCGTTGATCTGTGTACTCATTCGAGACGTGAAACATACTAATACCCGGCGAATCGCCGCGTATCCGTATGCTGCACGTCTCGAATGAGTTAAACATCTCAACGTGCCACTTTTTAACTGCATCACGAGTTAGGCTTTACGACTGGCAATTGTCTGACAGGGCCGGATTACTTACATGTTTGGGGGGAAGGGGGGGTCCCAAATTTTTTTTGGGGAGAAATTAACCACCTGAAACAGACACCTAAAGCAGAGTTTTGACTGTTTTAAGTATGGCTTTATTTTGTTTTTTTCACGAAGGTGAGCAAAGATCATCCTTCAGTGTATCAAAGTTTTATGTTGTACTTTTTATGGGGGAAGGGGGTGGGGGGCATGGCCCCCCTCCCCCCTGGATCCGGCCCTGGTCTGATAAGGTGTTTCTGTAAGTTGTGAAGATGGATTGACGACTCAAGTGTAGTAAATGATTAGGCTGGCGCTTCTCAAGACGCCAAGCTGATAAGACCCTTAAACAAATAATGATCGGTCTGTCCGCTGCGAAGATTTGAAAGTCTTCTTTTTTTAGTTTTTCTTTTCAGAATCATCTTCTACGATAATACTTTCCATACATCAAACATGTTGTCGCCGCTAGGCTGCAGGAAGGGGGAGCGCCACCCTTTGATGTCTTGCATGGGGATCTCCGCCAGGTCGCCGAGGTTCTTGCGCTGGGTCAGGATCTCATGCGCCAGCTGAACCTTCGTCGCCTCCTCCCACCAAGCATGAGGCAGGCGATGAGTCACACTGTGGTCAGCTATTTCCTGTGGAGAGACGTACATGATGTGGTGGTGTGAGCCGGCCGGTGTCAGTGATTCACACTGGTTACGCTCTCTTGATCCGATACGCCGATAATGCGTATCGGATCAAGGGAGGTAACCAGTGCGGGGACAAACAAACTAGAGGAATGTTAACTTCAATATTGTGGTAATTTATGCGGCTGAATATCATACTATTGTCAAGGTTTGCAACCATAATTTAGTGATCGCCAACGAAATATTGATGGTCGTAAGGGTACTGGGTGAGTTCGACATGACAAACTCCCCCAAGCCACGTTTTGTCCTTAAAGCTGAGGTGCAATGAGAAAAACCTGCCCAGCGCGTGTTTTAAAAAGACTCTACAGGACCCAGCTTGGGCCCTGCCCCTAAGTGGGTCAAATCGGTTCGTAACTCAGTTGACGCAGAGTTGGCAACTGCGTATCCCGAGCTTGCAAAACTCTCGGAAAACGACAGACCACTTCCTGTTGCACGGAAATCATCGCGATTAGCAGATCGGACAACAGCAGACGATTCTGTGACACTTTGAAACTGACCGACAGCCACGGATTTTACGCGCTGGGGACTATGATGGCAGAATGTACGGCTGTACATGCTGTAAGTATGACTCCTGACACTTTGTAGTTGTGAACGAATTTTTTCAACACGTACCTCCAGTCCAATTTAGGCTAATATAAATAAATAAAGAAGCATTGTGATGTACAGCCAACACAGTAAATTGGATGAGAGAGAGAGAGAGAGAGAGAGAGAGAGGAGAGAGAGAGAGAGAGAGAGAGAGATGAGAGAGAGAGAGAGAGAGAGAGAGGAGAGAGAGAGAGAGAGAGAGAGAGAGAGAATTGAATTGAATTGAAACTTTATTTTCTAAGGATGAAGACAGTAGGCACGCAGGCCTTTTTACACGTCTGTCCTTAATAACATTTGAAATAAATATAACAGCAGAAAAGATAACATGACAAATAAATAAAAATGAAAAGAAGACAGGATAATAATAATAATAATAAACAGAAATATTTCGCGCGCGCGCGCGCGCGCGCACACACGCACACACACACACACACACACAAATACACACACACACACACAAATACACACACACACACACACACACACACACACACACACACACACACACATACACATATTCAGTCAGATGTAAGGCAGCACAAGGGTAACGCATGGTGCCTATTACTCAAGTGATGCGTTACAATCACGCACGCACCCACACACACAGACGCACACATACTCACGCATGCGCATACATTACATTTAAATAAACCTAAAAGTAATCATAGATTATATGAAAGAATATTAATCCTAAGATTTCAACTAAAAACGGAATGAGTAAAGTTAAAACTTCAAAAGTAAACTATTGAACACTAAACATCAACTGTAACTATTGATGAATTGAAAATATCATACATACACACACAGAGACACATACTGACATACGGCGGCTGTTGCGTACACGTATGCTAGTTGTAAGGCAGCACAAGAATAAAGTAAAACACGCATTACTCGAGTGATGCGTTACACACACACACACGCACACGCACGCACGCACGCACTCACACACACACATTCAGTCAGATGTAAGGCAGCACAAGGGTAACGCATGGTGACTGTTACTCAAGTGATGCGTTACAATCACGCACACACACGCACACATACTCACACGTGCACATACAATAGATTTAAATAAACATAAAGATGGTTACAAAGTAAAGTAGGTTATAGCACTGTCAGGGGAGAGAAATGTGCATGATCGACCAGTGATCATAGATCTACTGTGGCCAAAGCACAAAAAAAAAAGATAGGAAAGAGAGGGGGCGCTAAGAAAGTGACCGAAAGCAATGCATATGGAAGCCCCCCCGAAGGGGGGCGTATCACATATCCACTGTTCCAGCCACTCAGTGCATGGAAATTTAAATCTAGGTCCCCCAAGGGGGGTCCAGATATTTAGCCGGTGTGGACAGCTGTTTCGGTCTAGGCGACCTCTTCAGCACACCATCGGCAATACTGGAGGAGGCAGGAAATTCTGCCTTCCTGCAATGACAACCACATTTTACTGTGGTGTCTGCAGGGGCATACATTCCATGCCACCACCCAGAGTTAAATCTCCATGCACCCTAAAAGAGAACCTACCAAAAGGGGGGAAGGGGTTGCAGTCGATATTGTAGTGATAAATGAAAAGAAAAGGGGAGACTGCCAGTGCTAATATTTTAGGAAGGTTACAAAGTAAAGTAGGTTATAGCACTGTCAGGGGAGAGAAATGTGCATGATCGACCAGTGATCATAGATCTACTGTGGCCAAAGCACAAAAAAAAAAAAGATAGGAAAGAGAGGGGGCGCTAAGAAAGTGACCGAAAGCAATGCATATGGAAGCCCCCCCGAAGGGGGGCGTATCACATATCCACTGTTCCAGCCACTCAGTGCATGGAAATTTAAATCTAGGTCCCCCAAGGGGGGTCCAGATATTTAGCCGGTGTGGACAGCTGTTTCGGTCTAGGCGACCTCTTCAGCACACCATCGGCAATACTGGAGGAGGCAGGAAATTCTGCCTACCTGCAATGACAACCACATTTTACTGTGGTGTCTGCAGGGGCATACATTCCATGCCACCACCCAGAGTTAAATCTCCATGCACCCTAAAAGAGAACCTACCAAAAGGGGGGAAGGGGTTGCAGTCGATATTGTAGTGATAAATGAAAAGAAAAGGGGAGACTGCCAGTGCTAATATTTTAGGAAGGTTACAAAGTAAAGTAGGTTATAGCACTGTCAGGGGAGAGAAATGTGCATGATCGACCAGTGATCATAGATCTACTGTGGCCAAAGCACAAAAAAAAAAGATAGGAAAGAGAGGGGGCGCTAAGAAAGTGACCGAAAGCAATGCATATGGAAGCCCCCCCGAAGGGGGGCGTATCACATATCCACTGTTCCAGCCACTCAGTGCATGGAAATTTAAATCTAGGTCCCCCAAGGGGGGTCCAGATATTTAGCCGGTGTGGACAGCTGTTTCGGTCTAGGCGACCTCTTCAGCACACCATCGGCAATACTGGAGGAGGCAGGAAATTCTGCCTACCTGCAATGACAACCACATTTTACTGTGGTGTCTGCAGGGGCATACATTCCATGCCACCACCCAGAGTTAAATCTCCATGCACCCTAAAAGAGAACCTACCAAAAGGGGGGAAGGGGTTGCAGTCGATATTGTAGTGATAAGAATAAGAATAAGAATAAGAATAAGAGTACTTTATTATCTCGAAAAGAGAAATTCGGTTGTGGTACATTTATAACAAATAGTACAAACAAGACATAAAAACATTATAGCATAATTATGAACATTTTCTCCCTGCACTTGCACAGCTACAAATTCCAAATGGATAAAGTAAACACTAACTCCGCCATGGCCGGTCCCAAGCCCGGATGTGAAAGGAGGAGGGTTGGGCGTGGGGTCAGCTGCCCCACCCCATAAAAACACACATTGCTACAGAAACGCCAACAAGAAAACCAACAACCGACTCGGCCCTGGGAGAGGATGGACCTTCAGCTGGAGGATTTATGACGCGGGGTGGTGAAAGCCGAAAGGAAGCCACTCAGCAGACTACCATCCTTTCGACCAGGGCAACCATCAACATCGGAACATGGAATGTGAAGACCATGTACGAAGCAGGGAAAACAGCTCAGGTGGCAGTGGAGATGAGGAACTACCGTCTCGACGTCCTTGGCATTAGTGAGTCCAGATGGACGGGCAGCGGACAGAAGAGACTGACCACAGGAGAGAGGCTGCTGTTTTCCGGCCATGAGGAGGACAATGCACCACACACAGAGGGAGTGGCTCTCATGCTCTCCAAAACTGCGCAGAGTGCTCTCATCGGGTGGGAAGCCCATGGCCCACGCATCATCACAGCCTCGTTCAGAACACAGCAGAAGAGGATTAGCATGAACATCATCCAGTGCTATGCCCCAACCAACGACAGCGATGACGAGACCAAAGATCAGTTTTATAACAGACTTCAGACCATCGTTGGAACCCTCCCTAGAAGAGATTTCAACATCATCATGGGCGATTTCAACGCCAAGGTCGGCAGTGATAACAGAGGCTTCGAGGAGGTCATGGGGCAGCAGGGTTTGGGAGTAATGAACGATAACGGAGAGAGATTCGCAGACCTATGCGCCATAAGCAACCTTGTCATAGGCGGCACAGTCTTCCCGCACAAGCGCATCCACAAGGCGACATGGGTATCACCGGACCATTTAACCGAGAATCAGATCGACCACGTGTGCATCTCGAGAAGGTTCCGAAGATCTCTCCAGGACGTCCGAGCGAAGAGAGGAGCCGACGTTGCTTCAGACCACCACCTGGTTGTTGCCAGACTGAAACTGAAGCTGAAGAGGAACTGGACCGGCGAGACCTGTCAGCGCCAGAGGTTCAACACTACGCTGCTGAAAGATGCAGGCAATCATGAGGAGTACAGACTCGCCCTCTCCAACAGGTTCCAGGTTCTCCAAGAGCTTCTGGACGAAGGAACCATTGACGAGCAGTGGAGAGGGGTGAGAGACGCAGTAACTGCAGCATGTAAGGAGGTGTTGGGCTACAGGAAGCACACCCACAAAGAGTGGATAACACCAATGACACTCGAGAAAGTAGTAGATAGAAAGAAGAAGAAAGCAGAAGTAAACAACAGCCGCACAAGAACAGAGAAGGCCCGCGCTCAGGAGGCATACACAACAGCCAACAAAATAGTAAAGAATAGCATCAAGGCAGACAAGAGAAATTTTGTAGAGTCACTGGCACAAGAAGCAGAGGAGGCAGCCCGACATGGAAACATGAGAGAGCTCTACAACACCACAAAAAAGCTTTCAGGGAAGTTTGCCAAGCCAGAGAGGCCAGTAAAGGATAAACAGGGAAGAGCCATCCAAGGAGAGGAGGGACAGAAGAACAGATGGAAGGAGCACTTTGAGGAGCTCTTAAATAGACCAGCTCCACAAGACCCACCAGACATTCAGGTAGCCGAGAGAGACCTGCCGATAGACTGTAGCGAGCCCACCAAGGAGGAGATCCGGAAAGCCATCAAACAGCTCAAGTCGGGCAAGGCAGCCGGACCCGACAGTATACCGGCAGAAGCGCTAAAGGCGGATACTGAAACCACAGTTGAGATGCTCCACCCCCTCTTCAGGAAAATCTGGCAGAGAGAACAAGTACCAGCAGAGTGGAAGGAGGGTTACCTGGTCAAGCTGCCAAAGAATGGAGACCTCAGCAACTGTGCCAACTATAGAGGAATCACCCTACTGTCTGTTCCAGGCAAAGTCTTCAGCAGGATCCTACTCAACAGGATGAAGGACACAGTGGACCCCCAACTCCGAGATCAACAGGCGGGCTTTCGCAAGGACCGATCATGCACTGACCAGATCGCCACGCTGCGAATCATCCTGGAACAGTCGCTAGAGTGGAACTCGTCCCTCTACATCAACTTCCTTGATTATGAGAAGGCCTTCGACAGCGTCAACAGAGCCACCTTGTGGAAGCTGCTGAGACACTATGGAGTACCTGAAAAGCTTACCAACATCATCAGGAACTCCTACGAGGGACTGACCTGCAGAGTGATCTGTGGAAACCAGCTCACCCACGCCTTCCAAGTCCGGACAGGGGTGAGACAGGGGTGTTTGCTGTCACCGTTCCTGTTCCTGCTGGCCATCGACTGGGTCATGACGACATCCACAGCACAGAAGCGAAATGGCATCCAATGGACACTTTGGACCCAACTGGATGACCTGGACTTCGCAGATGACCTAGCCCTGCTCTCGCACACCCAACAGCAGATGCAAGAAAAGACAAACGCAGTGGCAGCGAACTCCGCAAGGCTAGGCCTGAACATCCACCGTGGAAAGAGCAAGGTGCTGAAAGTCAACGCTGCCAGTGGAACGCCCATCACATTGGAAGGCGAGGCGCTAGAAGAGGTGGAGAGCTTCACCTACCTCGGCAGCATAGTCGACAAGAAGGGTGGGACGGATGCTGACGTGAAGATCAGGATAGGCAAGGCCAGGGCAGCATTTCTCCAGCTAAAGAACGTCTGGACTTCAAGAGATCTGTCAGTCAACACCAAGATCCGACTGTTCAATACCAACGTGAAACCAGTACTCCTCTATGGAGCAGAGACCTGGAGGACCACAGTGTCGACCACCAAGAAAATACAGACGTTCATCAACAACAGTCTGAGAAGGCTCCTCAGGATACGCTGGCCGGACAAAATCAGCAACGAGGAATTGTGGCAGCGGACAAAGCAGAAGCCTGCAGAAGTGGAGCTCCAACAACGCCGCTGGAGATGGATAGGTCACACACTACGCAAGCCAGCAACCAACACCACAAAGCAAGCCCTAAGATGGAACCCCCAGGGAAAAAGGAAGAGAGGTCGGCCACGAAACACCTGGCGACGTGACCTGGAGACAGATGCCAAGAAGATGGGCCACACCTGGGGACAGCTGGAGAGACTCGCCCAGGACAGAGACGGCTGGAGGGACCTTGTCGGCGGCCTATGCCCCAGAGGGGGTGATGGGCGTAAGTAAGTAAAGTAAACACTACAAAATCTTTACACATAACTCTTACACATCTCACACAAACATCTTTTATGGACTGAACTGAGCGGCACTTATACATTCACACCCACCTCTACATATGCATACATAATACGCGTGTTTCAACCTAGTCCTAACCCTCACTACTTATTATACAAACGTCTCTGTACATTATTACACATTATTACACACGCTGCATAATTAAAGTCTACCATAATAAAATAATTAGTGGGTAAACACTCAGTAACAACAATCCCAGTATGTTCATGTTCACCACCAAATGAAACACAATATAATCACTTCTCTAAAATCAACAAGCTCCATTCCTACTGATTGCACAGGTAAAGGGGGATAGGGGGGAGGAGTTAGGTTTGGGTATGCGTGGATGTACCTACAGATTGCTTAGAGTGATGGATTTGGGGATGAAACTGTGCTGTAGTCTAAGTGTTCTAGCTTTGTGCGTGCGGAGTCTGCGGCCAGAGGGGAGGAGTTCATAGAGGTGGGCAAGGACATGGGATCTGTCTGAAGCTATCCGCCTACCCTTTCTCACCACACGCTGTTCATACAGGGACTCCACACTGTTTTGCTTACTGCCAGTCACTTTGCTGCAGATGTTTACCATTCGTGCCAGGGTGTTCTTGTTCTTCACACTCAGACCTCCATACCAGCACACAGAACCGAAAGTGATGACAGACTCAATAAAAGAGCAGTAAAAAGTTTGAAGGACAGAGGGGTTCACATTCAGCTTCCTGAGTTTCTGGAGGCAGTAGATGCGTGACTGACATTTCTTGTGTATGAGGGAGGTGTTTGCGTTAAAGGACAACTTATCATCTATGACTGTTCCAAGATACTTATACTCAGTCACACGCTCAACAGACACATCATTCATCGATCATCAGAACAGGGACAGGGGCAGGGTTTCTTCGAAAGTCTATCAGTAGTTCCTTGGTCTTACTCACATTTAGGTCTAGAAAATTATCTTTACACCAAACACTAAAACGTTCTACTTCTGCAAAGTAAGTCGCATCATTATTGGAGATATCTTCTAAGGCAGTGTCATCCGAGTATTTTATAAGAAGGGTAGAGTCAGTGCCACTACAATCGTTAGTGTACAGTGTGAACAGCACAGGGGAGAGAACTGTACCTTGAGGGGCGCCTATGGAAGTGGACCTAAGGGATGAGAGAGCTTTTTGAAAGCGAACTGACTGGGTCCTATTTACAAGGAAGTTGACAATCCATAGGATAAGCCTTGGCGTTACATTGTAACATAGAAGTTTTTTAGCTATGAGATAGGGTTGTATAGTGTTGAAGGCTGAAGAAAAGTCTATAAAAAGAATGCGTACAAAAGAGCCAGGTTTTTCTAAATGTGTGTATGCATGGTGCAGGAGTGTGAGTGTGGCGTCATCAGTACATAAATGAAAAGAAAAGGGGAGACTGCCAGTGCTAATATTTTAGGAAGGTTACAAAGTAAAGTAGGTTATAGCACTGTCAGGGGAGAGAAATGTGCATGATCGACCAGTGATCATAGATCTACTGTGGCCAAAGCACAAAAAAAAAAGATAGGAAAGAGAGGGGGCGCTAAGAAAGTGACCGAAAGCAATGCATATGGAAGCCCCCCCGAAGGGGGGCGTATCACATATCCACTGTTCCAGCCACTCAGTGCATGGAAATTTAAATCTAGGTCCCCCAAGGGGGGTCCAGATATTTAGCCGGTGTGGACAGCTGTTTCGGTCTAGGCGACCTCTTCAGCACACCATCGGCAATACTGGAGGAGGCAGGAAATTCTGCCTACCTGCAATGACAACCACATTTTACTGTGGTGTCTGCAGGGGCATACATTCCATGCCACCACCCAGAGTTAAATCTCCATGCACCCTAAAAGAGAACCTACCAAAAGGGGGGAAGGGGTTGCAGTCGATATTGTAGTGATAAATGGTCACTTTCTTAGCGCCCTTTTATGGTCACTTTCTTAGCGCCCCCTCTCTTTCCTATCTTTTTTTTTTTTTTTTTTTTTTGTGCTTTGGCCACAGTAGATCTATGATCACTGGTCGATCATGCACATTTCTCTCCCCTGACAGTGCTATAACCTACTTTACTTTGTAACCTTCCTAAAATATTAGCACTGGCAGTCTCCCCTTTTCTTTTCAAACATAAAGATGATCATAGATTATATGAAAAATATTAACTCTTTAAAATTTCAACTAAAAACTGAAGGAGTAAAGTTAAAACTTCAAATGTAAACTATTGAACACTAACCATCAACTGTAACTATTGAGAAATTGAAAAAAAAAAAAACGCACGCACGCACGCACGCACGCACGCACGCACGCACGCACGCACGCACGCACGCACGCACGCACGCACGCACGCACGCACGCACACACACACACACACACACACACACACACACACACACACACACACACACGCACACATTCAGTCAGATGTAAGGCAGCACAAGGGTAACGCATGGTGTCTGTTACTCGAGTCATGCGTTACATTCACACATGCACGCACACATGTGTGCCAGATGCAATGCAGCGCAAGAGTAATGCGAGACGGTCATTACTCGAGTGATGCGTTGCACCACACACACACACACACACACACACACACACACACACACACACACACACACACTGTGAGTCACATGTAAGGCAGCACAAGGATAACGCATGACGCCTATTACTCGAGTGATGCGTTACAATCACGCACACACACACACACACACACACACACACGCATGCACGCACGCACACACACACACACATTTGAGCGTGCAAATATGATGCAAGTTAAATGTATGATAGCAGATCAAAGTAGCATGATACGGAATCAGAATTAATGATCATCTTTATGATACTATTAATAAAGTTTGTAGAGTACATCTAATATGTTCGATTATTTCTGAGTAAATATTGTAGTAGTTGGGCTTTGAAGGAGCTCACAGACTGTGCTGATTTAATCTTTTTGGGGAGTGCGTTCCACAGTATTGTACCCGAGTAAGAAAAAGACGTCTTGAATATGTCTATTCTGGGCTTTGGAACTACCAGGTCGTTTTTACGTGTGTTGTAGGGTGTGCTACAAGTCTTGAAAAGATTAGATATGTAAGCTGGTGTTTTTCCTACTGTGGCCTTATATACCATTACTAACTTATTAAAAACAAAGTGTTGACGGAGAGGGAGCATATGAAGTAAAGCAAGTTTTTCGTCGGTACTGCTTTGTTGTGGAATGTTTTTATCTAATATAAGTTTCGCTGCTCGCCTATGGAGTGAGTTTAATCTTTTTAAATTTGCATCGCTACAGCCATCCCACACAGATGAGACATAATCAATATGCGATTTAATGTGTGCATTATAGAATAGTTGTCTTGTTTTTCTGTCAGTGAAATATTTTAGTTTAGCAAGAAGAAACAAATTTCTTGAGACCACCTTGCATATCTTATCTGTTTGGCTCTGCCAGCTGAGACAGTTATCAATGTGTGTGCCAAGTACTCGATGTTCTTTAACTTGCTGAATTTTTTTCTGATCCCAGAAACAAGTTCAAAGGAGGGGGATTGAGCTGATGTTTTTGTCTGGTGGCGACGAGCATGCACTTTGTTTTACCAGTGTTTGGAATCATGAAATTATCCGCACACCATTTTGATGTAACATTTAGACCCTGCTGAAGGGTGAGGTTGACACTGAAAACATTTGCATCAGAAAAGTCTAATGTGCCATCATCTGCAAAAAGGCTGCAGGTGACTCCAGTGGGAGAAATATGTAGAGGAAGATCATTTATAAAAAGAGAAAATAATAAGGGGCCGAGTATTGATCCCTGTGGCACACCATGACGAATTATACCCTCTGCAGATTGTTTGCCATTTACAAGAACAAATTGAGTTCTATTCTCTAGGTATGACTGAAAAAACGCCACAGCGTTGTTACTAAGCCTATATGCTCAGTTTCTGTATAGATTTGATGACTAAGTCAAGCTTGCTAAACTAAGATATGTCCTGTCGTGCAGTCAGGTCACTGGTCAGAGTGTTCTCTATTGGCATGTGTCTACCGAGTCATCATGTATTGAAACTCTACTGTCTGACTGCTGTAGCTAATGAGTGTCTAAGAGCTTATAGCCATGTAGTATTTAAGGTTGACCGTGCGCATACTCATGTCTGTTAGTTGTTGTTTTTTCACAGTGCAGCAGTCCGAGAGCCTGTTGCTGTCGGACTTAGCATGACATCAATCAATCACGTCGTTGCAGTTTGTCATGCATCGAGCCATCTATCATCGATGAATCAGCGCTGTATGACAAGAATGGCGTTGTCGAAAGCCTGATTGCAAGGGGTGTAAAACTTGATTTTCCAGGAACTGTTGTAAATGCTGGTGAATATGTTTTTCTATTGGTTTCGACAAAGTCGAAAGTAAGGAAATGGGCCTAAAGTTATTTGGCTCAGAAAGATCTTTAGTTTTGGGCAAAGGAATGACTTTTGCTTTCTTTAGGCTGGACGGAAATGTTCCCTGTCGAATACAAAGATTGTAAATATACGTCAGAGAATCAACGACATATGGGAGAGCTAGTTTTAGTATTGCAGTACTAATGCCGTCATGACCAGTTGATCTCTTATTTTTTAGCTGAGATATCGTTTTACCAACGTCATAAACCGTTATAACAGGAATGTTGAAAATACTTGACTTGAGCTTTTCGGCACAGAATTTATCAAGTACGTCTGATATCTGTGACATGTTTGGACAACTTTGTAATAGGACATCAGCAGCAGATAGGAAATGCTTATTAAATGTATCTGCTGAAACACTGGTGCATGCCGGTTTTTGTTTAGATTTTGTAAATGTGTTCAGGGCGCGCCACACTGTAACTGTGTCCCTTTTCTCATCAATGATCCTTTTAAAGTGACACTTTTGGGCTTCACGAACAAGATATTTTACCTTATTTCGCTGTTTACGATAGGCATCAAATTCCTTGTGTTTTTTAAGTTCATTACGAAGTGACATAGCATCCTTGATATTTTTATTTAACCACAAGGGAGGCTGTGCACTTTTTACACGTTTTTCTCGGTATGGTGCATGTTTATCCAGTACACTTAGAAAAAGCTCATACCATTCTGCAAGCGCAGAATTCGGATCCGTGTAATTATAAACGTGACTGAAACATACTTGACAGAGATCCGATAGGAAAACATCTTTGTTAAAGTGTTTATAAGATCTGAATTTAATAGTGATGTGTTGGTGATTTTTGGGGGCGTCGGTCACCTTTCAGAGCCCAGCTACAACAGACGGGGTAATGGTCACTAATAGCAACCTCGGGCACCTGCACCCCTAATACTCTAGTCTTGTTGTTTGTGTAAATATGGTCGATCAATGTTGAGGAACTGGCAGTTACTCTTGTTGCTTTAGTGACCAACTGTTTGAGACCAAACAAAGTAAGAGTAGTTTCCCAAGCAGGATTGGAAGAAAACAAATTGATGTTAAAGTCGCCTAAGATTAATAGATCAGAAGTACATTTGGTTGCATTGTCCATCATTTCCGTAAATGTGTCATACCATTCAAAAGTGGCTGAGGGATTTCGATAAACAAAGCAGATTAATAACGGGGTGGCTTTGCTTGCTTTTAGTTCAATCCAAACGCTTTCCACTAGGTCTGATTCTAGATCTGTCCTTCTTCGAGCGCAATCCCTAATTGAATTGTTTAAATACACGGCTATACCCGTGTGTTTAGGGGAAACAGGATCGCGACGAAATACATGAAAACCCGGGATAGAAATGGCTTCATCACTGATGTTAGAGCACAATCGTGATTCAGTTATTCCAAACACATGGAAAGCGTTTGGTTGACTCAACATCACACATAAATCTGGAACTTTGTTATACAAATGATATATATTTAAATGTCCTATAAGCAAATGATGCGTATCAGGCTTGTCTGTAGACATAACTGATGTAGAAAGATAACAATAAATCAACACCTATGAGCCAAGAGCAAAAGATATATATTATTGTATAGACGTGTGTTGTTTTTCAGTGCAGACAAGGAAAAACAAGGCAGTCTATACGTTGACACACTACAAGTTCAATGTGTCTTGACCAACTGTCCAGTAGATGAAGAGTTACTCGAAGTTTTCCAAAAGGCGTCAATAATCGCTTATGACTGATGGTGTGCTGGGAAACACACAAGGAAAAAATAGTGTCACAGTGCACTCGATGTGTGGTACGCTTACACAAAGATACCTAACCAGCGTCCCAAATCGCTCAAAATGTAAATTATGTCTCGTAGTGATAATGTTACTGATGTAGTAATAGACGAAGGATAGGAAACACCGTTACAGTGCGCACACGATATAAGAGATTAATTAGGAAGCCGAGAATGTCTGTGATGTAGGAGATCACTTAGGAAGCAATGTGTATGATGTAAGAGATCACTTAGGAAGCAATGTCTAGTCACTGAAATTCTGCTGAACAACTGGCCCAACAGACAATTCATAGAATATAATGTTTAATAGATGTATATAGGAGGATGCTCTGGTTATAGTCTCAGTAAACACAAGCTGGGCGATTGTACTGAGCCCAGACGTCGTGGTGCGTATACGGAGTGTGTCAGTGCCGGTGCGGTGACGTTGAATGGGTAGGGTTGCGCCATAGTGGGGAGAGAGAGAGAGAGAGAGAGAGAGAGAGAGAGAGAGAGAAATGAAATGAAATGAAATGAAACTTTATTTTCCAAGGATAAAAGAATAGGTGCGCAGACCTGTTTTCATTCTTTTCATTCAAAAGAGAGAGAGAGAGAGAGAGAGAGAGAGAGAGAGAGAGAGAGAGAGAGAGAGAGAGAGAGAGAGAGAGAGAGAGAGAGAGAGAGAGAGAGAGAGAGAGAGAGAGAGAGAATCGACTGTTTACATAGATGCCAAAAGATACAAGGTCGCCATGGGTCAAGCTGATTTTTAGTAGCTGCCCTTCGTATGGAGAAAAAAAAAATTGCTGTAGGCCACTCCAGATGAAAAGATGTAACAACAAACACAAAACGACAAATAACCCCTCCTTCTTCACCCTTCCGATATCAAATAAAGCTTCAGGCTGTGCTGTGTAACTTACGGATAGCTCGGCCTGGTCCATATCCAGTGTGCGTCCAGGCAAGTCACAAATGGCCTGCTCTGTCCGTAGGGTGGTCGAGTGTCGTCTGCTACTGTTGATATCAGTACAAATATCGCTGGTTTAGATCAGTGATCGCGGTGCCCACTCGCTGCATACAGGAAGTGGCCTGTCTTTTTCACGGGAGTTTTGCCAGCACGACAAACGCAGTTGAAAACTCAGTCAACTGAGTTGCAAACCGGTTTGCCGAAGTTAGCCGAACGTTCACGAAGACAGGGCCCTCGCTGGGTCCTGCAAAGTTTTTTTTAAAACACGTGCGGGGCGGAGTTTTTTTTACTGTTTCTCAGCTTTAATAAACGACCATAATGACGCTCTCGCCCACGAACGAAATATTGATGGCCCGCAAGGGTAGTGGGCGAGTTTCGCATGACAAACTCGCCCATGCCATATTTCGTTAATAATACACTCGACCATCATCAGGCTCTCTCCCAAGGCCGTTCAGTTTGTCCTTAATAAACTCAACCACAATGACGCTCTCGCCCTAGGATAAAATATTGATGGTCTTAAGGGTAGTGGGCAAGCACGACATGACCAGTTCGCCCATGAGTTTGATGATGATGTTGATGATAATGATGATGATGATGATGACAATGATATAAGAATTATTACTATTACTATTATTGTACAATCGCATCATAAAATGTGACTACGCTTAACAAAGCAGCTAACCTGTCCCCTCGCGTGGAGTTTTCTGACCATACAGTAGTCGGTAAAGTTATGCGAGACAAAGAAGGTTGCGCCGATGGGACAGCCGTTGGGGTTGCGGCGACCGCCATCTGGCGGGAAGAGACGCAGGTAGAACTCCCAGTTGTCCCAGTTGACGGCGTCATCAAAGGTGATGAGCACCATCTGGGGAATCTCGTCAGGCTGGAGGGTAAAAAGAAATAAATCGACACCAAGACAGTCAGTGACTACCGAACGTTTAACTGACCAAAGTGTTCACTCATTCGCGGTCAGCTGCATCCGGATGCGGCTGGCTACGAATTGGTTAAAGTATTTTGATGCATTGCTTTTTTCTTTGTCATGTAGACACAGAAGAAAAAAACTGCTTTGGAATACTTTAGGGCCCAGTTAATCCTTTGGCCTTCAGGAATCATCGCGACAAAAACTGCTGTCGACAGCCACAAGGTTAAAATACTTCCCAATGTGGGAATTTTTCAGTCACCATATTACAGACATGATATTGTACATTCACAAACAAAGTCAATAAATGGAATAATTTTGTTTGTGTATCAGTTGCATTATTTCACTCGTGTGATACAGTGCACTGCGAGAAAAGCAATAGCCAAGAAAGAAATATGGTGCATTTTTTGTTCCCTCAGTGAAACACATTTTCTTTTTTTTTATGACAATCTCACAATATAATTAATCTAGGTGGAGGCATGGAATGTATGCCCCTGCAGACACCACAGTAAAATGTGGCTGTCTTTGCAGGTAGGCAAAAGTTCCTGCCGGGGCTTCCACCAGTATGCCGAATGGTGTGCTGACGAGGTCGCCAAGACCGAAACAGCTGTCCACACCGGCTAAATATCTGCACCCCCCTTGGGGGACCTAGATTTAAATTTCCATGCACTGAGTGGCTGGAACAGTGGGATATGTGATAATATGTGATACCCCCCCCCCCCTTCAGGGGGAGCGGGGGGGGGGGGGGAGGGGGCTTCCATATGCATTGCTTTCAGTCCACTTTCTTAGCGCACCCCCTCTTTCCTATTTTTTGTTGTTGTTGTTGTTGTTGGTGTGTGCATTGACCAAGTAGATCTATGATCACAGGTCGATCATGCACACTTCTCTCCCCTGACAGTGCTTTTACCTACTTTACTTTGTAATCTTCCTAAAATATTAGCACTGGCAGTCTCCCCTTTTCTTTTCATTTATTACTACAATATCGACTGCTACCACTTCCCCTCTTTGAGTAGGTTCTCTCAGGGTGCATGGAAATTTAGCTCTAGGTGGAGGCATGGAATGTATGCCCCTGCAGACACCACAGTAAAATGTGGCTTATGCACTCTTCTCTCCCCTGACGGTGCTTTTACCTACTTTACTTTGTAATCTTCTTCCTAAAATATTAGCACTGGCAGTCTACCCTTTTCTTTTCATTTAATTATATGATTGTTTTTTGTTTGTTTTTTACATTCCGTGACACATTTGCTTCATTGTCTTTGTCTAAGTAAGTAAGCTGTTTTCAGTTTCCGATCATGCACTGTAAGTGCCAGCGTAGTGATAATATTGTGTTAGCGTCGTTTACATCTTTTGTTGTTATATATAATATAAAATACCTTGGCATTATTTTGTTGCTTTAATACACGCCGTTTACAACTTTCAGCCATATTGTCCAGTTCCCTCATATGGTGCACCACTACAGGAAGTAGATCGACCGTAATATTTCAAGGGAAGTGCTGGATTCTGCTGGCGCCTTGAGGCGCCACCCAGTGGCCTATCACGACAATGTCACGGAAACGATCGAAGCAACGTGCAATTTGTTCGTCCTGCGTTCTTCGTGCAGATTTTTGGTCCCATTTCACCTGTATTCTTTATGGGAATGTTGGTTAGTGTGCAGTAGATTCAGACGCGAAATCCGAGATCACTGGCAGGGGAGGGGTTCAGCATCTCATTTGAACATAAGTGTACTTGTGGCATATACTCCGCCCCGAGTGGGTCTATCTGGTGAGTGTTCCCGCAAGCGGTACTTGTATTAATCAACTAATTTAAAAGAAGTCCGATTCTTTGTTTTGTCTAATAACGCCCACTAGCAACCCAATGCGCAAAAATCCATCGGGCCGATGTCGGCCGCCGTTGGCCCGTGCACGCGTGCACGGGCCAACGGCGGCCGACATCGGCCCGATGGCCTTTGCGCATCTGGAATGCACAAATTAACTTAAGTCTGTGCTTACCTGATAGCCGCCAGGCACCCCATGTCCTGGGCAATGACAGTCTGGTAACTGACAGTTACTGCTGGAACAACGACCGTCTGTTGCCACTGCCACCTCCGCCAACACCAGCACCACGACCACAAATATACACGTCATTTGAGACAATAGCAGGTTACTTCGAGAAAGGCTCGTGCGTCGAAAGTTCTTAGACCTCATTTTAAGTGTTTCAAATTCAGTTTTGAATGATGCAATGTACTTGATGGTGCATTCAGGTTTTTTTCTTCCCGAATCTGGCGGATTGCGATCAACTTCCCGTTACTCACGCATCAATCTCTTCCAGCGTTTTCGCCTCCGTTGTAAAAGATGTTGTACAAAGTGTGTTGTTCAAGCAGTCGATTTCTAAAGGCAGAAACGCTGCAACCTCGGTATTTAAATGCAACTATAAAAAGGTGGGTTTTTTTTTATCCGTTCAGGTGACAAACTGACCCTTTTCTGTTTTGGTGAAAAACGCTACAACACTACATCACGCTAGTTCACAAGAATACGTTTTGAACTGATTGTAACCAGTGTCTCCAGTCCCGTGGAAAGGAGGGCCAGCTTGTGGTGGCCGGTGAAGTGACCTCTACCTCCCGTCAACACCGTGTGCCTGTGTGGCCATCGACAACCCCCGTTTTGTCACATACAGGTTCTAAATCCCAAAACCAGTGCGTGCCCTAAACCTAGAATGTCGCCCTCAGCTTGAGCACAAGGAAGACAACTATGGTGTTGGTCAGCGTAAGTCATAAATTCACAAGAGGCCTGCGTCCTTCGGCAAAAGGCGCAGGTTCTTATGATACCTCGCAAGGGTTGATGTTATTCTATGCCTCCCCAGACGGTACGCAAAGGCCATCAGGCCGAAGTCAGCCGCAGTGAGCCCGCGCACGACAGTGCGCGGGCTCACTGCGGCTGACTTCGGCCTGATGGCTTTTTGCGGGCTGGGTCTTGTTTTTACGAGTTTCATGGCCCGTGCGAGTCTATGCCTCTTGCTCGCGGGAAGATCTGGATGAAGAACTAAACATGCGAGTATGTTTGGCCCCGAAAGTCGTAAGTTTAAACTGTACCCAGTGCGCAAACGGTCATCGAACCCTTGTCGGCCGCACTTGCACGAGAGTTCCCCGCTGCGCAACGAGAGTCAATAACACATCGTTGCGTGTGCCTGCTTCCATGGATTGTGAAAAGAGGGTAGAGAAGTTCGCTTCGTTGAGGCAACATTGAGAACCCGTTGTATTGGCGAATTTTTGCACAGGGCTAGCATAGGACATATCTAAATTTAGAGTACACCACGGAGCTTAGCGTATACTCTAGCTCTCTCAGTATTTCTGTCTGGTCTCCATCATAGGTTTGCAACAGACACACTAACCCTAAAAATCAGTACGATCACTTTGATCAACAGCAAATCTCAAATACATTTAGCCTGCATTTGGAAGAAATTCCTACGCACGTTTCATCATTTTTTCTCTCGCAACTCCTTCTTCATGACACACCGTTTCGTAAAAGAAGCTTTTAAAGCGACGAGCTTCATGGCCCCAGTGTGCAAAAGGACATCGGGCTGACGTCGGCTCGATGGCCTTTGCGCACTCGGGCGGGCTTCGATTGCTAAAATTCGCAATGAGTTATTAATGGTGTCTTGCCTTAACGAAGACTCTTCAACTCTTCTTTTCACAATCCATGTGAGTAGGCACTCACGCTCCAGAGGTTTTCCGGCACCGCCTTTTGAGCGTAACGGAAGAAACTCTCTTGCGTAAAAAGTCACAGAAGAGCAGAAAAGTCTTGGACATTTAAACTTCATAATTAAATTTAAGTTAACCCTACTGGCCAGCATTATTGTAAAACATACTTAGGACATTATGAGGGGGTTATTGAGATATATGTTAACTTTTACTGCATGAAGTAGGTCCCCAGTGCGAAAAAGGCCATCGGGCCGACGTTGGCCCGCGCACGGCTGTGCGCGGGCCAACGTCGGCCCGATGGCCTTTTGCTCATTGGGTTGCTTTAACTTTACACTTTGCACAGATCAATGAAAATGTCACCCTTTGGCTGTCCTCGGTAGCGGTCAGTTGGTTACTGCTTTTAACTATCCAGAGTCGAACATTCCGGCTATTTTTTTTTAAATTTTATATTTTATTTATTTATCTTTTGTTTTTTGTTCAAACTTAAGAGGCAGTTAGTTTGCAATGAAACGTCACGTCAAAAGGCAGACAAAAGCCGGGCCAAACGAAGTGACTGCCAAACGTGCAATACAAGGTCAAGGAAATAACCAAGAAAGGAAGAAACATGTACTAAATAACAAGGAAAAAACTGTTCGGTCCTTAATCTGTAATCCGAACCGTGTTTCTTTTTCTCTTGGTTATCGTAGTTTTAATTCCTTGACTGCTACTGACGTTACCGTAAGGCGGAAAAGACGCGTAATACGCGTCTTCCGCCTTACAGTATCGTGAGTAGCTGTCAATGGGTTAATGAGGAGATAAATATGTTTTATTTGCTTGTTTTTACTCAAATTAGAATTTTCTTGACCCATTTGCTGACCTATTATGCAACGTGTTTTACAGAAGAAAATGCATTTCTGTGACATTTACTTCCCCTGGGTGTGCAGGCCTCCGATGTCCCCAGAAGCTCAGGGGATAAGGAAGCCCCGTCATTGCCCGACCCTCACGTCCAAACGCCTGACCCATGGGGACATGCAGACCTGCGGGGATAGAAAAGACGTTTAGGGGTCCTCACTGGTCCCCTGGGCAAACAGTTATGGCCGTCAGGTTAGGCCTCGAGTCACGTGCAGGTAGCATAGAACGGAGTCACTTGATGCCCAATAATGCGCTTGAATACATACCTTTTTCACTTCCCTGGCGAATCATGGAAGATGGGTCTACTTTGCTAGCTCAACGTCGGTACTTGAATAGCTCAGCGCTATCTCCCACATGTTAACTCTTAAACTCCCAGAACAAAATGACTTCCATTCTATCAAATGTGAGTCATTTGGTTCTGGGAGTTTAAGAGTT
Organism: Semisulcospira habei; assembly: GCA_036245525.1. Classification (NCBI taxonomy): domain Eukaryota; kingdom Metazoa; phylum Mollusca; class Gastropoda; family Semisulcospiridae; genus Semisulcospira; species Semisulcospira habei. The sequence continues at coordinate 26,276,312 of BTPG01000001.1, read as the reverse complement.
AAACGTCAACACACTCTATGGTCAAAAGAAGACTACATTACATTTAACACATTCTACCCTAGGGACCGATATCCCCAAATTTTGAAGTTAACCTCTGAAGGATTTATTATAATTCTAGAGACAGATCTTGCTGTGGTGTGTCGGGGCTGAATGAGTTAATGTGACCTGAATAGTGACAGTTCATTAAGGTTCGTGGCAGAATAGCTATGGCGCTCGGTGGCGCCGTGTTATTCTGACACAACCGTTGCACTTTCATGGTCGAACCTTTACTTTTTGCAGCGAACCGGGGCTGAACTGATTATGGGACGACTGTAAACTGCAGGCAAGAAACGAAAGGGATACTGTGTTACAGGCCAAACACATAGTTCTAAAAAGATGTGTTGACAGCTTTTGGTCAATCCTAGATTTAGGGGGCCGAGCCAAGGTTCTTTACTATAGGCTTGTTTTCTTGTGTGTGCGTGAAAGGTGAAATGGTAATTACTTAAAAATTAAGACATCGTTGTAAATAATTATACTAGTGGTCACAACTTAAGGGCCACCCCACCTTTTGTGTCATTGTTTATCGTCACAAGTACCTAATAAAATACAATGTTCTTTCGATTCAAATAGGTTAAAAGTTGACCTTAGACAGTCCACTGTACAGAGAACAATAGACAACAATTTATCAAGTTCCACGAACGTGTCAAATGCACGTGAAACAGCGTCAGTTTTTGTGAAAAGCTGTGCGATATTGGCAAGCGTAGCAAAGGCAGGCAGGTGGAAAAGCTCGGTAAAGTCGCGATGCACGTGCTAAAGGGGTCAGTCGTGAACACTGAGCACTTCTGTTTCGCTACAAATACCGGTACAGTAGGGGCATAATTGTCACTTTCCTAACCATGCCACCACGACGAAGCCTAACGCCAGTAGATCAAGGCCGGGCGCTAGCATGGCTGCAGGATTGACTTTCCGGATGAGAAGTTGGGAGACGTCTTGGGGTGTCCCATTCAGTGATCCAGAGGCTGCTGGCACGATTCCAAGAAACTGGAAGGGCACAACGACGACCTTTCTCAGGACGCCCGTGCTGCACCAGCAGAAGGGAGGACAGATAACTCTGCGCGACCGAACTGTCACGTCAACCACTCTGCGACGTCAACTGATGCAAGCTGCAAACGTTAACGTCAGCAGAAGTACAGTGTGCCGACGTGTGCGCAAAATTGACCTGGCTTCATGCAGAGCAGGAACTAGAATACCCCTCACTCCAGCTCATCGCAGAGCCCAGGTTGCCTGATGTCGTCAACATTTGAGGTGGAACAGACTCCAGTGGACTCTGGTTTTGTTTACTGATGAATCACGGTTTACTGTGTCCTTTAACGACGGCAGGGTGAGGATATGGAGACGCCAGGGCGAGCGATTTACGGATGGATGCTTCCAAGAGGTGGATCGCTACGGTGGAGGCTCAGTCATGGTCTGGGTAGACTTCAGGAGGGAAGGCAGGACCCCCCCCCCCCCCCCCCCTCCACGTCATCCGAGGTACCCTGACTGGACTGCGCTATCGGGAAAAGATTGTGCAACCCCTCATCCAGCCAGCTCTCCAAGCCACAGGCGACAATGCTGTTCTGCAGGACAACGCTCGACCTCATTGCGCCCGTGTAGTGGATGAGTACCTTAAGCAATGGTGCATCATGAGGATGGAGTGGCCAGCTCGTTCACCTGATCTGGCTCCCATCGAGCACCTCTGGGACGTGCTGGGGCAACGTGAAGGCAACACCCCCCCCCCCCCCCCCCCCGCTCACCTCAAGGCGTCCCCCAGTTGACCCAGTTCCTGCATCAAGAGTGGGAAGTGATCCACAACATGTTCTCCAGAACCCTGGTGAACTCCATGTGTCACCGCTGCATTGAATGCTTGGCTACAAACGGTGGGTACACACGCTACTGACTGGACCAGTCTTGTGCGACTTTTCAAATGAGGGGTCGGTGAACATTCTAACGTTCTGCTGTTGTTACAATTGCTTGATTTACTCAAAACTTAAATGAAATTGTTACTGAATAACTGAATTAGCAAAGTACTGACTCCAAGTATTGTTACATTATCTGTGTGGTGGTGTCGGTGCGTCTGCGATAAAAAGTGGCCCTTAAGTTTTGACCATTAGTATAGATCATTTTGCCAGCATCTGGCAAAAGACAGTAAGTTAATTTTTGTGGAGAGGGAGATATTCAATGTAATAAATAGAAAATATCGCTTTTTACGAATATAGACTTACTGCCGTCTGTTTACATTGAAAATCTTTCTTTTCACAAAACTGGATCTACTGTTTTTGTTTGTGTGTTTGTTTTTCTTTGTTTGTTTGTTTTGGGTTTAAAAAAAAAAATATATATATATATATATATATATATATATATATATATATATATATATATATATATATATATATATATATATATATATTATTTTAAATATATATATATATATATATATATATATATATATATATATATATATATATATTATTTTAAATATATATATATATATATATATATATATATATATATATATATTATTTTTTAAATCAAGCAAGCTCCCAGCAAAAGTCTCTCTGGTATGTTCGTCTCCACGTTTGATAGATTACAAATTATGCCGCACGGAAGCATGTTCAGAACGTCGGCCTTTCAGTATATATATATACACACACGCACGCACGCACGCACGCGCGCGCGCGCGCGCGCGCGCGGCAAGGGAGTTTACATTCTCTAAAGTTGTCGTCCATTTAAGTGCATTCGACAACATACAGTGTATGATTGTGTGTTGTGTCGTACAAGCAATGTCTGCGTACCTTAACTCCTTCACTGCCGAGGAAAAACAAGTGCAAGGGACATAGATCCTCATGAGCCCTAGAATTTGCGGGGGCTCATGAAGATCTATGGCTCTTGTCGACATCATTTTGTATCCATGGTTGTTTCACGGCTGGGGCTCTTTGGCGTTGAAAGAACGAAGATTTCAGAAACTCAAGTCTGCGTTAACTGGGTGCGACGGGGTTAATTAACAGATTCTCAGCCTTGCAATGGTCATGTTACACACACACACTCTAACTGAACAACTTGAAACAAAAGATAAACAAGGAAAATACCAACAAAGAAAGAAACACGCTTAGAAAGAACAATTACAAGACAGTAGTGTTGTATTTGTCTTTTCTAAGCGAGTTTCTGTCCTAGTTGTGGGCTTCTTTGTATTTTACTCGCTTGGCAGTCAACCGTTTGGTAGCAGTGCAGGCATGTCCTGAGAAAGTCTTGTTGCTGTCGGGGACGTTAAGCAATGTACAACCAACCAACCATCCTTTTGGTGCGAACTTGAAACAAGACATTTTTTGTTTTCCAGACAGTTTATTGGTTATCTGGTTACCATATAACATTTATTGTTACACGCAGACAACACGCATACTTGACAATAAGAACTGTACATGCATGTATAGCTCACATAAAGCAAACATTTTACAAAATATATAAATTTTGAAAAAAAGCTGTTGTGGTTTTATATTAGATTTTTTTCTTTCCGTGATCTCTATTGGTCCCAGCTGGTGGTCCTGCCCAAAACTTGCAAAAAAAAAACAGCACGTCCAATTTTGTGAAAAGCTAGATTTTCTTTGTAATGCAATGAAAAAGCCGCTTTTCACAAAAATGGACAAGTTTACTCGCTTCAGCCAAATTATCCCCTCTATGAACCCGTTTAACATTTTCTTGGTCAAGAGAGGGCATGCAGCAAGTGGGTAACTTTTCTACTGAAAATAACACCAGGAAAATAAAACCATACTGAGTACGCGGACAAAAACATTAACTCATTTAGCCCCGACATCCATATTAAGATATGGGTCAACCATGATCGTTCAAGGGTGTTGTCAGACAAACTATTCTGGCACCACCATTGAACTATCACGGTCGACCTGCCTCCTGAATTGTAATACAGTCTTCAGAGGACAAGTCCAAAATGTGTCGATTTCGACCTTGGGGCAAAATGGGTTACTGAAACCAGCTCCTTTCAAACTCGCGTAAAATGAACTGAATATGCAGTCCTTTGAACACGCGAAATCTTTCACTGCCAGATTGTGCGTCGGAAATGTGTGTTCATTCAACACAAAGAATCCCCATCCGTCCGTGGAACACGGATATAAAGTGGTGTCAGCAAGAGGCATTGATCCTCATGAGCCCCCGCGATTGCGGGGGCTCATGAGGATCTATGCCTCTTGCCTTTGGGATGGCCTTCACTTTTTCTGAAGCAATGAGGGGGTTAATTAGCCTCTCTGGCGCTGGCTGCATTAGTCAGCCACGGCCACAGTGACTGCCGTGAAAGAAAATGGTTGCAGCATTTGGGTCAGTAAAAATCACAGACTTCCACATCGTCTCGTCTCAGTTGTCAACTTCGACGGCGAATAGTTTTTGTTTTCAGAGTTTACAACAAACAAACAAAATCTTTGAGAATTTAAACTTTGCTCTCGCAAATCGGTGGGGTGGGGGGGTGGGGGATTTATACACACTGTAGCAATTCAATTTAAAGGGGATGCATCGTCCATGATAGTTCAAGGGTCGCCGTAATTACTACCCTTCGATTGTTACGGTCAATCTGTTGAGTCTCGACCCCCTTGAGCAGGCAGCCACCGTTAACGTTTACAGCACTGCGTGCAAAAGCGAGTTAACCCTTTGGCAGGGAATCATCGTGACAAAAAGCGCTACCGAGAGCCAAAGGGTTAAACATAAACTGGTGTCAGCAAATAACGGATATGTACAAGCATAAATTCACTGACAATACAATGTACGCGTAAGCGAGACAGAGGGCTGAAGGCTTGTGTAATTAACCCTTTGCGTGTCGGTAGCGGTTTTTGTCGCGATGATTCCTGTCGGAATCATCGCGACAAAAACCGCTACCGACACGCAAAGGGTTAAATGTATTTGGTCACGCACACAGTCAGCGATGAACGGGGGCCTATTATTGTACAGGCAGGTATGAACACAGTCACTTACTCCACATTTGCAAAACAGCAGGACAACATAAATTACAATTTTGTCGGCTTTGTTGTAGATTTACCACAAAGTCGGGTACAATTGTCAGGTTACATTATTCTTGTTAGCCACGTTACATTTTAAAATATGATGAAAATATGACATCTTGATGGGAATTTTATTTTTACGTTAGATGAGAGGCAGGTGGATTTGAGACTGACAAAAGCTTCATACAACAGTGTACTGATGACAATACACCATGATTTGTGCACATAAATCTTAGCATTATACACGTCTGTATTTACGTGCTTAAAAAGGTGAGAACAAATTACACATTTTTGCCATTTCAAATTATACAAACTTAACAACTAGGAGTATGTCAAAATACGTATTATAATTATTTAGAAGTTATGCAATTTTCACTAGAAAAAAAAAAGTTTCGTTGAACCTTGACGCAAAATGTAAATATTTGTTGAAGGTTTCAGTACAAATTAAACCAGGCATTAACTCATTCGAGCCGTGCTACATACGAATACGCGCACCCGGATGCGGCACTTCTGGAATGGGTTAACCAGAGAAAAAAATGCGCATTGCCAAGCGCCGCGGTGTAGTTGAGACAGCAAAGGCGGCTATCACAGAACGGGATACCTTAATCCATGTACCTTAACCCCTTCAATGCCGAACGGCATCCAACTGCAAGAGGCATAGATCCTCATGTGCTTCCGCGGACGCGCGGGCTCATGAGGATCTATGCCTCTTGCTGGCCTCATGGATATACGTGTATCGTGGTGGGCATTGTCGGGCGTTCACATTTCAAACGGTTTCAGTAAAATCCTCGCTCACGGGCATTATAATCTGCATTAATAATCTAGGCACGATGAACTTGTGTCCGTCTTCTGAGAGAATAACTGGGGGAGCAGTGGAAGGGGGGGGGGAGGAAGGAAGGGGCGAGACGTAGGGTAGTGGAGGATGGGAGGACAGGTTTAAGCCACCGTTGCTGCAAATGCAGCAGCAGGCTTTGTTTTTAGCCGATTACTTCCCTTTGGCTCGACACGTATTTGTGCGGCTGTTGAGGTGTGAAAACATTCTTATTCGTACCACAGTATTTATAAATTATACTTTTGCAAATCACGCCTTTAAATTCTGAGGAAAGATTTCTATGCTCCGTTTATACTGCGTCGGATTTATTTTTAATTTAAGTTTTAACCCAGTCACTGCCAATGAACGTAGATTGTGATTTTGAACCGAATAATGTGAATTCATCACCACAGATTCCCAGCCGACAAAGAAACATGGATACATAGTGGTTTCAGCAAGAGTCACATATCCTCATGAGCCCCCGCAACCGCGGGGGCTCATAAGGATCTATGCCTCTTGCAGTTGAGTGGTGTGAAGGGGTTTAGCCCACCAGCGCAAGTCTACACTATCATTTGAACATTGTGACATTGATTCTACCTGGTGTCGACGCTCAAACATGCACCGCATTGAGGAACATCAAAACATACCGTTATAGCCCTTTATATGAGCTAGGGGTGGATCGTTCTTTGTACAGCTTCAATGCACTACATAAAAGGCCGAACGAGATAAGCATAGGAAAACAATAAGATATCGGACATTAAAAAAAAGTTTCATGGACATAAAAAAAAGAAATATGTACAAATTATGTACGAGTACTTCATGACCATCTCAATATTGATTCACTCGACCGTGTAGCCACGGAAAGTTTAGTCATTAATCACTTCATCAGTGTAGTAGGGTAAATATTAGGTCTGAGAAATACTCCATTTCGAAACAATTCGTCGCATCTAAAAGGTACCAGTGTCGTAACAGTTACAGAGAACCTGGTCAGTGGACGCGGCCCGAAACCACTGCACACTGACCGACATTCGTGTGAAGAACACAGATGTAAATGGGACAAAAAAATAGGCAGAAAAAAAAAACCCGCAAGACCAACACGAGACATAAATGCTCATGAGCCCTCGCGACTGCGGGGGCTCATAAGGGTTTAAATCTCTTGCAGCTGGGTATCGTTCGCTTTGCCCCAGCAGCTAAGGGATTAACGCCCACGGCACCGGAGCGATAATGGACGGCCGTAAGGGGCGGGTTAACTCGGACGGAGACAGAAACAATCTGTCCCATCTAAACGGTACCCAAGTCGTACCAGTTGCAGAGAATTTGGTCAGATGTAACTCATCCAGGCCGACGCACGTATTTCCCAAATTTTCAGGAGGCGTCATCTAATGACTATGCACCAGTTGCAGAAGATGGATTTACGATGATAATTCAAGGGCAGTGCCAGAGGCGCCAAGCTAATCTGGCACTGCCCTTGAATTGTCATGGTCGACCCATCTCTTGCTGTAGTGCGTCAGGGCTGAATGGGTTAAACCACATCTGTAAGATACATTTTCAAAATTTTGTTTGTAATATTTGAAAATGTGTCTTTTATAGAGTATCATTAGGTATCGTAGTTCATAAAAGTAGTTGATTTTAATAACTTACTCTCTTTTCTAAACACCGACATTCAACACAGGATATTGCAAACCAGCGCCCTTCAACAATGCTGTACATTAGCAAAAAACATTTACACATATAGCACAACCATTAAATGAGGTCCAGCATACTGTTTGATCCTGAAGTTATAACAATAATTTGATCCTGACGTTATAACGAAACATATATTACAAAATGAAAAATTATGCAAACATCAACCCTTTGGCTGTTGGAAGCGCTATTTCTCGGGGTGCAAGAACCACCTTGACGAAAAGCACTATCGACTGGAAAAGGGTTAAATACACATAAACAGATCGCAAGCTCGTATTTTAAGAGTACAAAGCAATGCAATGCAAAATTGCAAACATATTATAAACTATTCAAGTGCGCTAACATTAAGTACCGCAAATGTACACAACATACACTCTGTCTGCGTGAAAATATTCGCAACAATCGCAACTATGTTTGCAAAAGAAAATCTTACGATGAATAAAAATCACTACAGACATTCAAGACGTGTTGCAGTCGGATAAGCGGCTTCATCCTGCGTGTCCGGACGTGACACGCCTTGAATGAGTGAAGTTTACAACGTCGAAAAGTAAGCCTGCGTGTTGCTTCGGACTTCATAGCTGTATAATTAAGCCATATCTTCTACGCAAAAGCCATCGGGCCAAAGTTGGCCGCAATGGGCCCGCGCACGACAGTACGCGGGCCCACTGATGCCGACTTCGGCAAAGGTAGCACGACAGTACGCGGGCCCACTGATGCCGACTTCGGCAAAGGTAGTACGACAGTACGCGGGCCCACTGATGCCGACTTCGGCAAAGGTAGCACGACAGTACGCGGGCCCACTGATGCCGACTTCGGCAAAGGTAGTACGACAGTACGCGGGCCCACTGATGCCGACTTCGGCAAAGGTAGCACGACAGTACGCGGGCCCACTGATGCCGACTTCGGCAAAGGTAGCACGACAGTACGCGGGCCCACTGATGCCGACTTCGGCAAAGGTAGCACGACAGTACGCGGGCCCACTGATGCCGACTTCGGCAAAGGTAGCACGACAGTACGCGGGCCCACTGATGCCGACTTCGGCAAAGGTCCAAAATCAAGCAACAGCACAACATAAACAACAAAAGCTTATCAAAAATATAAAGCAAAAAAAAAAAAAAAAAAAATGAAAGGCGAAAACGAAAACTAGAAAAACCGCTCCTGTCATAATTATTCTCCATATCTCTCTCGGCTTTGAACACAAATCCGTTTTCCGAGATCGATGGAATCAAAACACCAAGCTGTGCATGTATACTTTTGCCTTCACATCCAACCTTGCTGGACACAGCATGAATGGTGCTTTAGCTAGCAATCTGTACAATATACACCCTTCATACTTCCATTCTGCGACTAACACTGACCTAACTCAATTAGTTCATCTGGCCATTCAAAAATAGAATTCACATGATTTCGTTTACAGCAACGTCACTGGCAAAACCGAGGGCTGATCTCAGGTGCTTAAACCGTCGGCCGGCCCATATAAACGCGCGCGCATTCCTAAATGAGTCATTTGAATCGTATTTAGCCGTCAGCGCCGAAAGCATAGCGCCGCCTGCTCTGCGGCTAGACCCGAAAGTAAACCTTCATGACCAGACCCTTTAACTGGTATGCCTTAGCAACGTATACATGATACATGCATGTTCTCCATTCAATTCCTGCACCCCCAGTTCTGTTTTCCGAGGTGCTGAGATTTACGTTTCAGTCTGCCAGTTAGAATCGAGCCTGATAATTCAAGGGTAGTGCCAGATTAGCTTGGCGCCTGAAGGGGCCAAGCTAATCTGGCACTACCCTTGAATTATCCGGCTCGATCTCGTTTTCAGTCTTCGTTGGGGCGTCTGATCTTGAGGCGTATCTCTCCATCGTCCAGGAACTTGAGGTGGTTCCAGGCCTCGTAGTGCCGCATGTTCGTAAAGTCCACGTCATTCACCGCCAGGATCTCGTCCTTAACCTGCAGGTGACCACACTTCTCCGCCGGGCCGCCTGCAAACAAACAGTTGTGGTCATTTTTTTTTTTTTAAATTTTATTTTGTACCGTAATGTTTGGTGTAAAAGACGTCTTTTCCACGGAACAAAAGTATCGTCAGAAGCAGTCAAAGGGTTTTTAGCTGCACATTGCGTCTGGTGAAGTTCAAACTACTGGATAAACAGCAATTATTAGTGTTATTCCTTATACAACTCTGACTCGCCTCCTAAAGTTGTGATTTACAGAGAAAGATACAATCGTACAAAATGACGGGAGATCGGTCTGCCTAGCTTGGATTAAACAAAATGCTCTATATATCTATCTCCCATGACATCCATGATGCGTTCTTTGTACCGTAGAGAATGTTAACACGTGGACTTTTAACAATCGTCAGTTACATTAACCCCTTGACTACTAATGAGATAACGCTGGACCGAAAGAGGCGTATCGACGCGTATTTTCGGCGGAACACCATCGTCAGTAGACCAACAGTCAATGTTTTAACTCTTTCAAGACGTGCCGCATCCGGATTCGCGGCGTAAAGCGGCACGTCTCGAAAGAGTTAATCGGGAGTCATCTCTGAACTTTCGTGGTTAATCCCTCGTCAGTTTACAATCTACACATAGTGTCTAGCTAACCCCTTCACTCCAGTGGACATTTTTTTTTTTTTTTAAATGAACGTAATTCAAAGATGCACAGCTGTCAAAGGAATGTGGATGCAGAGTCGTCTCAGCAAGAGGTATAGATCCTCATGAACCCCCGCAACTGCGGGGGTTCATGAGGATCTATTCCTCTTGCAGTTGCGTAGCGTTCAGGCTATCTCGGCAGTGAATGGATTCACACCTACTAACAATTTTCGCAGCTGTGCGAGACGTTTTTACAGATGAAAACCACGAACCAGGCTGTACTCAACTGACCTTTGAAGATGCGCTTGATGAGAATGGGCAGATCGCCCCTGGGCGAGGCCATGCCGCCCTCCAGACAGAACCCTACTCCTGTGGCACCCTTCGTCATCACCACCTCGTACATTCCTCCGCCCAGAGACACGGCAGGTGTAGCGGCGGCGTCACCAGAGGGAGACGAGGGAGAGGGTGGGGCGGGCTTGGAAGGCGGAGGCGCCGGGGAACTTGCCTTGGTGCTTTCTAAACACACAAAAACCAGCAAAACCAATGGTTAACACACTACGGTAGCGTCTCGAATGCGTTAACAAGTACATTTGAAGGAGCCCCGCAACAATAGCTGCGAAAGTGTCGCATAGCGTTGCCGGCGGCAACGCTATGCTATACTTCCGCATCTATTGATGCGGGGCATCTTGAACGAGTTAGCCCTAAGGTCGAAATAGCCAACTCTGGGAGTTGTCCTTTTCAGACCACATTACAAACACAGCAACTGGATTGATAACAGAAAGAATGGAGCGACTGGCAAAAGGCAACAATTACCCTTAAGCAAGACAGCCAATCAATTTTTAAGTCCCTTCTATTTATAAAAGTGACTTTTTAGGACGGGTCACGGTGGGGTGAATTTAATAGCATGTCCATGACAAAGACGGGCAGAGCCAATCCTCTGACAACTGAAGTAACAAGATAAAAATTACGTCATGACTGTTTAGTTACGCCAATCTCGCTGCTGAACGTACATTTGGCGCGAAGCGCCGTATGTGCGTATGTGTGTGCGTATGTATGTAAACATGCGAATCTCCGATATTGCTTTACGTACGAAACTTGGCGAAATATTTTCTCTAAGGGGTGACTAAGAGAACCTCCGAGCATTTTGTAACGGGATGTCTCCTTGAAGACATAAAAGACAGTTTATAGAAAGTCGGTTGACCCAGATTTGAGACCGTAATTTTTGTTATACTTACTTGAAATTTTGGATATAGCTAGTTTGAAGAAAGACATTGGATGAGTTCGTTAGCCAGCTTTGTATCTTTTTAAATTCTTCAGTAAAAATTAATTCTTTCAGAAAAAAAATTAAGTATAAAACCATGACTTCTGAAGAAAGTCAGGCAGTGGCCGTGACGTAAAAGAGGGCGCATGAGGATCTATGTCTCTTGGAGATGTTTGGAGCGCGCGCACGCTCACGTACGCACACAGACACACACACACCGACGCGCTTTCAGAAGAGCATGCAGGTGTACTTAGTGTATCATGTTGCTAGATAAAGTCAACCTGATTTCATACAAATTATGTAGCAAATTATGGTTCATTCCATCTTGTTAATATTGCCTCTGCATTAGGTGTCTGGTCGATCATTTCTTCGAGGGAGAAATAGCCTGGTTGTTGTTGTTGCTGCTTGTTTGTTTGTTTGCTTTTTGTGAGTGTGTGTGCGTGTTTTTGTTTTTTTTTTGTTTTTTTTTATGTGGGTTATTTTGCAACAGGATGGAATCATAGGTACACGATGGTATTACCATCAGTCTTGACAGCGGATGCTGGCAGCTTGAGGCCACGTGCAGTCAGGATGACACCCTTAGGACCTGCACTGTCCAGCTGCGAGTGGACTTGCGCCGGGCGCTTGTTCTTCAGACTGCGTCCATCCACAGACAGAAGCAGGTCGGCCTCTTCCACGGGGCTGTTCTTGGTGCCCACTGTAGTAACCTGGACGCGAAAGAGGGAAAGCGTAAGCATGGGGAAAAAAGAGCGATCTGCAAGAGGCACACACCGTCATGAGGATCTATGTCTTTCGCAGTCGGATTGAGTTCACGAACTGTCGGCTACCGACGGCCAAAGCGTTAATAATGAGTCACTTGAGAACCTTACCCTAGTTTTGCTATAAATTGGAATGCAGTACTGAAATGTTCAGTCGGGGAGATGTAGGGGTGTTATACTGATGAAGCACTAACTTCGGAACCGTAGCAAGCGTCACTTTTGTTGCGGTTGTCTTCTGAAACTTTTGCGGGGGGGGGGGGGGGGGGGGGGGGGGAGGGGGTGAAGGGTTGCATGTTAGTTAATTTGTTTTTTAACGCCGAGCGGGCGACTAAGGCCATCTCACGGCGAGGGGGGGGGGGGGATGGAGAGGGAGGGGGAGGGGGGGGGGGGCAGAAGGAAACAGAGAGATAGCTCATCACGTAAAGCACTAGACTTCATTCAGGAGACCAGTTGCATGGGCGGCTTAAAATCCTGCACTAGCCACTAGAGCAGCCACTAGCCACTGGCGCAGGACTAAGTTCACTTATGCAGATGACTCCTGTGCCTCTTCGGGTATATTAGAGTGTTGGACCTAAACCATTCACAAGAAAAAGATGTCTCTTGCTAACTCTAGTACTCCTCAAAGAAGTATGTCACGGGACACTTAATCTAGGACAGAACAGCTGCCATTGTATTCCTTGCGCACAAGAAAGAAAACGCACTTACGGAGAAAATGATGTATGCCTCATCAATATACTGTCTACTGTAGCAAGCTGCTGTTGTGCTTTTAACAATGGCCATCACAAAAATAACATTCTGGAGAGAGAGAGAGAGAGAGAGAGAGAGAGAGAGAGAGAGAGAGAGAGAGAGAGAGAGAGAGAGAGAGAGAGAGAGAGAGAGAGAGAGAGAGAGATTGATTGATTGTACATTGCTTAACGTCCCAACAGCAACAAGACTTTCTCAGGACGTGCCTGCACTGCTTGTAAAAAAAAAACTAAACAGAATATTGAACGTATGTCGCCAGCCGGTCCAATACGTTAAATAAACCTACGACATGGGGCCTAAATAAAGCTAAGACCATTTAGCAACACACATCCAATATCAAGAGCTCCAGGCAGCGCAGACAGTAGGGAAAGTTTAAAAAAGGCAAATTCAGGTGAATGGACTGACATGCTCCAGAATAGAAGGGAAACCCACCCTGTGGGGCTGACCAGGGTGACCCTTAACTAAAAAGTAGTTAACCCCACCCAAGTCTCCCAGGGCAGACCCGGGTGGGGGGGGGGGGGGAGAGAGAGAGAGAGAGAAAGAGAGAGAGAGAGAGAGAGAGAGAGAGAGATGATGATGAAACGTTTTTATTCAGGATAAAAAGTTTTAGGCATAGCAATGCCTATCTTCCAAACTGTCCTGCTACTCTACACACATAAAAATACATCAGACGATACATCAAAAGATAAAACATATGTAAGTAAAAAGACCCCTCCCCCCCCCCCCCAGAGAGAGAGAGAGAGAGAGAGAGAGAGAACCACACTTTATTTTCCCAAGGATAAATGATAATATTGGTACATAGTCTTTTTTTTTCAAACATGTCCTCGCTACAATTACAGTAATAATGCAATACATGAAGTGAGAAAAAGAGAGAGAGAGAGAAAGAGAGAGAGAGAGAGAGAGAGAGAGAGAGAGAGAGAGAGAGAGAGAGAGAGAGAGAGAGAGAGAGAGAGAGAGAGAGAGAGTTGTTGTGTCCTCCATCAGCGGTGCGTGTCTGCTTCTAAGCGACTGTGAATGAGCGTTTTTGTGAAGGCAAAAGACATCAAGCCCAGTCTGGTGATAATATTGTAGGTCCCTACCTGTCATGCCGGTACATACCTGTGCAAGATAATCCTGCCGCTGGAAGACCTCCACTTGTAGCGCAGTCCCGTCCAGTCCCCTGGCCGCCACCACCCTCAGTTCTACGCTGTGAGCCGCCTTGGCCGCGTCCAGCTCCTCGTTGCCCTTGGTCAGCATGCCCACCAGTTCTGCAGGCGACATGGACGACACGCAGCGAAGATCCGCTGCTGACACGGGCACGGCAGAGTCAGGCGCTCCGTGCAGGAACAGGCTGCCGCTCTGGTCAAGGATGCACCATTTGCGTGAGCTGACTACGTCCAACAAGTCCTGGGGGGTGGAGTCCTCGGGTATTGCAGACAGCTGGGGTGCCTCTGACACGGGTGTTGAAGGTGTGGGTGGCGATGTAGAGATGTCTGAGGCTTTGGATGGCAAAGACGGTGCATTGTCACTATTGTCAGTATCATCACCGTTCTCATTGGCTAGATTTTCATTTCTTTCCTCCTCATGAACACTCGTATTATTTTCATCTTCATTCACACTGTCTTTTTCTACATCTTCGTCTTTCCGTACACGTTCCTGCAAGCTATTTACACTAGAATGTCTTTTCTTGGCCCTGTTGACCTGTTCATCACCAGTCGTACTGACTCCACCAGGGAACTCCTCCGCCTCCTCCTGGCGAGGTGAAGAGCATTTTGGGGAGCTGGAATCCTGCAAGTCGGGAACATGGTTGTCGTGAACATGAGTGACAATAGGCGAGGTGCTGGTCAGTGACTTGCCTTTGGCAGTGAACGTTACAGAATCATGCGGGTGCGGGGTGCTGCGTGACACAGTGTCTGTCGGCTCTGTCACATCACACATCACAGGAACAGATGGCGGCACACGTGAATGGGTGATAGGAACACTAGTTTTAACACCAACTTTGTTTTCAATGTTTTGCGTGTCAACTGAGACAAAGTCTTTAGTCACATAGTCAGTAGAAACCTTACCGTCTGTTTGCTGTCTAGGAACAGGGGACTTTGTGCTTTCACTGTCTCTAATAGCGGGAACCTTGACGACTTCATCCTCAGGGGAAGTGACGGAATCAAAGACAGAGGAGCTGTCATTTCCAGTAGGCGAGTCGTCCTGTGAAAACCTCAGTCCGTCCTCAGACATGTCCTCGTCCTGCACGCCGGAGTCCTGAGACAGCGTGTCGCTGACCGGGTGATTGTCAGAGTGCTGGATGTCCATGTCACAATCCTCTTTGTCGTCGTCAACATGGCCCACGGATACAGAATCGGGAGACAACTGCAGGTCTGTCAACACTGCGGGTTTGCGGTGTACTGGCGCTGTATGCAATGAAATAAGTACATCAGACGTGTTGATGATCTGTGGTCCTGGTGTTTTTCCATCTCCATCTGCCCGAAATGGTTTCGTGGGCGTGCTGAAGTTCTGCTGGACAGATTGCGCTGTAATTGAATCGTCGATTTCCAGGTCAACTTCCACCGCTTCACCTCCTGCAATAACTGCACCCTGTGACAGCACTAACCCTACCAGATCCGCCGCATCCACCAGCCGCTCAACTTCATTGCGCAGGATAAGGGGCGGGGGCGGGGCACCAGGGAGTGGTGGGGGACCCTCGTCAGGTAATGGGGGCGGAGATGGTGTGGATGACCGCTCATCTGGCTCTTCAGCATAATTATCTTGGGGCTGTGAAAGGCTAGGATGGTCTTGTGGACACATGTCCACTTCCATCAATGCCCGAGACACGACTGTGCTGACAATATTTGACGCCTGCTGCTGGTAGATCAGCTCGGCTGCTTCCGAGAACGCCGCCAAATCGTTCTCCTTTTCTGCATGAGCTGCGTCTTGCTCCGTGTCCTCATCAGCTTCTTGGCTTTCTTCTTCACCCACTGGAACTTCGAGGATTTCTTCTGGGGCTTCTGCAGGTACGCTCGATTCGACATCCTCCTCCTCGGGTCTTGGCGGTGATTCTGTTGAGTCGATTTCAGTCTTTGAAATGGTGTCTTCGACGAGTTTCTGGAGAGGAGTTTCTTTTTCTTCTACTGCACGTTGTACGGATTCCATTTTATCTTGCTTATCCTTTATAGGATGCACAGGTTCTTTTTCCTGCTGAGGTTTATCAGAAACTTCCTCCTTTTGTCTGACAGTAGGTGGCGCTGCTGAAACATTTTTGGCTTTTCTTATCTCTACAGTTTCTATCACCTCTGGTTTTGTCGTTTCTGGCCCGCTCACAGTTTTTATCGGCTCATTATTTGGCGGTTCTTTCTTGACCGGGGTTTCTTCGGCTTGCTCAGCTGTTCCGTCTACTGGATGCTCTGGTTTGGCATCTTGTGATTTCGATTTCTCTTCAGACTGAGCAGCCTCGGCAGCCGCCTCTTCTTTTGGCTTAATTGTGGCGGCCACTCTACCGGCGTTCCTGGAATTGAGGTCTAAAGACACGCTGTTGGACACCTTGGGCAGCTCGTCGTCAGAGTCCAACGTGTGCTTGTCCGACAGAAGGTCGTCAAACTTCTTCATGGTGGATGCCAGGTGCGGGTCGTGACTGTCCTCGCTTTTCCAAGAAGCTGCGGACGAGGACAAGGGCCTATGACGGTCTGCGTGATGAAGTGAGGAGGACGTGAAAATCATCTTGGGGGAATTAGTGTCGTCAGAACTCTTGTCAAACGAATACCTGCTGTGAGAGGACGTGCCATCATGCTTAGAAGTTGGTGAAGAAGGTGACTTGTCAAACTTAGAAAACGTGTCCTTACCAACAACCGGCGGAGCAGACATTCGCTTCTCCTCTCTCGAGTCTCTCAAAGCTGAAATGGATTTAAGAGACGTGGTGTTTGAATACCCAGCAGTGTGTCTAGGCGCAAGAGCAGAATTTACGGCAGACGGTTGGTCGTCCTCTGCTTCCACGGACTTCCTGCCGACAGCGCCTCTACTGGAGGGTGGGTGTCTAAGCTGTACCAGTGAACTGGGTTTGGTGAGGCTGAACGATGACGACCCTATGGGGTTGGGCATGCTCTTCCTGCGCTCACTAGGTGGCAGCAGCGCACTGTTGATGGTCTTGCCACTGTCCGAGCCGAGAGAGACCCCAACAGACACTTTTCTCATCACAACCTTCTCTTGTTTCGTCGGCTCTTGCTCGGGCTCACGGTTAAACGATTTGATGAAGGACGACACGGACCTGGATGTCTTGGTGCGTTCTTTCTGGGTCGGCACAGTCTTGACGCTATCTTCCGCTTTCTTCTCAAACATACGCGCGGCAGACGTGACGCGTTTCCGGGACTGCTGCTCTTCAAATGAAGGTGTGTGTGCGTCGGCAAAATCTCTCAACTTGGGCGATACTAGAGTTGGTGACGGGAGGTCCTTGACGGTGTCGTCAGAGTGCGAGGAGGAAGCCGACTTGTCGGAGCTCGCAGACGGGGTTCGCCTGGGTTTGGGCGCTACAGGCGGCGGTATTTTGGCGGCAGGGGATGCGGTATGTGTGGGTGCTGCAGACTGAGGCTTGATCTCCTCTGGTATAAAAACCTCTGCTTTCACAATGTCATCCTCTTTACCGTTAATCTCTGGCGCTGCGTCCACGTAGTCTTTCATCTCATCACCTGACGACGACCTAGCCTTGTGTCTGGGTGAAGGTGTGGGTACCACTTTTTTGGCGGTCTCCACAAACACAGGCAGCGCCTCATCTCTTGGACTGCTGACACCCGCAGGATGCCGTGACGCCTCCACTACAGGATCAATGCTGGAGGAACTGGCACTGGACACGCTTCTGCTTCTCGGCGAGGCCGCATCCAGGACGCCATGCTCTTCACTTTTCTCCATCCTCTCCTGTAGTGGTGACGTTGTATCAGGCAGGGCTGGCAGGTCGTCATTTCTTCCTGAAGGACGTCTGGAGGCTGCAGCCACGATATCACTGGCCGCCATCTTGCGCTCGGCTTTCCTGGGGGACGTCTGTCCCGGGTCACTGTCACCATCCCCGCTGGACTGTGAAAGGGATGTCGGCACGTTGGCCGCTCTCTGTCTGGGGACAGGTTTGGGGGGCTCTGGGGAGTAAGTCTGCACGAAATTAGACCGGGGACTTAAAGCCTTGCTCAGCCTTCTTGTCGACATATCTGAGTCGTCGTCACTGTCCACACACACGCTGAGCGGTTCTACAGCAGACGGGGCTGTCGATAATTCCGAGACGGGTGGAGTGGCGGGGGATGTCAGGGATGACGATTGGCCATCGGACGGCGTGGGGGAGAAAGGAAGGGGAGACAACCTCACTCCATACTGTGAGTATGCTCCAACTGGTCTTGGGGACTGAGGACTCGCTGACTCACTTCCTGTGGACAAAAATAAATCTAATCAGTAAGACCGAAGACACAGGCTAATGTAACTGCTTACAAAACCTACGTATAGTATCATGTACGTAATGCTATTCAATCAAACAGGGTACGCGTAAGACACGTGTGGTCTGCTTCAAGGTCAACCCCTGGATCTAAATTGGTCATTGTCATTATTACTCTTAAAACTATAATACTGATATCGGAGAACAGTTCCCAGGATAGGGAAATTTATACGTTACAACTTACTGTGTTAACTCATTCGAGACGTGCTGCATCCGGATACGCATCTAATTGCCGCGTAAGCGGATGCGGCACGGTTCAAATGAGTTAACAACGGGTGACGTCATTGAGAGAGCAGCCGCACAAGCATCAAAAAGCCATCGCTGTGATTTCAACAGACGTATTCAATTCCCATGATACAGCAGACACTATCATTAACCCTTTGGCTGTCGGTAGCGCTTTTTGTCGCGATGATTCCTTCTGGAAACATCGCGACAAAAACCGCTACCGATAGCCAAAGGGTTAAACTTGATCACGAACATCTCTATTGCGAATACCAAGCGGGTAACAGCCCCCCCCCCCCACCCGAATACGAAGCAAATAACAATCTATCCCCACCCCCACGCACCTTTGTCCTGTCCGGGTGGCTGCGTGGAGACGACCAGTTTGACCAGCCCCCTGGGTAGGAGCCTGAGGATCTGCTGCACTCGACCGTCAGGTAGGCCAGTCAGCTCGGTGTTGTTAACACACACCAGGTAGTCCCCCACTCTAAAACACAGACAAGAAGAACTCTTTTTAATCCATTACGTCCTGATTATTTTTAAATTGCTTATTGCCCTATGAAGCTCACATTACAGATTAGAAGATAGATCAACCATGTTAGTTCAAAGGTGGTGCCAGAATAGCTTGGCGCCAAGCTATTCTGGCACCACCCTTGAACTATCATAGTCAAACTAATTTAAAGCAACAGTGTATAGGATGATAAGAGTTAATCCATTCAGTCCTCTCTTGGCGCCAAGCTATCCTGGCACCGCCCTTGAACTAGCACGGTCGAATTGTACCCGAATGTAGTGTTTTGTGTACAACAACCAATGTGTGGATGACGACCCTCTTGCTCAATATAGTTAACACGTGTACAAAGCATGTAGGCCTATATCAGTAACAATCCATTAGAGATCACTCTAGAACAGATAACCATGATAGAAAGATCAAGGCTGGTACTAATATAGCTTGGCCGGCTAAACACGCCAGTGTCACGTACAACAGCACATGAAAACACATCGAAGATAAGGCACTATGAAGGCGATACGTAAGCCAATGCTACGAGAATCCTAACAGCAAAAAAATGGAGCCCAGTCTCTTGACACAGACAAGACAAAACTGTCGAAGGCAAGGCAAACACGCCCTTCTACACGGTGATCAATGACAGCACGATTTATGAATGACAGACGGTCAGGCACATGCCGCGCGGAATGTACACCGACGAGCAAAAGAAATGCGACATGTTTGGAATCTGCGGAAACACTTTAGTGTTTCCGCCGATTTCAAATGTCGCATTTCTTTTGCTTGTCGGTGTACTATACCTTATCAGTGTGATACGGCATGCCACTTTGCAATCTCTACCTATTGTTGCTCAGCTGCACTGCCTATACTGCGACCAAAGTTCACTCTTTAAAAAAAAAAAAAAAAAAAAAAAAAAAAACACGTTCCTCTCTATAAACATAGATGTGTCCCTGTTCCCAGCCTATATTGAAGGTGTGTCGCTTCGCTTTTCTTCCTGTTGTACACGGTTCGATAGCCATTAATCAACCACGACCCCTGGAGAACATGTGACAAATGTCAAGAAATGTCGCACCAAACACTGAAGGGCAGGGCGACGGGGGACGACTGAGGAAAATCTACTGCTAAAGCCCCAATACGATTCAAAGTATTAGAAACACATACATGCATGCGCGTAGACCTCGTCGGCAAGAGGCATAGATTTTTTGTGAGCCCTGCTGATAAGCAAGGCTCACGAGGATCTATGCCTCTTGCAGAAGAAAAAAACAGTGAGTGTCGAGCAAAAATATATTCATGTAAAAAAAACAGAGACACAATTAATGACTGAGGCTTCCCATCATCAGCAAGAAGCATAGATCCTCGTGAGCCCTGCTTACAAGCAGGGCTCACGAGGATCTGTGCCTCTTGCAGACTGGGGAAGTGACACAGTGTCAGTCTTCTCTCTCTCTCTCCAAGCAAAGAATATCAACATGTTATGTGGTTAACGTGCTGGCAAATACCAGTGCAGGTGGCGTGAAAAGGAATCCAAAAAAACGCCACACCTGCCTCGTTGTTTCTCCTGCAAGCAAGTGTTCCACGGGATAATAATAATCCCAATGATCTTGTTCACAGCCACTATACAACTGTCCAGTTAGTTCATGACGTTTAACGCCGTGTAAACACGGAAAACTGCTGCCCTGCATCATAATTATGACGTCGCTTTTCGCACCCACTTGCCAAAGTGATGTCAACATTGTACGACAATGTAAAGTATGATATCGCTTTTCACAACAATGGCCTTCTACTCATAACTGTCTTTTGCCTTCACAAAGCAGAGTGATTTCACTGCCATCCATAACGGCAAAAGTCGTACGTCCATTTTTTTTTTTTTTTTTTTTTTTTTTTTGGGGGGGGGGGGGGGGGGATTTAAAAAGAGATTTTCGTTGTAGTACAAATTGCTAAATTACGCAGTTCTCTGGCGCCTATGGGCGCCAAGCTAAAATACAGTCATCATCACTCTTGAACTATCATGGTCGATCTGAACTCAACTGCAGTTTTCAAATAACACCAACCCACGGTTTAATAAGCTAAATCTGAGCCTACGCGATGAAAGGCTCCATAACTTAAACCTTTCCATGATGATTCACTGTTCCATGAAATACATTGGACTATGATAGTTCAAGGGTGGTGCCAGAATAGCTTGGCCCCACAGGCGCCAAGCTATTCTGCACCACCCTTGAACTAAAATGGTTGATCTGTCTTCTAATATGTAACAGATTCTTCATAATACAATACATACATTTGTAACATTTCAGCCTCTGGATTTAATGCGTCAAATAAAGCCTAACTGTTTCTGTCCGCTATATAGAGCTGGAGGTGACAAGAATTAGGTCGGTAATGTTGTCATAACCCCATCGATTGTTGACGGGTTGCTTGGCGTGTTTTGGACGGGGATAGTGTTTAGGTTTTTCGGTCCTGTGTTGTCCTGGGGCACTCCTCTTAATCACCTTGTCTACGCAGTCCGGGTTTAAACACACTTCACTAACTCAAGGCCCAAACGAACATTCCTGAACGGTTTCAGAGCCGCATGCCATATAAAAATAATGTCAGCGGTACAAGGTACATCTCATTTAGTGAATCACCAGGCTGACGTGCACATGTAATTTTCGTGTACAACTGTCTATAGACAGAGAGACATTGGTACGAAGCTACTAAGAAGATTTCACGCATCAATTCCGTAATGTTCTTCTCCTCTTATATAATCTAATTAATTGCTTGATTGATTGCTTGATTGATTGATAATCGATTGATTGATCGATCGATCAATCTATTGATTGGTTGATTAAGTGATTGATAGATTTTTGCAAGAACGACAGCTGTTCACAGAACTGGCTGTCCAGTCGCAGGGATTACTCACGGAATCCCGTAGTAAAAAAAAAATCCACATTGAATGCTTTAGAGAGTCAACCCAGACCGTTCTTGCATGGCGTAACTGCACAAGAAACGTGTGTAAATTAGTGAAGAATGACGGATAGGAAAGTAGGAAAGAAAACTTCGTGATGCAGCCAAGATCTGGCTGCTTAGGCGTATCTGCTCACCATTACACGCTCAACTGCGTACAGTGAAAGACTCGCTTCGTTAGCTTTCACTTTGAACCCACACACTACAACATATTACTGAAAAAAAAAAATTTAATGTTTATTCGATTGATCTTATATGTATTGTGTCCTCGTCAATTGCACTGTAACAGTCCTTTTAAGGGAAAAATAAAGCCTAAATTGAGAAACCCCTTCAATGCCGGACCAGAAGCAAACAGCACTGAAATGCAAGAGGCATAGATCCTCATGAGCCCCCGCGGACGCGGGGGCTCATGAGGATCTATGCCTCTTGCTGTGCCTATTCACATCCATGTGCCTCATGCCGGTTATCCTGCAGTGAACATGCATGGTTTTCAAAGACATTAGCTGGCAGTCAACGGTGTTGTATACTATAATTATATTTAATGTTCATCGGGTAGTCGCATTACGCATATATATCCAGATGTAACCAAATTACCGACAATTCTTAGATTTTATTTAACTGAACACTAAACATGTAGTCAAGTTACCAAGTATTAGTTAAAAATTTCGGATGCGGCGCAACGAGCTAACCAATTTGGACGAAGATTGCAGTTTGAGTTAAAGCTATTCTCCCCAGGTTTAATCATCTCAACACAGTCGGAAAACTGT
Source organism: Semisulcospira habei (assembly GCA_036245525.1). Taxonomy (NCBI): domain Eukaryota; kingdom Metazoa; phylum Mollusca; class Gastropoda; family Semisulcospiridae; genus Semisulcospira; species Semisulcospira habei. The sequence continues at coordinate 26,253,592 of BTPG01000001.1, read as the reverse complement.
CTGCAACAGATACTGCTGACAGTATTATGTATGGGTCCTTTGTATACTAACTTAGAGCATTATGATGTAAATACAATGCCAAATGTCGAAATTCATCGTTTGATGGGTGTGTTGTTTTTGTACCCGAGAGTGCAAATTATCGTTTGCATCGGCCTCGTTTTGAATTTGTGAATATTAACTAGCCTACGTCACAAGGCAGAACCCGATCAATCGATACTGCAGACGACGGAGGCGGTCATCGTTGTCGAGTGGGTACACACGCGTCAGTGTAGACATGTACTGATGTTCTCCGGCATCCCTTTGACATAATTTTCCACGATAATGTAAAATAAATTTTCCACTTATTCGCTATGCTGTCACTGAAAATCAATGCGGGTTCCGCTTGACCTGCTACCCTGAGTAACGGGCAATCGTGCTGTGGGCGTGGCTTTAAGTTCTTCGACTCGGGTCTCCGCGCCAAGCCGGCGACTGATCGAGCCAGCGTCACGAAACAGAACAGTGGTATTTCACCCACTTATACCCATTTCTGCATTGCAGTTTCACATGACACACATCGAAGTCTACGTAACTGAAAGCATCTCTGGAAACGACAAATGCAACATCGCAGCAGAAACACTACTTCTGTGAATCGAGTGAATGAGAGCCCGCACAGACAAAAACGTGTCACGACCATCGATGTCGGCAGCCGGTGCCGCAATTTTGACACACAGGCCGTAGTTGTCTGATCCTTGCAGCATAAAATCTGATGAACTAGCTCGTGACTTCATGATAAAACAGGTTTAAAATCTTGCAAAATCAGTAAGAGATAAATTCTACTGAAGATCATGAATTCTCAGTCTCTAGCGCTCGTGAAACTATAGGAAGATCGACAAAGATACCGCCCGTACTTACTGTTTCACATAGCAAGAAAGCGACAAATTCCGGATGGGCGGTCAAGCCATGCTCTATATTCCCTTGTCCGATGTCAATTCTACATAGGGGTATCTTGTCTCTCTTTCTCTTTCTTCTCTTCAATTACGAGTCTGTCATTGTCGGCCGGCGCGAGTCGACTGATACTTTCTTTTTTTCTTCGCTGGTTCATCCGACATCTTGTCTCTGATTGGTTATAATTATGCAGATGACCTAATAGTTATAACGTCAGCTACCTGATCGTCTATCGGAAGCAATCTTTTGACCGGGTCCAGCCGCACGATTCCGGTGGCCTCTTTCGCTTTGAACGGACGAAAGAAAGCATTTGGTGGGACAATAGGGTGGTCACTGTCTAAGTGGGTATGTATACTGAAGCCCAGTAAAAGCTTTTTGCGAACTGAAGCATTAAAAAAGGTCAGTCGTGCCCCTTTAAAACGAGTTTGCTCATGCACGAGTGACAACCCACTTCAAACGTCTGCTCTCATGGGCCATAAAAGCCTTTAGGTCGTTCGAGATGTGTCGTACTCGGATACGCGGCAATTTGTCGCGTATCCGTATGCGGCACGTCTCGAATGAGTTAAAACAACAACTGCAGACAAAACGACTGGTAACTTTCTCTAGAGATGGAAAACAAGTTTATTGAGTAACAGGAAAATATCTTTGTAACACCACCACCCCCCTCCCCTCCTCCCCCCCCCCCACGCCTTCCGCCCTCTTCCCCACTATCCCCAGTAGCTAAACGTCTTCGGGCACACGACGGCCGCAGTGGGCTCACTGCGGACATCTTTGGCCCGAGGACTTTATAGGGAGACTACCCCCCTGCAAATGATAATAATAATTCTATGCCTGAGGCAGGTCTGTGCAGTTCGATATCCAGCGTGACAGAGTGCATGACAAATAACTCTTCTGACAATCGATTGTCGTCATGTCCGGAAACAACGCATATTTCGTTGACGAAGGCATTAAATGCAGGTTGTTATTTCACATTTAAGTGTGCTCGTTGACTAGATAGTCCCATATACTTACAAGTGCCCTTCTCTTGACGTCACTCACTGATAAAGCTACTTACTCAATGAGCAAAAGGCCATCGGGCACGACGTCGGTCGCCGTTGGCCCGCGCACGGCCGTGCGCGCACCAACGGCGGCCGACGTCAGCCCGATGGCCTTTTGCGCTATGGGTAAAAGCACACTTATTTCACCTGGCCAACTGTCACGCGACATGTCCTCTGGTGTCCGTAAGTTAGCTCTGGTGTCCAAAACATCCTGACTCGTGGAAGGAAGAGTCTTCAGGCAAGGGAGGATGTTACGATCACGCTGGAGTTACACACTATCTCTACTTCAAATTCGTGGTAAGTTAAGCTCCTTCCAAAATATTCAGCAACTCTTTGTGTTATATGTTTCCTAAAAAAAACTTTCATAAATTATCCTGTGTTTTTGCCACCATTCCTCCCTCTTCCTAAAATAAAATAAAATAAAATATAAAGAAAATTTCGACTATATGTCGTAATATTTCACACACACATCTCTTCTCTAAAGATTTATTTTATAAATTATCCTGTTTTTCCCACCATCCCTCCCCCCTCCCTCCCCCCCCCCCCACACCACAAAATAAAATAAATAAATAAATAAACAAAATAAAATAAATAAATAAATAAAATAATTAAAATTAAAATAAAATAAAATTAAAATAAAATAATAAATAAATAAAAAACACCCTTCCGACTGAAGTTTCACAATAAATGTCGTTATATTCCACACACGCACGCACGCACGCACACACATCATACAAACACACCTTGTCCGCTATGCCTAGCATAAATACGTAGCATAAATGCCTACGGTAAATAAACACGCCACGCAACTTTGTATGCAGGACGATGCATGATGCGGGGGGAAAAAATCAACAACATTTAAGTCACCAGAGGTGCTTCAGTGTACTGGTCTTTCCAGTAATGTAGAAAGGAGGACTCCGGTGTCCTCCATCCATACTAAACCCTTCGCTGCTAGCGGGAGCAAAATTGCGTCTTTGAAAGCAGGACGAATTCAACACGGAATAATCCCATCAGCCCACGCTACACAGATGTATATGAATAAGGTCAACAAGAGGCCAAGAACCTCAGCTCATGAGCCCCCCGTATATGCGGGTGTGTGTGTGTGTGGGGGGAGGGGGGGCTCATGATGTTCTTGGCCTCGTTTGCGTTTGCATTTTACCGGCAGTAAAGGGGTTGAGGTAGATGGTATTTCTACGGAATACGAAAGGAAATGTTTTTGAATGAATTGAAAACGATAAAAGCATCGAGATGAAAACGGTAAATAAACGATTTTTTTTATAGATACAACCCGTTGGATGTATCACATATATGTATCCTTTGAAGATTAACCCTTTGCGTGTCGACAGAGGTTTTGTCGCGATGATTTCGATAGGAATCATCGCGACAAAAGCCGCTACCGACACGAAAATGGTTAACTGCCAGCATGCTCACCCAGCAATGCTAAATCCTTGACCTTTCAACTTTCGTTAAATCTAACGCATCCTCAACTAAACCCTGCATAATATCTACACCTCAGGGTCTACTTTTCACACATTCATCCTTTATGACACACAACAAGAAAACTGGAGAAAGATTACTCGTGACAGTTCAAGGGAAGTGTCATAATAACTTGGTGACTGGAAAGGCGCCAAGCTAATCTGGCACTACCCTTGAACTCTTAATTTCGATCCATCTCCCACAGAACATGCAAAGTCCTTAAAACAGACGCATCCCCGAGTTGCGAAAGGTAGTCTTTAGTGTGAAAGCGTAATGACGTATTCTGTCGCCTAAACGGGACAATAATGCATAAATGGGCGTTTGAAGAGGGCACCGATTCTTTACTATTACCACTCGAAATCTCACGAGGCTCTACGCCGGTTGAAAGATAAATCAATCTGGACGAAAGAGCCTGAAACGTATTCGTAAAATGTGGACTGCCCGAGACAACCTAAGAAACACAAGCGGTGAGCTGTTAATGTTGAATCCGTGTACATTAGAGATCCCTCTACATTTAATCTCCCAACGCGAAGATACAGATGTATGTAAATGAAACCCAAGGGCGGACACCTGTAAAACATCAAGAGTTGTTCACGCCCTCTTATTTTCTCTCCGCCGGCAAATGCAAGGACAATGTACGCGTCAGCTTGGGGACTATATATTCATACACGTCTTCCTGACCGAACCCAGATCTTCTTTAGAAGATCTGGGTTCGGTCAGGAAGACGTGTATGGACCCAGTGAGTGGCAATAAATAAATTAAATAAATAAATAAATAAATAAATAAATCGGGTCGCCGGCGTCGGTCGCCGTTGGTCCGCGCACGTTAGTGCGCGGCCTACGTCGGTCGGAGGGCGGGTTCTTTGCACACTGAATGAGAGTCTTGTGCAATGCAAGGACCCATGTGAGTCTATGCCTTGCGCAGTCCAGAAGAGGTTGACCGCACAAGAGACACTGTATCCGGTGTGATGTGGCGTGTGTAGAGCACATAATAATATGAGACAGAGGGGGTGGGTGGGTGGGTTGGGAGTGAGGCATATTCGGTCTCACGTGAATTTTGTCACTGTAATAAGACTATGACAGGGCGTACTTGAAAAAGGCCCTCAAAAATTCCAAGTATGCGTACCGCAGTGAACAGAACATGAAGCTTTTACGCACGCCTACGAGTCGTCACTTGAAAATGATACAAACCCTATCACTGCCAGTGGTAACGATTTTACTACTGGAAATTCAACTCCAAGCCACCCTAATTAAGCCACATCTAATTAACATGCTTACAAAATGGGGTAACAAGACGCATAGATCCTCATGAGCCCCCGCAATAGTGGCGGCTCATGAGGATCTATGCGTCTTTTTTTTAGGTGATCATGACGGCCTATACCTCTTGTTTTGGGGTGACCGTGAGGATTTATATCTCCTGTTTTTTTTTGGGTGACGTTAGTTTTGTTTCGACAGTGAAGGGGTAAAAAGAAGTGCTGTATTCTGTGAGAAAAAAAATTCAGGCAGAAGTAACATTGAGCCAATCACATGCCTCCTTTCAAGGTGAGCGCTAGCAGGTGTAAAGCCCGTTAGACCACCAAGAAGGCGCCATCTGATCTTAAATTCTGAAATGAAATCTGATGAGAGGTCACGATAATTACTAAGGGAGTACGAGCACTAAGCGTCTTGGCTTGCAACCCCTTGACTGCTACTGACGATACTGCTCGGCTGAAAAGACGCGTCTCTTCAAGGGGTTAAAGTACCATTACGCATAAAATTGAAGACACATTTCAGCACTATTTGTGTTTATTATGCCCTGTCGACACCCCTAATGAACTTTACCAGGAGTCTGGACACGCAGCAAAAACACACGCGTAATCGCACTTCTTTATTCTGCGCTGCCGTTAGCGTGTTAATCTATTTTTTGCTGTTTCTATTACGGAAAGCGTTGTATTTCTAGAGCGGAGTGGAATCACTGTCAGGTTACTTGATATAAAAGCGACGTGTGATGAACTGTATTCTAAATCCTCTGTCTAAATAAATCGTAACTAGACCTGTGTGTAGCGTTTCATAACCATCTGTTACAGAAGTGTATCTTTGAACAGTTACAGCGGTAGTGGGCCTTTAAAGCACTTTCAATTTAGCATTCGCCGGTAAGCGTACACGGATGAACTAATGAAGTTAATTTGAAAGCCTTTTACAACACACTGATTAGTAATTATAACACAATACTATGACCACCCATTACCGGCCTCAGGGGAAAGGGCAGACTTGTTTTATAGCAACGTCCATTAAAGCTCCGGCGTGGCGAACTGACACTGACTGTTGCAGTGCGCCTGATTTGACCAATGTTCAGGTCGTACTCCATAGGCGAAAGCTGTCCTTGTCCCCGCAATAAACCGCCACTTTGGAACGTCCATTATCACTCTTGTGGCGTGGACATTTCAAACCCCCAATTAACTCAGTCGATGCGTCCCGCATCAATAACTGCGAAAGTGTCGCATAGCGTTGCCGGCGGCAACGCTATACGACACTTCCGCAGTTATTGATGCGGGGCGCATTGAAAGAGTGAGCCAAACACTAACCAATGTGTGCGAGTCACGCAAGTCTAAACATTTCGCAGGATCATCAGATCTGACGGCCTGTGATGGCAAAACAGCATTAACATTTTCACACCCAAAACACGCCAAGTAACACTCCAAATACAAGCAGCATACATCCTCATGGTGTCTTCGCCTCATACTGGCATAATTCATATCCGTGAACCTCAAACGGGAGAGGTCATCCGGGGGGTGGGGGGGTGGGGGGGGGGGGGAACAATTAAACACCGCTATGGTTTTCACGGCTAAGTAAGACATAATATCCATATGTCCGTTCTAAACCGGCCCTGGCAGTGACGGGGTTAACTCCCACAAAAAAAAGTGTTATATGCGTATCATCACTGCACATGACTTACTTTGGTCGGCCTGAACATTACTTGAACGCTGTAGTCACGGTGCGGGACTCAGTTGCATGAATGCGCAGCACTAAGCTCACTCATGCACCCGAGCCCTGGAACGCACCTTGAAGGTCATCGGACCGAGTTCACGTCCTGCAGACACTGATTCCGTTTCGAATCTTAGCTTCGATGAATCATTAACCCATTCAGCCCTGACGCACTACAGCAGGCGATGGGTCGACCATGATAATTCAAGGGTAGTGCCAGATTAGCTTGGCGCCGACAGGCGCCAAGCTAATCTGGCACTGCCCTTGAATTATCATGGTCGATCCATCTCCTGCAACTGGTGCATAGTCATTAGATGACACCTCCACGATTTGGGAAATACGGCCGTCGAGCTGAATGATTTAACTCATTCTACCCTAGACACACTACAGCAAGATATGGATCGACCATGACAGTTAAAGGGTGATGCCAGAATAGCTAGGCGTCTATAGGTGCCAAGCTATTCTGGCATCACCCTTGAACTACCATGGTCGATTTGTGTCCTGCACTGCAATGCAGTCTTCAGAGGACAACGGCGACACTGTTTGGGGATTTCGGTCTTGGGGTACGAGTTGATTGAAAGACCCGAGGCTTGCCATAAAAAACGTGAAAAGTGACCCTCCTCGCACTTTGCGAACTGCGGGTCAGTCCCCGCAGGCACCCCTACATCAAGTTACAAATTTCATACTCTCAGCCCTAAGCCTAGATAACAATGAATTATAAACCAGGGCAGGATCTGCCGTCATAGTTCAAGCGTAGTGCCAGAATAGCTTGGTGCCTCTAGGCATCGTGCTATTCTGGCATCACCCTTGAACTATCATGGTCGATCCTTCTCCTGATCTAGAGTATCACAAACGAATTGACAAATACAAGTTGCAGGCAAAGGCTAAAATGTACCGGACTCATTCTCAGTTCACGCAATATGCCCAGTCATACAGTGATTTTGATCGAACCTACCTGGACAGACTGAACATGCAGAACACACTGGGTCTTGGCAGACAAGGCCCTTGATAAACATCATCTATCTCGATTTGCAATCCTATTAACATATTCTGCGTTATCAACTGATTATAAAAATGCGCAAATTGTTGCGAGTCCTTAACGATATACGTGATAACCGGATTGGGCGGATGATGGTGTGAGCTGATAAAACCGCCTGCCAAGACCACAGTTATCTAGAAGAGTATGCAAATGAAGCCAACGATCCGACGAGAGACATGTACTCATTCCTTCGTTTTGCAAGAGGCATATATTCTCATGAACCCCTGCACGTTGCAGGGGTTCATGAGAATATACGCCTCTTGCTGGCAAAGATCGGCCCTCGCACACCCTTGTCTTGATGCAGTGTGGGGTATTTCGAACGATGGAAGCGTGCAAATGGATAAAAAGACACATACGAAAAGGTGATATTAAGAGATGGTGGACGATGCTGAGCTGATAATAGACACTATTCGGTATCTGTGAAACGAGCAAAATAATGCAGGAAACAAACTGATTGGATAAAAGAATACTCCGCCCCCATCTTCTTTTTTTTTTCAGTACACATATTACGATTCAAGCTAAGCACATCTTATCAGGTAAAAGCAGCATGTCTGATTTATTTTAACATATAACACACACATATATATATATATATATATATATATATATATATATATATATATATATATATATATATATATATATATATATATATATATATATATATATATATATATATTTGTTAAATGAAAAATTATACAAAATGACAATGAAACGAAACAACTAACGTTAAAAAAGCCCGAAAAATATAAACAACGTAAAATAAATATTAAAAAAAATAAAAATAATGAATGCACCGCTTGTACTTGAAAATAAATCTAGCAATTATCTTTGTAACAAATCATTCCAAAACATAATTGCTTTCTTTAAAAAAGCTGGTTGTGCTAAGCAGTGTATTGAAAAACTAATTACTCTTACCAAGTAATGTAATCGTATTAATTAAAATAAATTATTACAGCTGACTTCATACTCATCTCCTAGGGACCAAGGACAACTTGGGTTACACACTCCAGGTATCGGCTAAATTAACTTAAAGCTAAATCCATCGGTAGCCTGCTAACTGTACAGCTAGCCAACTACAACTACAAAGAATCAACATCTAAAGAAAAAAAGTCCCAGGTTCTCTACTAGGAACGATAGGCGTTTTGAAGTCAGCTAAACCTAGACTGGAGTGATTAGCCCTCGAAGTCCAATGACGTTGGACCATAAATTAACATAGAAAAGCACCTCATTAGCCGAACAGCGAACGCATTCTATCTCAGTCAATGCAAGAGGTATAGATCCTCATGAGCCTCCGCATCGTGCGGAGACTCATGAGGATCTATACCTCTTGTTGAGCTTATGTATACGCCTGATGATGCTATGGCTCTGGGCCGGGAGTTTAGTCAACTGTGGACATACCGATAGGGAAAAGTTTGCATACAGGGCTGTGCTTGACACGTACCAAATCAGGTGCTGTGTTTCTACGCGAAAAGTTTTACTCGAGTTGTGAAAACTGTCAAACGCAACCCAGTACCACGATTAACCCCTTCAATGCCAATGGCCACGAGCTGTGTCAAATTATTGCAAATTCATCGTCGCAAAGAGTTGAACTCTGTCCGCCCAAGGAGCACGGACACCGATTCAAAGTAGGGCCAGCAAGAGGCATAGAACCTCATGAGCCCCCGCATTTGCCTCTTGCCGTTGGGTGATGATCACTTAGTCTCGACACTGAAGGGGTGAAATGCTAATAATACACTTGTAATGAACGTTCTCGTCTTCCCCTGAAATTCCATTCAGGTGGCATTTCAGTTATGACTATATCGTGACCGGGACTTCCTCCATTCCCTGTTCTAGTTTTTCAGCTGAGCAATCTACACGTCTTTGTTTAGTTGTAATTACATTTAATTTACAAGCTATCTTTAACTTTGTTCAAGGATAAATACGTATACATTTTTGCGAAGTTTTCTCACACCTGAGCACGCCAACTGAATCTACAATCGAGTTTCACTTTCTGCACTGATGGTTAGATAGGTCAGATCTTTCCTATACAACACGAAATTTCTATACTCCGGCACAGCATGTCCTACACACAGCCTATGTCAGTATCTGGTTTAACGTGAGAGAATGCATTATGCCGAGGATTAAAACTGCAAAACTCTGATGATAGGACATGATCTGTCACCCAGCCTATGCCGTGCTGGGGAAGATGTATTCCATTCAGGTGCAATTAGTCTGTATTAGTCTATATTCCTTAACGCGCTCATTCAGCGCCGGCACACCACACAACGACGTGGATCGAGCATGGTAGTTCAAGGGTGGTGCCAGAATAGCGGGGCTTGGCGCCCATAGGCGCCAAGCTATCCTTGCACCACCCTTGAACTATCATGCTTGATCTGTCTCTTTATACAGTCACGGTCCTTCAGAGTGCAACTTTAAAATTTGATTTCGGTCCTGGTGTAGAATGTGTAAGCATATATTCTATATTTTCTAAGACTATTCTATACAAGTATACTCTCATCGCATCTTTATGTAGTAAAACTGTTGCCGCTAGACATATTTCCTGAGCCTCCGCTGGTCGCTTACAAACGTGACACTAACCTAAGCGATCATCTTGTTCACAGTTCACTTCGCGCATCTAACACCTTACCACCTGGCACACACCCTTGTCAGCAACCACACTGCAAAGCATGTCCGTACATCAACACATCCCCCGTCATCACCGGACCCCTGTCATCTTTTCATGTCCACCGATCATTCACATGCCAGTCATCGGATATTGTCTATGTCATCTCATGTTCTCACTGCCCAAAGATGTTGTATGTGGGGGAGACATACCGTACACTCCCTGAACGCTGCGAGGAGCATGTTCGTTCGATCCGCCTCGGATACAACAACCAGGTTGGACGTCATTTCAACGAACCGCCTCATAGTCATAGCCTCACACATTTCAGCATACGCATCCTTTGGCAAAATACATCCCACTTCATCCGCCGCAAAATGACAGAATCCTTTTTCGCGGACAGGCTTGGCACTTACCATCCGCGCGGCTTGAACATTCGCCCCTAGGGATGTATGCTCGGCCTGATGGGTAGTTGGTGCCAGGCTTGACCTCACTGTTGATACTGGATGCTACCTTTGAGTGTGTGTGTATGTGTGTGTGTGTGTGTGTGTGTGTGTGTGTGTGTGTGTGTGTGTGTGTGTGTGTGTGTGTGTGTGTGTGTGTGTGTGTGTGCATGTGCGTGAGCTGCAGTAGGCACGAGTGAATGCGAATGTATGCAGTGACGTGTATGTATATAGACGTAAGTTTTGTGCTACGTGTTTTGTGCATGTGTATTTGCGTCATTATGTGTGTGTGTGTGTTTTTTTTTTTTTTTTTTTTTTACGTCATTCTAAATTCTCTCTATACAGGATGACGTCTTTTCTTTCTGGTGTTCTTTTCTGTTCTACGTTTGTTTCCATGTCACCTGAGGAAGGATCTTTGATCCGAAACGTCGTTATTTGTTTCTATTTTAAAGGGTTTTCTACCACTATCTTCTGTTTTTCTTTCATCGCATCTTTCTTTACATTCACTAAGCATAAATATTCTCTGTCCAAGCATACCACTCAGTCACGCTCAAACTATTCTGTTCACTTAATGACGAGCAATACTTAAGATTGAACTGTCCTATAAAGGCAAAAGACACCAAGTCCACTTTAGTGGAAAGCAAAATTTTCATGGTAATACAATGAAAATCTCGCTTTCCACAAAAATGGACTTACCGTATTTTGCACTAGCAGGGCAGCAATGTCCCTGCGATGAAATATGCACTTACCTCGTACACAAAGCTCCCTGAAACAACTAACGAAACCAGAGGCACCATCTATGTGACTTGTCTGAAGAGTCTTTTGAAAGCATGCTTGCGCCAGTGTCAGTTCCGGCTATGACTAAAATGTCAGAAGAAAAGGGGAATTCTGTTTCGGTCGAACTGTCTTCCAGTCTATTCTTTATCTGAATCAGCAACGTGTCTCAGATGTGACACACAACACACACGCAAAGAACGCCCGGCATTTTTGTTCCTTCGCTTCCTGAATACAGTTCCTCAAACACCTCCTCCCGTCTGCATGACTCAAGCATAGACTCTTATGAGCCCCTGCATTCTCAAGAGCATTCTCTTGCTGGTACGGCCTCGTCTGGTCACAGTCCCCAGTCTGCATAGATTCTCATGGACCCCTGCAGTCATGTCTCTTACTTGACTAGTGTCCTCGACAAAATTATCAATCCAGAACAGTCTTCGTCTAAAGGTGGCATAGATTTCTATTACTCCTATGTACACCTTGCGACTACAGAGGATAGTCATGTGAATCTGTGCCTCATTTTGGTAGGATCATCATGTGTATGTTTTTATGTGTGTGTGTGTGTGTGTGTGTGTGTGTGTGTGTGTGTGTGTGTGTGTGTGTGTGTGTGTGTGTGTGTTTAAATCGTTTTCCTAAAACGAAGGAGGTCACCGTGGTTTGCTCTCACTCTTCTCAAAACATCCTCCCAGCGTCTGATCAAAATTCCTCTGTGGTCTCTCTCTGCCCACATCAAAACCACATGGCAGGATGGAGGGCGAGACAAAGGGGCGGTAAATCAGCTCAGGCGTGCTAATAACTTCACTCTCCCAGCGAGCAAAGGGTACTCCGTCAGGTCGTGCTAACTGCGGCTGACGTCGGCCCGATAACCTGTTGCTCAATAGGCTCTGTGCGGTCAAAGCATCAGAGCGTAACATATACGCTCTATGAGTTAAAGAGTTTAGATGCGGCGTAGCCTTTAATATAATCTTCGGTGCAGATGTTCCGCACAGTACGTCGCTTCCTTGCCCAGTCTTTCTATGAAGTTTGACCTAGTCACTCAAGTCAGTGCTACAAGATATCACTCATATATCACAGTCACGGTCGCGGTGCATAACAATATAAGGTCGATAAGGAACATACCAAACAGCACAAGTAGCGGATGGTAACATGCCGTCAAATATCGGCTATACATTATTTGACCACTCGGCCAGCCCAAATTTTCATTAACTGATTCAAGTCAAACCACATCAATAGTCGCGGAAATGTCGTATAGCGTTGCCGCCTGCAACGCTATACAACACTTTCGCAGCTATTGATGCGAGGCGTCATGAAAGAGTTAACCTCTTCGGGAAGAACTTCACGCACTGTAGGCCGGTACCGACGCCACATGATTTTCACGCGGATCAGGTTCTGTCCACGCGGGCAGTGCTAAAACATACGGCCGTATTTCCCAAATTTTGGAGGCGTCATATAATGACTATGCACCAGTTGCAGGAGATCGATCGATCATGATAATTCAGGGGCATTGCCAGATTAGCTTGGCGCCGACAGGCGCCAAGCTAATCCGGCACAACCCCTGAATTATCATGGTCGACCCATCTCCTGCTGTAGTGCGTCAGGGCTGAATGGGTTAAACTGAAGACGTACTGACGTCTCGGAAAGTGTAAACGACACTTTAAAAAAATTACAAGAAAATTGTCATCAAAATCAACAATTGGCCTCACATCAATTCATGAAGGTCAAAGTTCAGAGTATGACTGCAAGGCCGGCCCACACCGCCCAGTGTCCACGCTCAGGCTGATTGATCAATCTACGACAAGCGGGCTGGAATGTGGTATTGTAAGGCCTGCGGACAGTCACGAGTATCGACCGACAAGGTCTGTTGACACAGTCATAATTTTATCGCTGCTTGAGTTCTGGAATATCGTAGGAAAAGACATGGGCTATTGTAACTATTGACGTGTGTCTACCACGGCCTGACGCTTTCAAGTCCCTAACTGTAGCAAGTCAGTTTGTGTACTTTTGCCTTGGCCGTCTACATTCTGTACTCTGAAGTTTACGTAAAAGAAGTTTCCAAATCTGAGCACACATTACGCCCTAAGGTCAGCACTTGGGAGTTGTCATCTAAGACTATACGACTGACATTTAGGAAAACAGATCGACCATGATAGTTCAAGGGTGGCGCCGGAATAGCATGGCGCCTCTACGCGCCATGCTATTCCGGCGCCACCCTTGAACTATCATGGTCAATTCACATCTTGTCGCAGTCTGTCAGGGTTGAATGGGTTAACCATACCGTGTACTGACGCACTTGAATATATATATATAAATATATATATATATATATATATATATATATATATATATATATATATATATATATATATATATATATATATATATATATATATATATATATATATATATATATATATATATGTCCTATTAACGTTTACCAGGGCAAATTGCTAGGAACGAAGTCCAAGTGTGAACGAGGATACACAAACGGATAAACAAAGAACAAACAATGATGGACAAACAATGAACAAACACTAAAGGATAAACAAAGAATAAAAACTAAAGGATAAACAAAGAATACACACCGGTAAACGATATACAAATAACAAACACTAAAGCCTAAACAAAAGACAAACACTAAAGGATAAACAAAGGACAAACAATAAGCATAAACAAAGAACAAACACTACAGGATAAACAAAGCACAAACAATAAGGATAAACAAAAGACAAACAACGAAGGATAAACCAGGACAAACAATAAAAGATACACAAAGGACAAACAATCAAGATCTAAATAAAGCCAACAAGAACCAAGGCAAAACCAGGGCAAGGTCACTATTTCTTCGTGGAAGAAGAACTGTGACAATCCGAACCATCAGATTGCACGCCTCTTACAGTCTCATGACGCACACCCTTGTCCAACTCCGTTTTCGCAACTTGCCCATGAGACCATTGAAAAAGATGGGGGGAAAAAAAACATCAGAAGAGAATTCGTCTCTAGAGCTAAATCATTAGAATACAAACCATGCAAATCAATGCAAGTTGCTGCCTGATGTCGGATACCGTTGCCCAACTCAGCACTTGCAGTGTGTCCCGGAGTTCCGCACAGTGAACACAAATGCCCGCAATGAAAAAAACACAAGAACGAACACAAGAAGACATGGGTTTTCAAAACTTCACCTGCCCTAGCGTCAAGACTCAAGAGCCTATCTCCTGCCCGTGGTAACAATAGGAGAATGCAATAGCAAGCCTGTCACAGGAAACGTAATACTGCACCGCAACGCGAAAACCCTGTACAAACATCTCCCGCCACCTCGCAGTGTCAAAGTGTCTTACACAACCCATATACGCTGTATCTTTTTAAAAAAAAAAAAAAGTCCCATCTGCAAGAGGCATAGATTCTCATGAGCCCTGCATTCGCAGTGGCTCATGAGAATCTATTCCTCTTGCCGGCCTATTATGTATTGACGTCCTCAGTTATGATCATCATCCGAGGGTTGCAATCTACGTCTGCGGCGTACACATACACTTCTTCGTTTCAGTCAGCCCTGCTATGCGAGCTTGGATAAGCCCGAACAATAGAAAGTGGGTAAATCTTTCGCGACAGTACCTGCTGACTAAAAGAAAACGAGAAAATATGGCTTCTCTCGCCCTATCGCTATGATTCGTGAGGAGATAAACCACGGCTTGTCTCATTATACTGTAGATGAAAAACATGCGTAGTCTGTCATAGGCTTGAAAACTGTGGCTGCGAACGATCATATGAATATGCGTCTTTTTGCAGATAAAAGGGACTGGTCACATCAGTCCATAGAAAACACATTCGAGTGACAGTATACAGGCTAAAGCGTGAGACATGGCCAGACCATCCCGGCTCTAACAAAAAAAAGATGCAAGGGCGATAAATCACGCAATACGTCACACAACTCATTGTTTATGCGCCCTTTCCACTAGAAGTTGACTCTTTAATGATGCTGTGCGCGTGCCACTGACACAGGTTCAAATTAAACGTGTCTGGAATAAGCGAGGGGCGTGCAGCCTACACTTCACAACAGAAAGAAGTTACACGTGTTTTTCGGAGTCTTTTAGACTCTCAAAGACACTTGTACTTCTTTTATGTTGACGTCAAAACCGTGAAAAAAATTACAAGTGTTTCAGAGTCTAAAAGACATGTGTAACTTCTTTCTGTTCAGTTGACGTCACAACAAAAAGAAGTCACGCGTGTCTTTCGGGGTCTAGAAGACTCTGAAATACATGTGCATTTTTTATGCTGACGTCACAACAAAAATAAGTTACAAGTGTCTTTCAAAGTCTAGACTGAAGACTGAAATACATGTGTAAATTCTTTCATTGACGTCACAACAGAAAGAAGTTACAATTGTCTTCCTAAAAGACCCTGAAATACACGTGTAGCTTTTTTTCTGTTGACGTCACAACAGAAAGAAGTTATAAGTTTCTTTCAGAGTCTTTACACTTGCAACGTCTTTAGGCTGTTGTTCACTGATTTTTACTTTCCACTTTCCAGAGCTAGAAAAGAATCCAACACAGAGACTCCTGAGAACTGATCTACGGACCCTTGCAGCTGGAAGAAGTAGGACAAACGCTTTAGAGTAATGTTTGTTTCTGGAAAAAAGATTAGAAGGTGGGGTTGCACGAATAAGTGCACGGAAGGAAATTGGATAAAAAGTGTGTGAGAATGGTCTTATGCCATCAAAAGACATTCCTGAACGATGACAAGGGTTCCTCGACTTGCGGCACGAGACATCTGGAGGACATATGCCATCATGGTACATATTATATTACCACTACCAACAGAAAGACGCGACTCTGCTACATCATTACACCATGACTCATTGTAAATATGCTAACGTGTGGTAGAACTTCTACTCCATGTTTTACAGCCACAAAAAAAAAAAAAGTGTAGGAATAAACTTTCATAATTTTCGAACTTGGCTGTTACGGCCGGAATCGTCTACAAAGCACCCATGTATAAAATGCTACTCGCGCGAGGTAGATCACGACAGCTAAAGGGCAGTTCCTGATTAGCTTGGCGCCTTAGGCGCCAAGCTAATCAGACACTGCCCTTTAGCTATCACTGTCGATCTGTCCCCAACGCGCTTCAAGTGAAGGAGACGGCAACCAAACACGAATGGGAAGCAGATACCCAAACGCGAAAACTCATAATAGCGCCACGAAGGCCGTCTGGTCGTGAAATTTAGGCTAGTTTGCAGCTGAGTGAGTAAATTTACTTTCTTTTGGCAAAGATATTTACTTTCAAGAACCTGGAATGCTGTACACAAAGACGCTGTATTTGAGTCTGAATAGCAGGTAATTCTATAGGCTATTTGCATTAGCTCACGTAATATGCAAATAATGACGTGATGATAGTAAGAAAGAGAGTGGCTTCTGTAAGAAAATGTATGTTGGTCACATTGCATGAGGCTGTCCGTGGTCTGAAATGTTCACGTTTTGGACGGTCTTTACAAACGCTGAAAACTTCAAGAAATGTTAGCGTTGAAATTCTAATTCAAACTAACTAATGTAAATCTGGCACTTTCTCGTTCAACTGTTATGTCGCGCAACTTGTATGCACTCATTCGAGTACGTCTTTTAAATGTCGTGAAATTCAAGAAACGAAAGATCGCTCATGTCTGCTGGCCTGTGATTTTGTATATAATCATTTTTTTTTAAGTATCAACTCATTCAGCCCGACGCACGTATTTCCCAAATTTTGGAGGCGTCATCGAACGACTATGCACCTGTTGCAGGAGATGGATCGACCATGATAATTCAAAGGTAGTGCCAGATTAGCTTGGCTCCTGCGTGCGTCAGGGCTGAATGGGTTAAGCTTTTAGCTCTTCGAGTTGTTTTGGCGTCTCGTTGTGTCTCGATGTGCTTAATGCTGGGTTATAGCATTATATAAATGCTAGTAGTAGTAGTAGTAGCAGTAGTAACTAGATAGTAGTAGTGGTATAACCGTACACAAACATGATGTTGCTGGCCATACTTTTTCTTACCAGATCAGCGTATGCCGGAGGTCCATTATCGAGGTGCCGGTACTATCATACATCAAAATGTGCACACAACGCAGGTCAAACTTCCAATTGACGACCTTCCCATAAAGGTTATTCGGAATGCCAGCACAATCAGACTGAGACCATCTGACAAACGATCTGACACATGTAGATCAGCGCCGGATCAATCAGTTTTCAAAGGGGGGGGGGGGGGGAACGACAATGTAAAAACTGTACACTGTTGTAATTGTGACGGTACAGTGGAAAGAGGTGGGGGGAGGGGGGGGAGGGGGCGCTGCAATAACATTAAAGCACCCCCTCCTTCTCGGACCATGTTGTGGACTGGCAGTGAATGATTTTTTTTATGCCGAGAGGGGGGAGGGGGTGCTGTAGTACCAAAGCACCCTCCCCCTGGAACCGGCCCTGAGATCTGTCGAACTGACCGACACGCCGAGCCTGGAATTCTCCACCCGTCAACGTACTACTGATCCACACTAACCCGTTCAGTGCCAATTGACGCACTGTTTCTGCATTCTTTGTTAATTCGACACCAAGATGTCCAAGCTTTCCCGAGAACATGGATTTAAAGTTGTGTCAGCAAGAGGCATAGATCCTCATGGGCACCCGCATCTGCGGGGGCTCATGAGGTACCTCTTGCAGGTGAGTGGCGTTTAGGTTTCGTCGGCACAAAAAAGGTTAAGCACTCGCTAGGACCTATGTATTGGCGTTCATACGGTAACTGTTAAGCAGAGACCTTTGTGACCTGCTTGTCCACAGATCATGAATATAAATGGAAAGGACAAGGGGCATTTGCTGATTAATTTCTTAGATGACAATCACTGTACAGTCAAAATCAAAATAAAGTCAGTTCTCGTTCAAATTGTGGTATTCTCGCCAAGACGACACAAGTGAAAATTCAAATCCTGTCTGAAAATCACGGGAGTAAATCAATGACTATGACCATTGCCAGCAAGAGACATAGATCCTCATGAGCCCCTGCATCTGCAGGGGCCCATGAGGATCTATGTCTCTTGTTGTATGAAGGGGTTGGACTTTGGAGTGCCGAGAAATCGGCGGGGAATTATCATTTCACCCTTGTTTCCCTTGGCTGACAACTTGGCCCCCGGGGGTGACCACTGACTGACCAGTCAATTAGCCGTTACTGGGACCGCATAGGGGCCTGACGATAGTGCTTTGACTAATGCAAATCCGCTGCGCAACCGCGTGCACACCACCGCCTACTAAGCTCAAGTCAGAATACAAGGGAGGAAACGAAAGGCACACAAATCGACGGAGAACTGTCATTCCAGAGCAGTTTGCAACCCTCAAAGCAACCATCCGCCTAAAACCTCGAACTGAACAAACTCGGTAGATATTTTGCCACAAATCTATACCAACCTTGTCCTAAGACCAAAACTGATAGTTTAGTATCAAGGCTTTTTGCACAGTCAAGCATCATTCGGCACAGAAGACGTCGAGTTGTAGGGTTTTAGATGTGGCCGGAATTACGCCCCATGCTCATTTTTCATTACTTACTTACTTACTTACGCCTGTCACCCCTACCCGGGTATAGGCCGTCGACGAGAGACCTCCAGCAACTCCTGTCCTGTGCTTCTCCTTCGATTCTACGCCAGGTGGTTTCCAGTCTCTTGATGTCTGCTTGGAGGTCTCGAC
Organism: Semisulcospira habei; assembly: GCA_036245525.1. Lineage (NCBI taxonomy): Eukaryota > Metazoa > Mollusca > Gastropoda > Semisulcospiridae > Semisulcospira > Semisulcospira habei. The sequence continues at coordinate 26,234,650 of BTPG01000001.1, read as the reverse complement.
GCCAGGAGTTTCTCGGCCTACCTCTTTTCCTCTTTCCCTGGGGGTTCCATGACAATGCCTGCCTAGTGATACTGGAAGCTGGCTTTCTCAGACTCTGACCGATCCATCCCCATCTTCTTCGCCCAATTTCATTCTCTGCTGTTATCTGCTCTGTTCTCTCCCAGAGTCTGACGTTGCTGATCTTTTCTGGCCAGTGGATTTTCAAAATTCTTCTAAGGCAACTGTTCATGAAGGTCTGTACTCTGTTGACTGTGGTTTTTGTCAATCTCCAAGTTTCTGCTCCATATAGGAGAACTGCTTTTACATTGGAGTTGAAAATCCGGACTTTGGTGTGTTGTGACAGCTCTCTGGAACTCCACACTATTTTCAACTGGAGAAAGGCTGCTCTGGCTTTACCGATTCGTGCTCTGACATCTGCATCAGTGCCGCCTTTTTTGTCTATGATGCTCCCGAGATAGGTGAAGGACTCCACCTCCTCCAACGGGGTGCCAGCAAGCAAGACTGGTTCTTCCCTGGTTGCGTTCAGCCTCATTGCCTTTGTTTTCTGTTTGTGAATGGTGAGGCCCACTTGGGACGAGATGTCAGCAAGCCTCGTGGTCTTGTCCTGCATTTGTTGATGAGTGTGGGATAGTAATGCCAAGTCGTCTGCAAAATCGAGGTCGTCAAGCTGTGTCCACAGTGTCCACTGTATTCCACTTCGTCTGTGCTCTGTGGTCATCTTCATGACCCAGTCTATGGCCAGTAGGAAGAGGAACGGAGACAGCAGACACCCCTGCCTGACACCAGTTCTGACCTGGAGCTCTCTGGTGAACTGCCCTTCGTGGATCACGCGACATGTCATGCCATCATAGCTGCTCTTGATCAGGCGGACGAGCTTTGTGGGTACACCGTAGTGTCGTAGGAGTTTCCACAGAGTCTCTCGGTCCACGCTGTCAAATGCTTTCTCATAATCCACAAAGTTGACGTACAGCGGGGAGCTCCACTCCAGAGACTGTTCCACGATGATGCGGAGAGTGGCGATCTGGTCTGTACATGATCGGTTCTTCCTGAATCCTGCTTGCTGGTCTCTCAGCTGGGGGTCAACGGAGCTCTTCATTCTCTCTAGGATGCTCCTGTTGAAGACCTTTCCTGGTACTGACAGCAAGGTGATTCCTCTGTAGTTGGAACACTTGCTGAGGTCGCCTTTCTTGGGAAGCTTGATTAGGTACCCCTCCTTCCAGTCAGCTGGCATCACCTCCTCTTCCCAGATCTTTCCAAACAGTGGGTACAGCATCTCAACTGTTGTCTCTATGTCTGCTTTCAGAGACTCCGCTGGGATGCCATCTGGCCCTGCTGCTTTGCCATTCTTCAAAAATGCCACTGCTTTTCTGATCTCTTCCCGGCTGGGTCTGTCACAGCTGATGGGTAGGTCGGTCTCTGCCGGCTGGATGTCTGGGGGGGTCGGGTGGGCTAGGTCTGTTCAGTAACTCTTCAAAATACTCGGCCCATCTGTCGAGTTGGTCTGCTCTGTCTGCAATAGGCTTGCCTTCTTTGTCTTTTACTGGTCTTTCTGTATGGCCATACTTACCCGACAATCTTCTGGTAATGTCGTAGAGCTGTTTCATGTTGCCGCTGCCTGCTGCCTTTTCTGCCTCTGCTGCCAGGCTGTCTGTGTAGGCCCTCTTGTCTGCCCTGATACTCCTCTTCACCTCGCGGTTGGCTTCAGAGTATTCCCCCTGTGCCCTTACTTTGGCTGCTCTCGTGCGACTGTTGTTGACCGCTGCTTTCTTCTGCTTCCTCGCTTCTATCTTCTTCAAGGTCTGTGCCGACAGCCAGTCCTTGTGGTGGTGTTTCCTGAACCCTACAGTGTCTTTGCAGGTTGAGTTCAGCGCCTCTCTAACTGCCTTCCACTGCTGCTCTGTGGTGACCGCCTCCTCTTCATTTACTAGCTCCTGTAGCGCTTGAAACCGGTTGGACAGCACCAGTTTGAACTCTTCTCTAACTACAGTTTCTCTCAGGAGGCCTACATTATAGCGCTGTCTTCTTGTTGTCTCTGTGCGGCTTTTCTTTAGCTTGAGCTTCATTCTTAAGGTAAGCAGATGGTGGTATGAGGCGACATCTGCTCCCCTCCTCACTCGAACATCTTGAAGGGATCTTCTAAATTTCTTGCTAATGCAGATATGGTCTATTTGGTTCTCTGTTGTATGGTCAGGTGAGACCCAAGTTGCTTTGTGTATTCTTCTGTGTGGGAAGATGCTGCCTCCAATGAAAAGTCGGTTTAGAGCACAAAAGTCTACAAACCTCTCCCCGTTCTCACTCATCTCCGAGCCTAGTCCCTGTCTCCCCATCACCTCTTCGTATCCGGTGTTGTCCTCCCCTATTTTGGCATTAAAATCGCCCATGACTATGGTGATGTCTCGCTCCGCACATTTGTCCACGGCACTCTGGAGTCGGTCGTAGAACTCTTGTTTCTCTTCCTCGTCACTGTCATTGGTGGGCGCATAACACTGGATGACGTTCAGCTTGAGCTTTTTCTTGGTTCTAAAGGCTGCTGTTATAATTCTTGGCCCAAGAGGTTCCCAGCCCATCAGCGCTCTCTGTGCCACTGGTGACAGCATGAGTGCTACTCCTTCTGTATGGGGGGCATTCTCCTCTTCATGACCTGAATACAGAATCATCTCCCCACTTAACAGCCTTTTCTGGCCAGACTGCGTCCATCTGGCTTCACTCATGCCTAGCAGGGAAAGGTTGTACTTTTGCATTTCCGCTGCTATCTGGGCGGCCTTGCCGCTCTGGTACATGATCTTGACGTTCCATGTGCCCATGGTTGTATCCCTGGATAGAGAGAGGCGGCTCGGTCCTGTGGCTTCCGAAGACTTCCGGCTTTCACCACAGGACGTCATAAGTCTTCTAGTAGAAGAACCTTCCTCCTCCAGGAAAGGAATTACTGTTAGTCTTTTCGTCGGCGTTTTTGTAGCTATTTCCTTTTTTGCAGGGTGGGGAAGCTACCCCCACGCCCAACCCCCTTACTAGGAGGACCAGGGGTTTTCTGTCGGGGTCACCTTCCCTTAGACCATGTTGGTTCACGGCACCTTATTTCATTCGGTGCAGCCCTCTCACGAGGGACCCCATATCCACCACCCAGGGGACGCGCCTCAACGCCGTATGGTCCCAGCGCGAGGTCATTTTTCATTGATTTATGTAAATTAGCATATGATATCCAATGAAATTAAAACAAGAGCGCGTCTTACTGTCGACATGAACTTGTGACCTGCACGGCGCGCAGCAGTCGCTTTAGGTACATATTTCCGGCCCCACCCCGAAAAGGTCTACTTTAATGGAGTCTGGTTTAAACACTGCTCAGTTGGGGTGGATCTATGTCTCTTGCTGGCAATGGTCATAGTCATTGATTTACTCCCGTGGTTTTCAGACAGGATTTGAATTTGCACTCATGGTGGCTCAGAGGATATCTACACAAATTTGATAATTTCGTCCTCAGTGTGTTAAGGAGTTAAGGTCTCTTCACAGTCTTGGAGATTTTTTAGCCACAAAAAGACCCCTAGTTTAAACTAGAAACTTAATAATCTAAACCTTACATGCAGGTGTCACATTGTTGTTGATGGTTTTCCGTGTCACTGAATGATGACACGAAGTGATTTCATTGAATAAGCTTCTCCGCGGATAAACTTGATATTGCGTGTTCTGATGAACATATACCCAAAAAAAAAAAATGACTAGCAATTACAAGCTGAAATACATATGAAGACGAAAAAAGTAGTCGTATCGGGCTGGCAATGGCCGTCTGCGGGATGGACCACAAACATGTGTACCCTGCTCAGGCAAAACGTGGTTCACACAACTTGACCGAAGATCGAGACTGAAATAAGCACAGCTCTCTAATGCGCCCTTGAACACATGCATCATCGCTAGGCTTTAGCGAGGGCCGACCGGCATGGTCCTGCTAGCTGAATTTGAAGCAGGAATTTCCTCAACTACACCAAAAAATACTGGCAATGTGCGAAATGTTCTATACATAAAAGTCGTAACAGAATTTCTGCTAAAACCTCTGTTTGTGATCACTGACTGACAAATTTCCACCTTAGAAATTACACTTTAAACCTTTAACTGCCGGTGCACGAAGAACGCAGTTGCGGGGGCTCATGAGGATTTATGTCTCTTGTTAGTCCTATATTCTGTATTCTGATTCAATGCAACTTGTCTTCTGCGAATGTCACACGCTGGCATCGTGCAGTAGGTTCAGAAACGATATTCGTGATCATTGGTCAAAGGGGTTAACTGAAGCAAATGCACGTGACTATTTACTAAAAGATAATAAGTGGCAATGAAAGAACAATAAATCTGATCACATACATACCAAATAGAATCACCCAACGATGGACACACGCGTCAAGAAACAACTGGACCTCAATTCATCCCTTTCATACGACACAAACTCTGCTGCCCGCCCGGCCTCGACAAAGACAAAGCATACAGTGCGTGCCACTCGCCCGGCATCCCTTAAAAACAACCCACGCATCATAATACAATAATTAAAAAATCGTGACCGACCTTGTCAACGGGCTGAGGGAATGAATTAGCATCCTAACTGACGTCCCGTTAATAAAGTGGCGACACCTAGTCCTTTACGCAACTGAACAGCTGAACGTCGCTGGCACAGCCAAAGAAATAAGTCAGTAATTCTTCTAAAATCTTTCAAGAAGACCACATACCGTCTGCAAGAGGCATAGAATCTACGCCGCCTTTTGCTGGTAAGACTCGGCTAATGTTTTACTCATATATGTGCGCGGCTCTCATACGGAGGCGATCCTGATGGATATTGTGACGGAGTCCTGCCTTCATCAAGTGGAACCAGCTGTTGAGCGTGTGACTAATAACTTACAAGACTTACGGCAGGAGTAGCAACTATTGTACGACACGCTTCAAAGGGGAATTCCACCACACTTCACATTCGAGCTCCTTCACTGAAAGACTGTCCAACGGCACCTCCCCGGAGGCTCCACTTGAAAAACACATACATTGACGGTCAGTTGACTGAGGCACCACAGAATAACAAAGGGAGCCAGTGAGCAGAATACACCCTCTTTATCGAAAGTAATGAGATGGGATGGCATTCATGTTTTGTTTGTTTGTTTGTTTTTCCACGATAATCTACGGCCCCTTGCAGATACATGGTGCTACAAGAATGAGTGTATACGGGTTACCCTGTTACAGAACGTCTCAGTCTTGCTTCTACACACTAGCTAAGCATATAATTGTTTTCAGTGGCACGCCAGCAGGAATATTTCTGAGTTCTACTGGGTCCAGTTGCATGAGTGTGCTTAGTCTGCGCCAGCCACTAAGCAAGATGCTCCGTTTACGGCTTCTGCACACTGGCTTATATTACAAGCATTAACTGTTTAAAGTGGTACTATCAGCAGAATATTCCGAGCTCTCTTAGGTCCAGTCGCACGAGTGAGATTAGTCCTGAGCCAGCCACTAAGCAAGGTGCTCTGCTGTAGCGGAGCACCATGCTTTTTGGCTGGCGCAGGACTAATAGACCCTGATTTTCATGTTCTTAGAATGCGACTTTTTCAGTATGTGTGCTGATCATACTCGCGTGTACTATTAATACTACTACTACTCTGAGTACTACATCCAGTGAGTCAACAAGGCACAAACTCTTGCCTTATTTGGGTGCCTAGAGTGCCACACATTGTTTAAGCTATTAGGCCGAGGTCGGCCAGACGATTTGTGCCCACTTGGTAGTTCCATCCAAGCTGCAAACTCGCATGACAGATCAAGCCTGGCTAAAGGTGCCGGGCTGGTTTTAACATAATACCCATATGTACTAATTATAATTCGTCTGTGCACTAAAGTAGCTCCTGGTATATATACAGTGAAACGTATTTGCAAAGCCGGGGACGCATTCATATTGGTGGACACTACATAGGATGATAGCGAACGAAAGTGTGTGTGTGTGTTTGTGTGTGTGTGTGTGTGTGTGTGTGTGTGTATGTGTGCCGGTGTGTGTGTGTGTGTGTGTGTGTGTGTGTGTGTGTGTAAGTGTGTGTTTGCATGTGCTGGTGTGTGTGTGCCAGTATGTGTGTGCGTGTGTGTGTGTGGGCATGTGCGTTTGTGTGTGTGTATGTATGTGTGTGCATCTCTGTCTGTCTGTCTGTCGCTGTCTCTGTCTCATTCCTTTAAAGATTACTAATGTACACCTAAATCGGTCAAGTTCAACATATATTTCAAACACAGACAAACAAAATTCCTCCTGAATTTTTTTCTCGCTCAGCCTACTCGAAATGAATGCTCAAGAATGCGTTTCCATTCACGAGGAAGTGTCAGCTTGGCAAACCAGCAGGCAAACCATTATGTACTCTGCATTGACATTTTGTTGTCTTTTCAGTGGGGGACTATACCTGCCATTTTTACCGAGTAGTATTTCGCTGAAAACCCTGTCCGTTTGAGGAACAGGTGGAGACGATCTAGCATGAGGCTTAGATTCTCATGAGCCCCTGCATTCGCAGGGACTCATGAGACTGAATCTATGTCTCATGCAGAAATACAGCGTTCACTAGATAATTAAAGTGTAAGCTGAATACGCAATCTTTCCTAGCTCTACAAGTATAGGGTGTGCGGACACGCTAGTATGAGTTTGTAATAAAGTCAGCCATACGGAAAATCCTAGCATTATCCCATTGCTCTAGCACTGTTCTCGCCAACTGAACTACGACAAGTGTGTACCATTAACAGATGTGTATAAAAGTCTAACTTTGGTGAAGCATAATGCAAGAGCCAAAAATACAGCTACAAACATGAATAAAAACAAAACCGACATGTGACCCATGTGGTGATAACGGAGTTTTGAGCCAGGAGTGGCGGAGGAAGAGAGTGTGTGTGTGTGTGTGTGTGTGTGTGTGTGTGTGTGTGTGTGTGTGTGTGTGTGTGTGTGTGTGTGTGTTATTTAACCAAATTTAACCCCGCCCTCCCCGCCCCCCCCCCCCCCCCCACCCTCCCGCCAAAAAAAGGGTCGAAATTCAAGTTTTTGTAATAGATAACTCTCCACTGCCGACACTGAGTGCATGATCTGCAACAGGACAATGCTTGCTAACCCATAGCGAGCTGACACAGACTGTGTTTCTGCAATCTTTGTTAATTCAAGACCAAACTGAAGAACCCCCCCCAAAAAAAAAATAAATAAATAAAATAAATATATAAAATAAAAATTAAAAAAATAAAAATAAAAAATAAAAATATAAAATAAATAAATAAATAAAATAAATTAAAAAATTTTTTTAAATAAATTATTAAAAAATAGACATCCCAGGAACATGGATTGTCTTTCAAAGTGGTGTCAGCAAGAGGCACAGATCCTCATAAGCCCCCGCAACTGCGGGGTCACATGAGGATCTATACCTCTTGCTGTTGGGGAGTGTCAGTTCAATATGTCTTGGCAGTGAACAGGTAAATTAATTAAGTTAATCCAAGGGACGCAAATTCTCTACACCGTTCAGCAGAATTGGACGGAGTTACGTCGCTTTAGCACGATCCGGACAGTTTCGTGTGTCCCATGGTCACCTCCTGAGGAATTACTGATAATTTTTTTTTAAAAGATATATCTATGACTATATCTATAGCCGCCTTCTAGAGGCAGATTGACCATGACATTTCAAGGGTGGTGTCAAAATAGCTTGGCGCCCACAGGCGCCAAGCTATTCTGACACCACCCTTGAACTATTGATGGTAGATGCACACATCCTGAGGTAGCATGGCAGGGCTTTATGGGCTAATCAGGTTCCACACTTGGGCTTTCTTGGTCAATTCATCACGCTGTAATTTAAAGAGTTAGGTCTACGTACGGATATGAGGGGAAAAGGAAGAGATGAGAAGCTCATTAACCCGCTCAGTGCCGAGAACATTTGGACCTCTGCCTACCCAACTGCAAGAGGTATAGATCCTCATGCGCCCCAGCAGTTGCACCTAGAAAATTGAAGAACACACGGTGTGCGTCAGCTGGCACTGAGCGGCTTAACACATGCTATCCCAGGACCGAAATCCCCAAATTTTGAAGTTGCTCTCTGTAGGACTGTGTTGCAATTTAGAGACAGATCGAGTATGATAGTTTAAGGGTGGTGGTGCCAGAATAGCTTGGCGTCTATGGGCGTCAAGCTATTCTTGCACCACCCTTGAACTATCATGCTCGATCCATGTCTTGTTGTGGTGTGTTGGGGCTGAATGAGTTAAGTATTAATCTAATAAGACATATTTTGCAAGACAACAAAGAATGAGGAAGAAACGCAACTCACTGAACATGGCCGCTTTTATCCACTGGACTGTTGCGCTGTACCTCCGTGATCTGCACCTGGCCCTCAGGGGTCACCGCGACCTTGATTCCTAATCCCACAATGCCTTTCAGCACTTCCACCAGGAAGGGCGCATCCTCAGTGCGCGACTTGACGTAGTCGGCCTGGGCTGTCTTTGCTGCCGACAGTAAAGAAATGTTTCTGTTGGAGACTGACAGTCCGCCGATCTTGGACAAGGGTTTGGTGCTGAGGAATGAAGTCTGGGACAAGGGGGAAGTGCCTAGGCCAAGTTTGATGGGGGCTCTGAGGCCTCGCTGGCTTGCCACGGGCCCCGGTTTGGATTCGTGTGTGGATGACTTGAATCCAACATCACTTTGGCTCGTGACAGGTTTGGACTGAAGGGGTGCTGTGGATGATGTTTGTTCGGATGGTTCAAACATGGAACGTTTCTCTGAGAGGTCTGCTTTGGGCTTCGCTTCAGATGTTGATGATTTGGGTTTCACATCAGGCGGAGTCTTTGCTGGCTTAGATTCTAACACTATCAAGGACGCCTTCACAGTCTCCTCCTTCTCCAGTTCACCCACTCCCTCATTATCAGCAGCCTCATCAGGCGAAGGTGACTGCACACGATCTTTCCCCACGTTCACAACACTAGCGTGCACCGTGTGCTCAGCTTTGTCTTTGTTTGCGCCAGCGTCCAGTACGTTGACCACGAGGCGCTGGAAGGACGTGGCTGTGGATTTAGGCTTGGGGGCCGATTCCCCACTGGACCACTTGGCAAGCACGGCCAAAGCAGTACGAGCGTCCTCTCGGGACAACAATGTAGGAACGATAGACTCTTCCTTAACTTTCTTGCCTTTTGCATCCACAACCTTGGGAGATGATGCCTGGACGGGCATGGCCGACATGCTAGACATGACCTCTACAATGTCTTGTTTCACCGCCTCGTCCAGTATCCGAATCCCCTCCTGTTTGCCCAGAGTTTCTGGTGGTGATGGGGCATAGTGCTTGTTCCCCATGTGATCCTTGTGTACCGTCATGGGCGTGATCTCTTCTTCTTCTTCTGTTACTCCGTTCGGTGCGGGGTTCCTGGTGATTCCCATGGTCGTGAAAAAGACAGCGTTGGCTGGTAACGTTGTTTTGCCGGTCTGCACGTCCACAATCGTGCCCGCCGCCTTTTGGAAGGCGGACTTCTTGGCGGGTTTCTCAGTCCCCGCTGGTGTCTTCTTGTCACTGGCCATCCAGCTCTTCAGCACCATCTCAGCCGTCTCTGCCTCCTGGCGGGTCAGCTTCACTGGGACGATTTCGTCTTCCTGAACTCTGTCCGACTGGTCTTCGTTAGAAACGCCATTACTGACCCCAGGTAATCCCCGCTCGTTCTTCGACATCTCCACCATAACAGACTGCAGGGCACGCTTGGCAGATTCGTCCAGCTTTCTGGGTTCCAGCGTCTGCTTGCCAAGAGTCTCAGGAGGAGACGGGGCGGCCAGCTTGTTACCCAGGTGATCTTTATGCACCATCATCGGCGTGATCTCCTCTTCCTCTTCTTGGGAGAGGTCAGCGTTTGGTGGCCGAGTGACTCCTAACGTTGTCACGACAAATGCTGCGGGAGGTATGGAGATGTTAGCCATAGGTTGGGCGTCACTGGTGTCAAACTGGATTTGTGTGGACGCACTAGATGAACCACTATCAAACGTGACAACGGCAGGTCCGGGAGGCGATTTTGCGGCATTTCGCGGCGCAGCTTTTGGCGCAGTCACATTTACTGACGTTACGCTTGGAACCTTTGGAGACGTCACCATGATGTCCGTCTTGTGCACAGTCTTATTCTCCTGACTGTCATCTTCTGAAAGTTCTAATGTTACACTAACCTGAGTGACATTGTCCGCCGGGTTTTCTGATGGCAGGAACAAAGAGGTTTTCTCCTCAGCATCTGTTGCCTCTTTAGGGAATGTGTCAGCTGGCACTGACGGAGGTTCCACAAATGGCAGAGGGGGAGGTGCCTCACTTGGAACAGGGGGAGGGGCTTCTATTGGGACAGGGGGAGGGGCTTCAGTCGGAAAAGCGGGAGGTTCCTCTGACGGTACGGCGGGAGGCGCCTCCTCTGCTATGTTAGCAAGAGGCTCAATGTCCTCCCTGGCTTCCCCCTCGTCCAGAAGAAAGTCAAAACTGTCGTCAGAACCCTCCGTCACTCTCGCTGAGATGCCATTTGTCGTTACCGGGACAGCAACAGGTACAGACGCACTCATACTAGCATCCGAGAAATCCATTCCCAGCAAGTCATCAATGTTGGTGACTGGGGTTTGAGAATCACCCGCTGTTTTAGAATTTTGGACGGGCACATTCCCACCGCCCATCAGCGAGTCGGAAAACTCCATGGGCGGTGGAATGCTTAAGTGATGCTGATCGAACAGCATGGCATTGTTAGAGGAGGGAGTCCCCGTTCCTCCACTAGCCTGCGGTGGTCCTGTCCCTAAATCCAGCAGCACGTCTGCTGCGTCCAGTCCATCTTCATCACTCTTCGCGTCGCCAGTGAAGTCTAGCGCGGATAGTCCAAACGTCGGTTCGCTGTCAAGCAGTGTGCTGGAACCGGCGTTTGAACTTTCCACGCTTGGCTTTTCCCCAAATTGTGCGCCCAGAAAGTCGTCGTAAAAAGGGTTACTCTTGTTCAAACTGTCTTCGGGGTTGCTGAGACTATCTTCATAAAACGGGTTGGTCTTGCTCAACGTCACTATGGTTGGACTGCCATTCTGACTCGCGTCCTCAGCCGAGGGCTCTGGTGGGTCTAGGAACGGGTTGGACATTGTGTCAGTATCTACCGAGCTTTGCGAGGATTTGGACTGGAGTCTTCGAGACGGTCGACTTGGTTTTGAACTTGACACAGTCACATTCTTAGACGTAGAGAATGTCTCACTCGGTCCATTTCCTGATTTATGCTCAGACTCTCTTGAAAGATCTTTTTCAGTTCCGTTCTCCTTGCACCTGACTTCTATCAAAGACACACCTGGCTGTTTTCCACCGCCATCCTTGCTCTGTTTTCTCTTTGATGGCACAGGCAGGGAGGTATCTCCGTCCTCCCCGTCTTTCACGAGGTGCAGTACTGTGAGTGCGACGGAGGGTCCGGCGTCCTTCAGGACGTGAAGACACTGTGTCTGCGTGAGGTGACGAAGACTTTGGCCGTTACACGCGAACAGGCGGTCCCCGACACTCAGCCCGCTAACCTTGACACACACTCCGCTGGACAGCAGACGCTTGATCTGGACACACAGAGGCAAAGAGATTCAGTTACACAGTTTCGAAAAAGACAACAAAGATACAAACAGTCCTCGGAAAACAAAGACAAAAACAGTTCACAAAGATCGTAAATACAAGGACAAAACAGCTTTGTCCATGTATTTTTTATTGTTGTAACTGTGTTGTCCTTGTCTTTTCGATTTTTGTAAACTGTGTTGTCCTTGTATTTTTGATTCTTCTAGTGTAAATGTATTGTTCTTGTAGACGATTTTTGTAAACTGTTTTGTCCTAGTATTTTCTATTTTTGTTAACTATTTTGTCCTTGTAATTTTTGACTTTTGTAAACAGTTTCATCCATTTCCGATTTTTGTACACTGTTCTGTCTTTCTTTTTCCGAAGTACCCCACCCGGGACTGCCCTGGGGGACTTGGGTGGGGTTAGGTATTTTTTAGTTCCCAGGGTCACCCTGGTCAGCCCCACAGGGTGGGTTTTTCTCTCTATTCTGGGGCATGTGTTTCTGTCTACCCTTTGTCCATTCACCTGTATTTGCCTTTTTAAAACTCTCCCTACTGTCTGCACTGCCTGTAGCTCTTGATGTTGGATGTGTGTTGCTAAATGGTCTTAGCTTTATTTAACACCGGCAATTAAAAAATACTAACTTGCACCCTTGCCCTTTCTTTAAGATGCTCAGAACATTCAATGTTCAATACACACAATACGCATGAATATTTTTCACTCCTCATAAAATTTATCACATATATTCATTTATCTGCCCATTAATCATAGTCCCAGCACGACTCCAAGCGACACGACAGCGTTGTGTTCCAAGTACTTTATGTCAAACCGCAGGCACGAGGCTGAACTTTAATCCATTCAGCCCTGACGCACTACCCACATCGGCGCCAAGCTAATCTGGCACTACCCTTGAACTATCATGGTCGATCCATCTTATGCAACAGGTGCATAGTCTTTAGATGACGCCTCCAAAATTTGGGGAAATACGTTCGTCGGGCTGAACGAGTTAAAGCGGACTTTTTTATGCAGCGACTAAGCGCACGCTACCTGTATTCACTGCCTCTGGACGCTAAGCGCACGCTACATGTATTCACTGCCTCTGGACGCTAAGCGCACGCTACATGTATTCACTGCCTCTGGACGCTAAGCGCACGCTACATGTATTCACTGCCTCTGGACGCTAAGCGCACGCTACATGTATTCACTGCCTCTGGACGCTAAGCGCACACTACATGTATTCACTGCCTCTGGACGCAAAGCGCACGCTACATGTATTCACTGCCTCTGGACGCTAAGCGCACGCTACATGTATTCACTGCCTCTGGACGCAAAGCGTGGCAAAATGAACGCCATAAAAAATGATATAGCAAGAGAACCACCACAAAACAAAACAAAATATATCGAAATCCCCCGCATCTGAGGGAGCTCACTCGGTTCTTTGTTCTTGCAATTGGTGTTATGTGCATCAACGTATTAACTCATTCGAGACGTGCTGCATTGGGATACGCGGCCTTAGGCCGCGTATTCCAATGCAGCATGTCTCGAATGTGTCACAGTTCAGAAAATAAAACCTAATTGAAAATGCCACGACTGTACTAAACATTTTTCTGTCTGCAGCGCTTCTTGTGGCGATGATTTCTGCAAATCATCGCGACAAAAGGCGCTACCGACCGCAAAAGAATAAATCACCGAGAATACCACAGACACACTTCACTAACTAGGACACTTTGGGCAAGATGGTCACTACAGTCTTTTGTCTTCCACAGTTAAGTGCACTGCGCGCGATACAAAATGTTATATAAAGCGTGCATATTACCCATCAACAAACTTCCATCCCTCCCCTGCCCACCTACTCCCACCCTCTTAACCCACCCATAAAAAAACATCTACAGCCATCAACACAATCACGTTGCCTTCAAGCCAAGATACATTCAAAACAAGTTTTTGTTTACCTCCTCATCTTTTGTGTTCTCGCGACAATGAAGATTTTTCTACAGACTGGTGTATTTGTTTGATGGAGTGCCCATTCTTTCGGCGCCGTACAGGCACATGTTTTCCATGTCTTCTCAAAATATCCGACACGTACAGTGGTACTGCAGGGTGCAACAGTGTCACATGCGGGGTCACAGACGTTTGATCGACGGTGCATGGACTCTGAGCAGTCATGCCTGGAGGCATGACCGCTCTGAATCGATCCAACATCGACCGTCCACAGTCTCCGACAAAACTACACTGTCGTTCCTCTAGACCACAGGCTCTAGACTGTGCACCCATGCCGTCAATCGTCCTACAGATACTGTACCGATCTGCAAGTTCGAGAAGAAAGAAAAAAAACTCGACGTATGTTACATCAGAGTTGACAGCAAGCTAAAAGGTCAGCAACACGTATGTGCCATTCAAATTATAACAAAATCTGTGAATCAACATATAATTGTGTCTGAGACATCATCTCACTCTGAGTGCAAAGGACAGTAAGGTTAACCCATTTAACCCCAAAGCCATACAGCAGGAGATGGATCGACCATGATAATTCAAAAGTAGTGCCAGATTAGCTTGGCGCCATCAGGCGCCAAGCTAATCTGGCACTACCCTTGAATAATCATGGTCAATCACATGACACCTCCAAAATGTGGACTAACGACCGTGGGGTTAAAAGGGTTAAGGCGGTGCGATGCATTCCCGCGCACAAGTAAGAAATGACAGTGAGACTGATTCATGGGTACAAGGTATGACCGCTCTCAAGAAATTCCTCGACGAATATCAGTAGGGCTTCGCTGCTGAAGGATGCGCCTCTGTCAACCGAACACCACCAAAATTGCATTTCTGATGGATCATCCACGCAGGATTTACTTCTGTTTTGACCTGACCCCACCTTCACCAAATGACATGTGTGCGAGAAAGGACAAGGCAACGTTTGCAGCTAATATGGTTCGGTGCTTAGGAAAGATTAACATATAGAATGCATATTTGCTGTTTTCTGATTTTTAAACTGGCGCCCTTGTAATACCGTTTTGCATGTCAGTGCTGCAATTTTGTTAACATTAGTTGGATGTAATGTTAGTCAACTGTGCCAAAGCGCTTAAACCTTTTTTTCTGAGGTTAAACGCTAAAGTTATTATTATTGTTGTTGTTGTTGTTGTTGTTGTTGTTGTTAGCTGTATGCCACAGCATGACAAAGAAGCACACATTATAAAAACAGCTGGATCCACTATATCGAAATCAGTGCCCACGTTGACAACTGAAGCCCACGTGGTACAAAACTGGCAGACTACCAGTTCCACTAGGAAAATATCTCACGCGTGGTGCAGGTAAGGCACATTTATATAACTACCATTTAACCCATTCACTGCCAATGGACGAAAAGTTAAGTCGTTCAAAGCAGAGACAGAAAATACGGAATAATCCCATCATCCCAAGGAACACGGATATTAATTATGAATAGGGTCAGCAAGAGGCAAACTGAGAACCTCATGACCCCCCTCCCACCCACCCCCCTCCACCCCCCGCATCTTCCGGGGCTCATGAGGTCCTTTGTGACTTGCAGTTGGGTGGTGATCGCATTTTTTTCCGGCGACAGTGAAAAGACTACCATTGTCTACTATCTAACTGTGGCCAAGCGGCATCTGATGTAAATGTCTGGCACGGCGAAAGCCAGCCTAGGCTGAGCAAAAGGTCCTCGGGCCAAAATCGGCTCGAGGACATTTCGCTCATTGAAATATCGTTGCGCGGATTAACCCTTTGTTTGTCGGTAGCCCTTTAACCCATTTAGTCCAGTCGCCTAGGAGCAAAAAATGATTTGACCGACAGCCAAAGGACGGTCTAATTTCATAGTCATGGCGCGTAACAGCCCAGTACGCAAAAGGCCATCGCGGGCCAAAGGCGGCCGACGTCGGCCCAATGGCTTTTTGCGCATTGGGATAGCTTCACAACTGACCGCTTACGCCGTCCATCCGAAAGCTCGCGTGCGTGCAAAGCATTCATCCCCAACACATTGAACTCATTCTACCCCAGACACACCACAGCAAGATATGGATCGACCATGACAGTTCAAGGGTGATGCCAGAATAGCTTGGCGCCTATGGGCGCCAAGCTATTCTGGCATCACCCTTGAACTATCATGGTCGATCCGTGTCCTCCACTGCACTGCAGTCTTCAGAGGACAACGGCAAAATGTGGGGATTTCGGTGTTGGAGTAGAATGAGATAAGTGACAGAAATCTGCTCTGACTGACTAAGCTCTGGCTGAGTATAACTGATCAGACATTGAAATGCGCAAAACTTTGAGAATACAATCTCAGGCAGGAGTCTTTCAAGACAAATACCGTGTGTATGTACACAATAGGCTAGGACCCGGGTGAGATTTCTGAGAGACACTGGCCCGGCCCATAAACCCTTGGTTCGTATTCCGTGAGACGGTGAGCCGGGCTGGAGTGCGCATGGACCTTTTATAACGCAGAGATACCGTTTCAGTAGTACACACTGAACTGAGCTGGTATTTTTGACAAACTTGGAATTCGTAAAATAAAATATATTTGTGACATTTCGCCGGATCGACAGACTAAGCACACTGGAATCTTTTTCTTAAAGTACCATTATGCATAAATCTGCAGCCGACACAGCCCAAAGTACCTTTACTCGCAAATCAAAAGACACATTTCAGCACCACTTGTGTTCAGTATGCCTTGTCGACACACCTAATGAACTTTAGTTTAACAGCAGTTTCGACATGCAGCAAACACACACGCGTAGTCGCGCTTAAATTAGTTTATTCTGCACACCCGTTAGCGTGTCAGTCTATTTTTAGCGGTTTCTCGTACTGATACCGTTGTATTTACAGAACGGAGTGCAGTCATTGTCAGGTTACTTGATATTAAAACGACCTGTCCTGAACTGGATTGTTCTGTGTCTAAATGAACCATAACTAGACCTGTGTGTAGTGTTTGGGCATAACCATCTGTTACAAAAGTGCACCCGGCGACAGTTACGGCGGTAGTGGGCCTTTACGCACCATTTGTGTTTGTTATGCCTTGTCGACACACCTAATGAATTTACACAGTTTGGACACGCAGCTGTTGAAAAGCGCACGCTTAATTGCAATCATTTATTCTGCGATGCCGTTTGCATGTCAATCTATTTTTAGCTGGTTCTCGCAATGATAGCCGATGCATTTCTAGAACGGAGCGGAGTCATTGTCAGGTTACTTGATATAAAGACGTGTCCTGAACTGGATTCATTGTCCTGTATCTAAATATATCTTGAGAATCTATGCCTCTTGCTGGCAGAAACTGGCCTCACTTACTGAAACCGCCCCTGAGGCCTAACTTGGAGGTTTTAGTGCATAACATTGCGATTGTAGACTCTAGAGAACAGACTCTCTGTGTCCTCAAAGTCACTATTTCTAGCATTTTAGCATTAACCCCTTTCATCCGGATACACTACTGCTTGTTGAAATTAATTTGACTATGACAGTCCAAGGGTGGTGTCAGAACAGCTTGGCGCCTGAATGAGGCGCCAAGCTATTCTAGCACCACCCTTGAACTAAAATGGTTGATCTGTCAGTCTACTAATTTGTCATGTAGCCTTCATGGACCAAAGAGCTTTTTTTTGTGGTAAAATCAGCCTCAGTATGTAATGGGTTAAGAGTGCGAATGACGGTTAGAGGTGATAAGACAACCTTACACTAGATAAAGCAGCACGCCAAATGCTTGAGTCAAGTTTTATACACTCACTGTACCCGTCAAATATCAGTCAGTACAACGAAATGTAACAACAGAGTAGCTTCTTTGCGGCTTAATATATTTGCCATTAAGGTACAACTACCACTACCAGTGAGGGACGGATGGACCATGATAGTTCAAGGGTAGAGCCAGATCAGCTTGGCGCCTTGGAAGGCGCCAAGCTAATCTGGCACTAACTTCCCTTCATTTGAATCATCATGTCTTCACAACCCATTAAATCCTGAGGCTGATTTTCAAAAATTTCCTTATTGTCCTATGAGGGCTGAAGTACTGATTAGGAGACAAATCAAGCATTTTAGTTCAAGGGTGGTGCCAGAATAGTTTGGCGTCTCAGGTGCCAAGCTATTCTGGCACCACCCTTGAACTATCACAGTCAAATTTATTTCAAGCAATGGGTGTATCAGGATGAAAAGGGTTAAGTGACCTATCCGGCCATATCCCACAGCTCGTACCCTAATCAGTGGTGACCGGCCTCCGAACTTGAAGCTGCGCTGACTTTACTAGGCGTGGAAGGGCTTTAAGTCGGTAAATAGTACTTATATATAAATCATAGTGAATAAAACAAACGACGATACAAAGCGTTTGAGTAGCAGCATTGACAAGAGCCTGAGCAAAAGGTGTGCACTCACCTAATTCCGGACGCCTCAAGCCAAGCAACTTGATCACAATATCATTTGCTAACGATATTGTGCACGATCTTGTCGCAAGACTCTCCCAACAGATTAGACTATCACTGACAGAACTGGTGGCTCTAACAAGGGAAAAAAGAAGAAGAGGAAAGCTAGTTGGCAATGTCTTGCACAGCTGCCGGTCTCATACTGGCTTGAAGGCACTGGAGACAAAGACCCCACTGAAGCCAATGCAAACTTACACCCCCGTTTCTTCCTACCAGTGAAGAACACAGTCATTCATGCCTCAGCTTCCATCGGCAAAGTGGAATAGATTTTCATGAGACCCTGCGGATGCAGGGGCTCATGAGAATCTATGCCACTTGCTGGTTACCGATAATTTCTGACCAAGTGAGGTATTACTATCTACAAGAGATGAAAATATGTTCATGAGCCCCTTTAAGTTGCAAGGTCGCATGAATTTATGTGTCTATGGCAGATGGAATAGTTAACGATAATGATATGCGGACTAGCCTCCAGTAACATTGCACTGACCCCTAACCCCTGACCCCAAAATGGAGACAAAAGAAATGACTGCCATTTGCAGACGCATGCTTCAACCCGAAACAACCTTCGCCGTCTGAGAAGCAGACATAGGACATGTCCCTAACAACAAGACTAAGGTATAATTCTCTGATGAGCCCCTGCTCTGAGATGCAGGAGCACATGAGAATCCATATCTCTTGTAGATGGAGGTGATTTCATGGCTGAAATGTCGTTCCCTCTGCACCCTGTGAAACAATTATCGTGGATGCTCAGGCTCGCAGTCAAAATTAATACCATCAGAAGCGCTGGCAGGGGCCGGGTTGGGGGGACGTCATAGTGAAACCTGCATGTTTCTAGCGGCATGGCAGTGGATCGAAATCAGTGGTAACCACCTCCCGCTTTAACCTTTAAGACTCAGCAAAATAACTATAGCCGGTAACTGAACAGCAAAGCTGCAATGGAAAACAGAAAACAGCCCATAACAACCCCAGCCTGCAATGAAAAACAGTCAGAAACTGTAATGAATGCATTGGGTGGGGCTGGCAGGCCTTGTCATGTTCTTTATTTCTGTTTTTGTTATTCTGTTTGTTAGTTAATTGTATTTGTTGCGTCTTTGTCGTCATTCTGTTCTTAAAGTTTTCAGTTATAGATCAGTCGGCTTGGCGTCATACCTGCACTGAAACTTTTAATTCAACTGCGCCAGTGCCGGCAACTTCTAGTGGCACTGACACAGATTTTAACTCTTTTGGTCATCTTACTGTAATTACCCTTTCCATGCTATTGCACGTATATCTTGTTTCCGACTGCATCCGTTTCAGTGTTCATCGATTCAACAACCAACAGCCACAACCGTCCAAGGCACGTGGATAGGTCACAGCAAGAGACATAGATCCTCCTGAGCCCCCGCATTCGCGGGGGCTCATGAGGATCTATGTCTCTTGCAGTTGGATCGTGTTCACTTCTTCTCGGCTGTGAAGGACTTGATATCAATCTCACGGATCTCTTTCAGTGTCGGCAAGTTCCCACCGGCTTCTGCATGTGAAGGGGAGTCAGTAGTTGCGTGAGCCGTAGTGACCACACTGAATCACATACCCACGCTTACTGTCTCCTCACGTTGTCTCCCTCGATTCGCCGCTGATCAATGATAGTGAACCTAGGGCGACAAACAGTGTGTGTGCCGGCGTGCGTTGCAGGCGTATGGCGGAACGCTGGCACTGATCTAAGTCTGCCCCATTAATTTTAACAGGGCCATCCCACATCGTCATTACACTGTGTTCTGGTCTGTAATTCTGGCCCCTGCGGCTCTAGACTGAGCAGTAACTAAGGTACAAAATCAGAGACCAACCAGCACACGGACAATTTTCATTGTCCATGACTGACGATCTCAATGGCCGCATGAAGCCTTCGTGAACGACACTGACTCAGTGACTACACACACGTGACTATCACGACGTGACCGGAACACTGTCGCAGACCGAGGTAACGTGATTTGCAAACCCCGACGCACTCATCCATTTCATTGCTAACTCAATTTTCTGGAGTGCAGAGTGACTGACGTTGTGTCGATCCGACCGTCAGTTATAATTATTGCACACAATTGCCAGTCAATCACTACTTAATTATCTGAAAGCATGCGAAAAACGCATCTGGTGCTTATTTTCAAGTGGAATATCAGTGCAAATGAAATTTCAACATGCTGGACTGTCAGTCAATGTCAAAATTATCTAACCCACTCAGCCCTGACAGGCTGATATGCTTCGATAAGACTGACACTGAGCGACCATGAGAGTTCAAGGGTGGTGCCAGAATAGCTTGGCGCCTATGATTCTGGCACCACCCTTGAACTATCATGATGGGTCAGTCTGTCTCGTGAACCGTTACTGACTTCCTAGGCATACAATACTTTTGAAACTTTACTTTTCAATATAAATTCAGCTTTCAAATACAGTGCCCTTTTTAACACGCAATTCAGACTTCAAAGAAATCTGCAAGAGCAGCTAAAACAGTGTTCGTCCTCAGTCTTGAGTTTGCAAAGCTCTAATCAATAAATACCTGCCGCTGGAAATTCCTCAGGACAGAGTTTCCTGCATAGCACTGCAGTATTAACTCTCTTGCACATGCAGCAAACTGGTAATGCATACATTACCGGTGGCTGCATGCGCGAGGGGGTTAATTCTTCTGAGATCATTACATCCTCCTACAAGGTATTCAGTCCTAAAATGGAACATTCTTCGGGCGATCATCAAAGAATGTCAAGCACCACTAATATATAACGGTTGTCCGCGCCGCTGCAAATCCGTGACAAGCCCTGCAGCAAAACAAGGACGCCAACATCATAGCCGTCTCTCATGCTTAAAACCTCGCTGAAATTGAACAGCCAAGATGTCCTGGTGCCATATAACTGAGTGCAAAAGCCGATCCTTCGCAGCAAGAGGCATAGATTCTCATGAGCCCCTGCAACTGCAGGGGCTCATGAGAGTCTATGCCTCTTCTAGACAGAATGGTTTGGGTGAAGGACCCACCGCTCAGAAGCTCTTAGGCAGGATCCGAGTCTGAGACAGTCCCCTTGGCATTTCCATCGCACTGGTTCAGTCTCCAGGCAGTCTATCTACCTACGATAAGGCCGTGTCAGAGACAGCGTTGACATAAAATACAACAAAAGCCAGTGGAGTAATTTGACAAGAAAGAAAGAGACACAGAGTTACAGCCCGGCCAAAGAGTTTATCATGGACCAGACTTTGGAGAGAGAGAGAGAGAGAGAGAGAGAGAGAGAGAGAGAGAGAGAGAGAGAGAGAGAGAGAGAGAGAGAGAGAGAGAGAGAGAGAGAGAAATGAAATGAAATGAAATGAAACTTTATTTTCCAAGGATAAAAGAATAGGTGCGCAGACCTGTTTTCATTCTTGTCCTTGCTACACACTACAAAACAAAATAACGTACATAAAATCACTCTCTTACCCACACACACACACCTTGTAGCCTAAAGGCGCCAAGCCAAGCCTGCACAACCCTCCATACACACACACACACACACACACACACACACACACACACACACACACACATACATACATACATACATACATACATACATACATACATACATATATATATATATATATATATATATATATATATATATATATATATATATATATATATATATATATATATATATATATATATATATATATATATATCATGTATTATGTAAACATACATTCTATCACTTAAACTATACTACAAAAATATCATAAAGAGTATAAAGGATTTTGTACATAAAACAAGCATACACATACACACTGACACATACACACTCGCGCGCGAGCGCAAGCACGTAGGGATGCGCGCGTGCACACACACACATACACTCGCAGACACACAGACAAACACACACACACATGCGATAGCGGCCTCCCCGCGCCAAAACCACGCGCAGCTAGCTGCTATAGTCTGCAGTAAAAGTAATGTATAGTGATCCCGCAATCATCGCGCGGGTCGACGCGAAGAAACTATAGCACTGGTACGCGGCGCGAGTGTTTATGACCACTGTGTCTATCGACGCAATCCCGTCTGGCCAGCCAAGTCCATGGGGTCATGGATATTACATAATGCGGCTTGCTGGAATGCCAGCGGTATATTACACGCGTCAGAGAGAGAGAGAGAGAGAGAGAGAGAGAGGAGACTGAGAGAGAGAGATGATCATCACAGTAAGCAGTACTTTACAGAGCAAAAATTAAAGCCGCAGTACACTTAATAAAAAGAAAAGAAGTACTCAAAGGAGAAAAAAAAACATCCTTAGAAAAGACAGATACAACACAATAAATAAATTGTGTTGTATCTGTCTTTTCTAAGCGTAACTTATTCTCCGTTGGGTACTTCTTTGCATTCTACACGCTTGGCAGTCACTTTTTTGGTCTGGATTGAATACACTTAATAATAACATGCCCGGATCCAGGGAGGCCGGGGGGGGGCCATGCCCGTCCCCCCCCCCCTGCAGAATCCAAATTTGTTAAAATGCTAGCGTGGTGGAGGCCTTTTGCATGAGGTGCAAGGTCAGTCCCAAACAAGACGTTGCCCCCTCCCCCCTCTGGAGCTAAGTGATCCGTCCCTGAATAATGATAATAGGGGCGGCTTAGTGACGTGATAATCCATGTCTCTTGCAGTCGGAAGAACTCTGAGCCTTATTTAAATCTTCGCCTCTTGCAAGATGAAAGGAACAAGAGAAAACGACCGGAATTCCCGGCGTTCCAGACCCTCGCCTGATGACAATATTATGCACTACGCGAACATCTGCAAGCTAGTCTTTATGACATGCCGAGGAAAAGCACACATCTAACTAATCAGTCAACCACATGCAAGAGGCATAAACCCTCATGAGCTTCATTGTGATCGGGAACGAGCTACACTGCCAAAGATATGGAAGCCACCATCCGTTACAAAATAAGGCGCAAAGAAGAGGCATTGAACCGGCTCATGGAGCCCCCGCGGCCGCGGGGGCTCCATGGGGTTCAATGCCTCTTCTTTGCGCCTTATATTGTATATCATAGTCACTATATTGTTCCTTGAACTTCCTACTCAGTCGCGGGGGCCTCATGAAGTCCGATGCCTCTTCTTTGCGCCTTATATTGTATATCATAGTCACTATATTGTTCCTTGAACTTCCTACTCAGTCGCGGGGGCCTCATGAAGTCCGATGCCTCTTCTTTGCGCCTTATATTGTATATCATAGTCACTATATTGTTCCTTGAACTTCCTACTCAGTCGCGGGGGCCTCATGAAGTCCGATGCCTCTTCTTTGCGCCTTATATTGTATATCATAGTCACTATATTGTTCCTTGAACTTCCTACTCAGTCGCGGGGGCCTCATGAAGTCCGATGCCTCTTCTTTGCGCCTTATATTGTATATCATAGTCACTATATTGTTCCTTGAACTTCCTACTCAGTCGCGGGGGCCTCATGAAGTCCGATGCCTCTTCTTGGGGCCGTACTGATTTAGTAAAAGGTATTCCCTGGACGGACAGAGAGACTCTTGTCATTGGCAGCGAAGCTCATTCCTAGTGCGAAAAGGTCTTCGGGCCGACGACGACCGCAGCTGGCTCGCGGCACGGTCGTGCGCGGGCCAACTGCGGCCGTCGTCGGCCCGAGGACCTGTTGCTATAGGGGTAAAACATTATTCCAGTACAGACATGCAGTAGCAGGTTATATGGGGAAAGAATGGGTTATTTGAGATCCGTTGTCGAGAGCATGGAAAAAGATATGGCCGGTAAGGTTTGCTAAGTATGGCGCAGTTGATGCTTTGCAATAATGCCTACGATCAAAAGAACTAACTAGATGAACCGAACGGAACTTAGTTACGTTATTATGGCTTACTTTGGGTTTTTTTTTTTATTTCTATGAGCCAAAAAAGATTTTCCGCCATTTTATGCATGTCGTTAATACAGTGGATATGGAAAATACTGAGGATAATATAAGTTATTGGTCGGTGGGGTTTGCTACACGGACCTTTGTAGACCTGAGGGAGGTCAAAGAAATCATTGTACCCCAAAGGCCGAAGGCCTGAGGGGTATAATGATTCCTTTGACCTCCCGAAGGCCTATAAGGGTCCGCGCAGCGAACCCCTCCGACCAACAACGTATTTGTTTTCATTCCTCCACTTATTTTCGTAAAAGAAATAAAGAAGACATCTTGCGACCTGGATCACGCCAGACATGACTGACGTCAAAGGAATATACATTTATACATAATAGACTTATGACGTAATTTAAAAGGTCATGACGTTGTCGTCTCCAGTACTGAGTGTGCTTGTTGTTTCGAACAACACTAGGTAACTTTGTACTTAGAACGTTTGGCAATCTTTTATAGAACAAAACTGGCATCCAAGATGCGTCATCGAGAGAGCTACAAAACGTCTTTGTTTTTGCTACAGGGTTTTTATATCACGGTCACGTGGCACGGTTTGCGCTAAAGTGACTGGTCGTGTGACGTAGGGAGGAAAACAATGAAGTTTATTCAATACAATTCAATTCAATTCAATTCAATTCAGTTCAGTTCAGTTCAATTCAATTCAATTCAATTCAATTCAGTTCAGTTCAGTTCAGTTCAGTTCAGTTCAATTCAATTCAATTCAGTTCAGTTCAGTTCAATTCAATTCAGTTCAATTCAATTCAGTTTAATTCAGATCAATTCAATTCAGTTCAAAAATGTGTAGTTTTCAAATCAGTTCATTTCAATTCAGTTCAATGCAATACCTGAATAAATTAGAACCAGAATAAGTTGCTTAACTAGCATGTATAAACTTGTATAACTTGTTATACCGAACTGTAAGCATACACGAACAAAGCAAAGCTAACAAGGATGTCTGCACAATGAAGATCACCCCTGCGACCGAGGAATCCATAACACGAACAAAAGTAGCATACACTGAATCCGGTTTTACGTTGCCCACGTTGTCTATAGGTTGTTACACTCGGCTGTATTAGATAAGGCACGCAAATACAATACAGTTTTGTGCGTCTATTTTCCTAATGGTCTGCAAGAATAGAGTGTGTTTATTCGAACAGAAAATGCCAACTCTGTGACCCAGGCACTCTGACTCACGACCTATAATCTCTTGCGATTTCTCTATCAATAGAATACAAGTAGACCCTTTAAACTCGAAGATCCCCTCTATTGAATGTTATAGAGATGAAAAGTGAACCCTTTCAAGCAAGCAAGAGGCCGGCAAAGATTCTCATGAGCTACTGCGACAGCAGTGGCTCATGAGAATCTATGCCTCTTGCAGATTTTCGGGCACCTCACATCAGGCAGTGTCTCTTCTTTAACCATTACATCCTGAGGCTGATTTTTTTTAATTTGTTTTTTGGTCCTATGAAGGGCTACATTACAGATTAGGAGATAAGATCAACTGTTTTAGTTCAAGGGTGGTGCCAGAATAGCTTGGCGCCTCAAGCGCCAAGCTATTCTGGCACCACCCTTGAACTATCAGTCAAATTTATTTCAAGCAATGGGTGTATCAGAATGATAAGGGTTAATACTGCCTGCCATTGCAGCCAAATCTGGCACGATAGAAAATGCCCAGCAACCATCGTTTTTACACAGAAAGTGTATCTCTAAACTGCCGTCCACAATAAAACTGATAGCGAAGGGAATCGGACACAAACTGATAATGTCGTGTTCTTAAATCTGCAAGGCATTTTGTACCCCTAAGCTTTGAACAAGGCGATATTGTTTTTCTTCATTCTGTCCTCAAAGGCATTGTTCAATAAATGAACAAAAACACATCCAAAACCATAGGCATTATTCAGAGTCTGAAAGACAATACAGCCAATACTAAGTACTTTCAGTGCACTGCGCACTGTATCTAGATTTAAATTTTCATATAATTAGAGCAGCAAAGTCTAGGACATGTTATTACACTCCCACAGGCATCTTCACACAACGTAGTTATTAACCCTTTGGCTGTCGGTAGCGGGTTTTCGGTTGCGATGATTCCTGCAGTGAATCATCGCGACAAAAACCGCCACCATCAGCCAAAGGTTTAATTTATTGTGTGAATAAATGGGACGCTGTTCCTTTCTTAGCCTGATGAAGACTCATAGTGTAATGCAAGCATAATACGAAAAGTTAACACATGCGGCAACAAGCTGGGACACAAATGTAAGTGTGTCAAAGTGCACACCTTACCGTACAATATGCCTCTGGTGTCGTCCACTATTTAAAGATAATTTCCTCGAAAACAATGCCACTGTATTTTACATACAATCATATCACATACGGCGCTGTGAAGCTATGAATGACCACACGCAGAACTGACTCCATTCGGTGACTGTGTGTCAAACTGGGTGTTTCCTCATTCCGTAACGTGTCCCCACTTCCTTCACCGTATCCAGTTACGGTGTGTCCCCAACCATTGGCCCGGGTTGCAATACTGGGACACAGGCCACTAAAACAATCCCCAAACCATAATCCTGTCCACTGACAACTATGCAAAGGCCGTCGGGCCCATGACGGCCGCAGTGCGGGGCCCGCGCACGGCTGTGCGCGCGCCCACTGCGGCCGTCGTGGGCTCGAAGACGTTTTGCTGCATGGGTATAGATTCTCATGGGTTCTTTCAGCGGATTCCTCACAGCAAGTCACATAATCTCATGAGCTACTGCAGCCAACAAGCCAGTCCCCACCATTGATCACAATAATTTATTTGCCACACGGCCCTGCTAACACAAATTTCCAAGCAATTACCTTTTCCGTCTGCAAGAACAGATTCTCAAACGTTTGAGTATTTCTCATTTTTGACAGCATGGGGTATGGATCCAAATAAGCTGCTGGGGCACACACGAATATATTTCTGTAGCCGTCAGTCGAAAACTGAATCATAATAATAATAATACCGTTATTATATAGGCGCTTTTTCTCAATTTTTGGGTGAATCGACTCAAAGCGCCGCGAACTGAAACCCAACACGCACACTCACGTAACAGACACGGAATCGACATTTACATGCACAGACAGAGGGAGTCAGTACTCCGGGTTAAAGTCTTCGACTGAAAAAAATATGTTAACCTTTTAGTTGTCGGTAGCGCTTTTTGTCGCGATGCTTCCTGTAGGATTCATAATACTAACGGCAAAAAGCTCTACCGATAGCAAAAGAGTGCTACAAACTAATACTGGCATCCTTCCTCGCACCAAGTGGGGCTCATGAAAACCGATGCCCCTTGCAAGCGTTCACTCAGCCAGATTGACATTCTCAGAAAGAGGGAGTCCCCTAAGTTGAAGTAAACGACTGGAAAAGGTGAAAGTATTTGCATCACTCCACATGTGGGAAGTCCTATACCACGTTTCCATCGGCGTCACGTTGTCCACAATGACTTACACTTCACAACGAACTAATACCCTCACTATGAGGAACGGCTGCAGCTGAGTCTTGGTAAGCGAGAGGCGTAGATCCCCGTAGATCCAGCTGCGGACGGAGGCGCTCATCAGACTCTGCACCTCGTTCAGATGGAAAGGGCTTAACCCAGGGACTGAACATCGACTTTTGCACTCTCTGTATATCCCGCGACAAAAACATGGACGCTGAAATCTAACCGTTACACTTCGACCACCCCCTTCCAACTGAGGACCAGTAGCGCCATCTGCCAGGAACTGCCAATAAGAGGTGTAAATTCTCATGAGCTCCTCACGGCTCTCCAGTACACAAAAGGCTATCGGACCGAAGTCGGCCGCAGTGGGCCTGCGTAGGACAAGAGACATAAATCCTCATGAGCCCCCGCGTTTGCGGGGGCTCATGTGGATTTATGTCTCTTGTTGTGCGCGGGCCCACTTGTATAGTGCCAGTGGGACGTTAAATTGGAGATAATGAATGAATGCGGGCCCACTGCGGCCGACTTGGGCCCGAGAGCCTTTTTGCGTACTGGGTCAGTGCGGTTGCATGTTCATGAGCATCTTTCCGTCTTGCAGAAGGACGGTTGGAGCGACAGTTGTCAAGCTACACACACAAAGGACCATTGTCCTGTCAAAGACGTCGCCTCTTCTGTGGAAACCGAGGTCCTTCCGGTCAACCCATTTAGTTCTGACACACAACAACAAGAGCTGGACTGACCATGCTAGTTCAAGGGTGTGCCGAACCTCGGGCCCACTGCGGCCGTCGTGGGCTCGAAGGCGTTTTGCTACTGGGAGCTTAGAGGAGCCGTAGCTATTCTGGCGCCACTAGTGAACTATCATAGAGTTTTCTGAAAGACGTGACTCCTGCTGCCTCTTTATGCCATTATTATTGGCCAGGGGCCGAAACTTAAAGCCGATTCTGTTCAGTCTTGAAATTGTCGAAGTTGTTGTGTTTCTGTTGTGTCTGAGAGAAGAACGAAGAGGTCACGTGATCATCGTTGGACAGTTTGGTGTTCTGTCAGCAGAGGCAGAGGTTTTATGACAGGTACATCATTTAGAAAGAATTATTTTTCAATTATGTGAGGCTCCTTCAGCTCACTCTTTGTGGGGATTTAGCACGGTGGTATTATTATTATTGTTATTATTATTATTAGTAGTAGTAGTAGTAGTAGTAGTAGTAGAGTATATTATTATTATTATTATTATTATTATTAGCAGTAGTAGAAGTATATTATTATTATTATTATTATTATTATTATTATTATTATTATTATATTATTATTGTTCTTGTTGCTCTTTCAGCTTACTCTTTGTGGGGATTTAGCAAGTGGTGCTATTATTATTATTATCATCATCATCATCATTATTATCATCATTATTATTATCATTGTTTTTGTTCTTGTTGCTTTTGTTCTTGGTAACTGCAGGCCCAACCACTGTTCTTGTTGTTCTGGTTATTTTGTTGCTGTTACTAGTAAAGTAGTATTCAGCATGAAGAGAATGTCACTAATTGACTGATATGGACACTTGCTTTGCCAAAGGCTAGACATGTTATGAGCCAAATAGTTCGAACACACGTGCGTGCGTGCGTGCGTGCGTGTGTGTATGCGTGTGACTGTGTGATCTTTATGATAGCATTCCGTTTTACAGTTAAAGGAAGAAAAAAACATTTCATGCACCTAAAAAAAATGCCAGTCAACCACAACCAATAAAACTGAAGTATACTTGCATTCCACAGCCAAGTTTGGCCATAAAACATGCCCATAAATTCTCTATCACCCAACTGCAAGAGGCATAGATCCTCATGAGCCCCCGCAATTGCGGGGGCTCATGAGGATCTATGCCTCTTGCTTACGCAAACTTTCAAACCCTGACGTTTGAACGACAGCTTTAACGAGCTTACGGCTGTGACAGGCAAGCTAGAAGGGGGAGAAAGACACAGTGGCCTAAATCCTTACGTTGCTAAAACCAGAACTGAATAGAAATATTGTTTTTACGTATCTGCCAAAACATTGTTTAACCCGTTCAGTGCCGAGAAAATTTTGAACAAAACCCAAATGCAAGAGCTATAGACCCTCATGAGCCCCAGCAGTTGCGGGGGCCCATGAGGATCTATGCCTCTTGCTGACACCACTTTGAATCCATGCTCCTGAGACATCTAGGTTTTCTTGGTGTTGAATTAACCAACATAATCTAAGTCAACTGGCCCTGAACGGGTTATTGCAAGGAACGCTACAATGACGAGCGAAAAAAGTCAGACATTTTTTGCAAGGAACGCTACAATGTCCAGCAAAAGAAAAAAGACATTTTTTTTGCAAGGAACGCTACACAATGACGAGCGAAAGAAATGAGACTTTTTTGTTGTTGCAAGGAACGCTACGATGACGAGCGAAAGATGTGAGACATTTTTTTTTTTTTTGCAAGGAACGCTACAATCACAAGCGAAAGAAATGAGACTTTTTTTTTGCAAGGAACGCTACAATGGCAAGCGAAAGAGACATTTTTTGGGGCAAGGAACGCTACAATGACGAGCCGAAAGAAATGAGAAATTTTTTGGGAATCATCGGAAACACTTTTATGTTTCCGATGATTCCCAAAATGTCTCATTTCTTTAGTGTTTCCGATGATTCTAAAAATGTCGCATTTCTTTTGCTCGTCAGTATCTCTCTGCAAAAAACACTTTTTAGCGTAAGAAAAGATAGTGGTCTGCGGTTTTCCTGACACTAAACAGTGTTTTATCAGAGACGTAGATTCAAAAGCGCCTACTTCCTTCTCAGTTTCAAGACGGCACGACACAAAAATGCTGGCGTGTTTTAGGAAACTTATTTAAACCCCTCGCCGCCAATGATCACGAGCTGCGCGTCAGAAACGACTGTACGTTGACCGACATTCGCGTGATGAACACATGTACACGGGACACAATCAGGCATCCAGAACATAGGACTAACAAGAGACATAAATCCTCATGAGCCCCCGCGAATGCGGGGGCTCATGAGGGTTTATGTCTCTTGCAGCTGAGTTGCGTTCATCTTTCCCTGGTAGTTAAGGGGTTAATTCCGGGGAGATGCCAATAAACCATAAGTCTATTGCTATCATAGTAACAGACTTGTGTATAAACTAATTCATTTGTATAAAATGGATTCAAACACGTGAGACTCACATCGTTGTTCGTTGCACGTCGAGTTACATTTTATCCTATGCGATGGATGGGCAATAAAGGAGGAAAGTATACGCTTCCTTTCAACTCTCTCCACTTTCGCACCAGTTAGCAAAAGGCCCACGGACCGACGTCGTCCCGAGGACATTTTGCCCCTTGGGACAGTAGCGATGCTTGCCTCCCACAAAACTAGAACACTGGTCTGGAGCAAATTGTGCTCATTTCTTACACGCGTACTGTATTGACCGAAAAAACGTTCGTCGGTATTGCATTTACCTAGAGACGAAAACTATTTTGCGAAACGTGTCATCATAGAGGGAATGGGGGCGTAAAATAACGCCCCGCGGCCCGCTTGTTTAGAGAAGAAAAGAAAAGATTGACTCAGTCGGCCTAATTGTCCCTCTTTTGGGCTCATCCGCTCAGAAACTCTTTTTATCCTGCTTTAGGCGTTTACAAAAGACGGGCAAAATGTCCGCTATTTGGATTCCTCCGCACACAAGTAGTCACCTTCCTTTATCTGCAAGAGGCATAGATCCTTATCAGCCCCTGCATTTTGCATGGGCACATGAGTATCTATGTCTCTTGCTGGCGAGAACTGATGTAGTTTGCGTCAGTGTTCCTATGACAGATGAGATAACTGAAGTTTTAGTGGAAATCTTGTGAGCAAGCTCTATTGGCTAAGGTTTGGGATTTCAGTGACTTTGCAGCAAGATCCATTGTCAAACACAAACACACGATAGTGACCGAGCGAAACAGTGGATTGTTCTGTTTAGTCTGTCGTTCAAAGTTAGAGGATGATTCCATAGGTACTAGTGAGTAGAGTCAATGTCCACAAAAAGTGAAAGGATTAACCCGTTCAGTGCCGAGAAAATCTGAACACCACCCAACTGCAAGAGGCATAGATCCTCATGAGCCCCCGCGACGCGGGGGCTCATGAGGATCTATGGCTCTTGCTGACACCATTTTGGATCCATGTTTCTCGGACTTCTAGCGTTTTTTTTTAGTCTTGCATTAACCAAGATTGCGTCTGGCACTGTACGGGTTAAGTTATGAACATGACTTCGTATCATCACGGCGTGGAATGTTTCTCTCTTCTGTTTTATATTGTCAAACTATAATAAACCCCTCTGCCACCCAAAAAAAACCCCACCCTTCCCTCACCCCCCTCCCACATACACGCACACACACACACACGTTCTTCTTCATGTTTCTTAAAGATTCCCACGACTCCGATTTGCAGTCACGCACTGTCGGTGTATGTAATGTGCCATTAGGCGGAATTGGTGTGATGTTTTGTGCGGCTAGTGTTTTCAAGTTTGTCGCCGTACTGCTGAATAAAACGCTGAGTCACGCGATCAGATGGCGACAAGAGAAACTGGCAGCAATAAAAAAAAATGAAACCAGAAACCACAACGGAAAACTATGACATACAGAAAGGTAGAAAATTACATTGCACCTGCGCATTTGTCAGACCAGATGTAATTATTTTTAAAAAAGGACTTGACGGACAACCTTGTCAAAGTCAGTGCCCGAGCAGTAGTTCCACAGGCACGGGATGAATCGTTGCGAAATCAGTCACCTCTATAACAAGCGCAATAGTAGTAGTCAGTAGACATCGAAATATGCTATTTCCTACTACCCTGTAACAAAGGTGGTCGATGAACATGCAGCAGGGATACCATGTTTTGAAAACCATGCTCGCCAGGTCAACAAACACACGTCTACCCATCATGATCTACTGACAGACATGATTGTTATAAAGTAGTCAGATGGATTAGCGCGGCTGACGCAGAATAGATGGTCATATGCTGGTAAACAACTTTCTCTCTCTCTCTCTCTCTCTCTCTCTCTCTCTCTCTCTCTCTCTCTCTCTCTCTCTCTCTCTCTCTCTCTCTCTCTCTCTCTCTTCCCCACCACCACCACCCCCTTCCAACACTCTCTCCCTCCACTACCCCCCCCCCCCACCACCCCTTTTCCAAATGACAGCGTACTTTCAAAGCACACTTTCTCACCTTACTCTTCAAACGGACTGTTAAACGCGTGCTTACATGGGGACAGTGGACACGACTGGACAGGACGGACAGGCAAAGCCAAAATAGCTTGACCTCAAGCCCGGCGTACTGTCATAATGAACCCGTGGGCGTCACTCGCATGAGTGCTGTTATCCTGCACAAGCCACTACGCAAGGGGCTCCGCGATAGTGGCTTGCGCAGGAATCTATTTCACTCGTGCCATTGAGACTGGACTACCGAGGCCTAGGCTTGTACGTTTCTCGACCAAGCGCGATATTTGTTGCCTTCAGGGTGCGCAAACTAACTCTTCTTTTATTTGTGGTGGTTTGAAGTCTAAAACCGATGTCAAAACGTCTGCAAGAGGCATAGATTCTCATGAGCCCCTGCTGTCGCATGGGCTCATGAGAATCTATCTTGCTGCCTGAGGTCAGCTGCCCGTCAGTTACTTCTCAAGCGGATAACTGGGCAGAATCCAAACCTTGTGACAAAATGTCAAGATGTCTCTTTAATTGTAAGTCCACAGCAGGCGAACATAGCTGTGGTTAGTACGGTGCAAAAAAAGTGTGAAGACGACCTTTAACGCATTCCCCCTTAACACATTCCCCTTTAACACGTTTCCCTATATCCCTTTTAATACATTCCCCTTTAATACTAAGAACCTTATAACACATTCGCCTTTAATATATTCCCTGAAACACATTTCCCCTTTAATGCATTACCCTTTAACACTTTTCCCCTTTAACGCATCCCCCTCAACACATTCCCCTTCAACACATTTCCCTTTAACAAGATCTTTATGCACTGCGTTTAAGACATTCCCCTTTAACACATTCCCCTCAACACATTCCCCTTCAACACACTCACCACATTTGCATTTAACACATTCCCCTTTAACAGATTCCCTTTAACACATTCCCCTCAACACATTCCCCTTCAACACATTCACCACTAATACATTTGCATTTAACACATTCCCCTTTAACAGATTCCCTTTAACACATTCCCCTTCAACACATTCACCATTAATACATGTCCAGTTAACACATTCCCCTTTAACAGATTCCCTTTAAAACATTCCCCTTCAACACATTCACCATTTATACATTTCCAGGTAACAGATTCCACTTTAACACAGTTCCTTCTCCTTTAGCAAGTGACGTTCCTCTTTGACTCAATCAAAACGTACCTTAAGACATGCGTCATAAAACCGCGTAACCGAATCAGTGCAGCACGTCCCGAGGATCTTTGCTTGCTGGGGGAATGAGCTACCAATCGATAAAACCAATATGACAGGCAAATGCATGAAAGTTTAGTGCACTTGATGAACAAAATAAAAATAAAAAATCGTCCAAATATGCACAGTAGTTCCAAACAAGTAGGGGTGATATTATTTCTGTCAATAAACTGCGAACTCCGCCGTTTTCAACACTTTAGCAACATCAACAAAACTAATCCCATCAAAACAAGCCACGGAAATGATTGATGACTCGGGCACTAAATCAAGTATGTGCCTTAAAACAGTTCGCTTAAGCGGCTATGCCGCGCACGGCAGGGCAAAATTACTCATCACTCCTGTGCGTGTATGTCAATGCGTGGTGGCGTCACGTACACATTCAACCTCAGTGAGCTACACTATACCGAGGATAAGTACGCGTGTTGGTCTGTGATTTTGAACCTTTCGGCTCTAAACCACGAGGTTTAAAATATCACAAAACAGCACACGAAATATTACGACTGACCTACAAAAATGTCGAACTGCTGGAAATTGTTTTGCAATTTTGGCAGCGTTGATTGACATATATAGTGTTGAAAGCTTAAACCCATTTAACCGCACGACCGCATGTTTTCCCCAACATTTGGAGGTATCACTTAATGACTATAATAATTATGTACCAGTTGCAGGAGATGATGCACCGACCATGATAATTCAAGGGCAGTGCCAGATTAGCTTGGCGCCGTCAGGCGCCAAGCTAATCTGGCACTACCTTGAATTTTCATGGTCGATCCATCGCCTGCTCTAGTGTGTTGGAGATAAAGGGTTAAGGTCGGAGTGACAAAAGTACGCAACGTTCTACGTACTGACTGTTCATGGCGTTATGCCCATGAACAGTCAGTTGACATAAAAGTAGCCTACCTTCTGCGGCCGGCCACTCCTGAATCCTTGGACCGAGGCTGGCCAGAGGACCTTTTGCTTACTGGGTATATGCCCAGTAAACATAACCTCCTCAGGCAAGCGTCGGCCCAGGGACCTGTCGCTGACAGGCTAATCATTTACTCTGGGTGTAACCACCCACATCTGACAAATTCTACAAGTTGAAACGAGTGCATTAAAATGTTTTCAAGACAAACAAAACTCCCCCTAGCGAGGAAGAGCTCACAAAAAGGCCGGTATTAAAAGAATGTTTGACAAAAGGCGAACAGCCGGTTGTAGGCATCGGGTGATTCACACTGACGACAGAAGTACATTTACGACATGTTTAAAGGTTATTTTTGGACGAGCCAGTCGTGTTTCAAAGAGACACCGTTACTCGAACTAGTTTTTTCAACCTATTAATTGATACACTGTTCAAGAGTTTGGGTACGCACTTTTAGTTCATTCAGCCACGACAGCCGACGATAACAAGATATGAATCAAGCATGATAGTTTAAGGGGCGTGTGCGTTGCGACCCTACAACTCAATGTGTTAATGAGTATTTGTAAAACCTACCCGATTTAGTGGTCAAGTGTTTGTGTTTTACGGCGTTCGAAATTCTTCTCATGTGCATGAAAAGACAAGAAGAAGCATTAAACACATGAGGAACTACGAGTATATAACTATTTAGGAGCTACCCTCCAGATCTTAGTTGTGCTTGTCTGTGATTTTGGCCCCTATGGCTTCCAGCTGCAAACTCCAAAATCACAGACATACATAAGATAGTGGACTAGACGGTGGAGCTGGGAAACGCATTTAACCTTTCATGTTAGAAGTACTTTTTAACCCTCTCCGTGTCGGTAGCGGTTTTCAGTCACAACCTATCGACACGCAAATCGTTAAACTGTGTGTGTTATATTCGACTAGTTTGCGGCCGTTGTGACATTTGTTAACGCAATTCAAGATGTCGTTTCATGGAATCATGATTAGCCCACACTGGAGATTAACCCTTTGACTGTCGGTAGCGTGTCTGGTCGAGGTGATTCCTGCAGGAATCACCTCAACCAGACAGGCTACCGACAGCCAGTGGGTTAATTCCTGCTATGCTGCATAAGTCCTGCTGTTACATGATGATCCTGACCCCACGTGACCTTTGAAGTCACCAGAGTATATGTCTCTAGGCGTATGTGCGCACGCACCTGTAATTAGCTAAACCGGCGTGAGAAATCGCACTGGCAGACAAAAGGGAGAGGGAACATGGCCGTGGAAAGGGCACGGGTGCATTGGGTTTTTGTTGTTTTTTTCTTTTGGGGGGGAGCGGGGTGGGTGGGGTGGGTGGGGTGGAGGGGATAGTTCAGTTGGGGGGATATGGGACGGTCTGAAGTTGATGACAGTTCCTGATACCACATGCACTAGACTTGATAATCGTCAGTAGAAAGGTGGGAACAGAAGTGTGTGTGTGTGTGTGTGTGTGTGTGTGTGTGTAGGTGTGCGTTTGGGGAGGGAGGGGGGGGGGAGGGGCGGAGAAGATCAATATTTCGGTTCCAGTGACCATAGAGCTACACTAGACCTACATTTTTATGTATGAAAAAATGACGTGGCCTCTTCAGGTTTACCACTACAGCGAAATGCTTCCTGTTATAATAGCCCCCACCCCCCTTTCCTTTTCCAAGCTAGTATTATTCCCGCCTTTGCGAAAAACGTTCATTCTCACATGTATCTCTTGCCGGTAAGCCATCATAAATTATTCCATATTATTATGTGCAAGAGTCATAGATTTTCATGAGCCCACGCAACCGCAGGGCCTCATGAGAATCTATGTTTCTCACACGCCTGTTTATTTACGCCTCTGATCGTGATATTGAAAGAAGTTATATCGAGGTTTACAGCTTGTGATAGCTGACGAGCTATCATCACAACCCAGGTAAGCAATGGTCCTCGGGCCGACGTCGACTGCAGTGGGCCCGCGCACGTCCGTGCGCGGGCCAACCGCTGCAGCCGATGTCGGCCCGAGGACCTTTGCCCCATGACTTCACCGTCGGCCCGACGACCTTTTTGCTGAATGGGAAGTTTTGATAGCGGACAGGGCAAGTTGGCCCTGTGATTGTACACCTGGCGTGTGCCGCGTCACCCAGCGGTAGTCGACAAAGGGAACAAACACAGGAATCGGAAACAACCTTTTCATGTCAAAACCGGCGCCGGCCAACGAAAAAGCGACGAAAGATGGGGGAACTCGGGGTAGCTCAAGCAAGCAGACAGGGAAGCGGAGTCTGTGGCCCTGTGAACACTGTGAAGGGAAAAAGACAAGTCCGGTGTTTGGGGAAATCAAGGTCTTCCATTGTAATACAATGAAATAAAGCTTTCAACAAATAAACACGGGCATACTGCCTTTTTACCTTCACTAGGCAAGAACATGAGAGAGAGAGAGAGAGAGAGAGAGAGAGAGAGAGAGAGAGAGAGAGAGAGAGAGAGAGAGAGAGAGAGAGAGAGAGAGAGAGAGGTGCATTTGTTTATGTCACAGGCTTATCACTGGAACCTTAGCGCTTGACAAACAAAAAAAATAACTAATTTACCACCAATATCTTACAGAAGAAGATGGATCTATCATATTTCACGGTTAGTGCCAGATTAGTTCGGCGCCATTAGGCGCCAAGTTAATCTGGCAACTTGAATTATCATGGTCGGTTCATCTCTTGCAACTGGTATACATACAGTCGTTGGATGACACCTCCAAAGTTTGGGAAATACGACCGTGGGGTTACACGGTCTGTGACTTGATTACGTTGGCTGTGTGCCCATGCTCAAATCTTTAGTATCGGTGTACGCCGTGTTTAGCAGACGCTTGTAAAACCTGTCACCCACATTTGACCCTGACTGCAGCAGGGGTACGAAAAGTCCTCACGACATTGGGTGCGATAATGATCAAAGCACATCCTTCCCCAGGTCTATTTCAGACTGTTCCTCGGCAAACCACTTGCCCGGTGTAGATTTCATCTTCCTCCACACACACACACACGCACACGCACACACACACACACGGGCACACACGGGCACACACATACACACACACACACACACACACACACACATTTTCTGTCAGAAAATCAGCCCATGCATGCTGTAGAGCCACACGAGAAGATAAATTATCTGCCGTATGGAGGCAACAGACAGCCCATTTTTATGATGAAAGCGAGATTGTCTGTGTATTACAATGTATTGCAATGAAAATCTTCTTGTATTTTGCCTTCGCAGAGCACAACACACAATTATATGCCACCTATCGTCAATCTATTTCTTTTCATGTAACCGTTTACGTCAAGCGTGGGCGTTTTCACTCGAGCCCCGGCGCAACAATTTTTTTCACTGGAATGCGGATCTGGGTGTTAGCAAACTTTGAACTTCAAACGTTTTTACGAGTTCTGCCCTTCACATTCATTTCTTACGGAAACCGATACATGCACGAAGGCTTGCAATAGAGATACACCCCGGAGGGGAGTATCTCTATTGCAAGCCTTAGTACGTGTATCGTTTCCATAAGAAATGCTCCGGGGAGTATCTATGGCAAGCGTTCGTGCATGAATCGTTTCCAGGAGAAATGTTTCTGGAAAACTTTTGAAAGCTCCACCATCTTGTGAGCTGCCTAATTTTCACACTCCAGACGCGCTTGCCAACTGGCCGAGAAAAAAAATCAAAAAGAGGAGTTAGGGTACGTGTGTGCGTGTGGTGGGGTGTCCAAACTCCAAAAGGGACTTTTTTGACCGGGGGAAGGGGGTGGAACACAGGAGGGGAGTCCGGAACCCTTGCCCACCACCCCCACCCCCCACCCATCACCCCCAGATCCGTCTCTGATGAACAAAATGAGTCTAAGAAAACATATCTTGCATGATTGTACAACCATGCTGACTAAGGGACACGCGGAGTGGTGGCACAGGTTTAACTCTTTCGAGAGGTGCCGCAGTCGGATTCGCGGCTTTCCAGACGTGACAAGTCTCGAATGTGTTAATCAGTCTTCGCTGTAAAGAAACTCAGGCACTCAAAGAACACAGGGTGAACACCCATTACTTCCTCTGGCAAGAAAACTGACATAGACTAATTTTTCAAGAAGATGTAGCCTGCGAAGCTCATGAGGATCTATGCCTCTTGCATCTGGATTTTGTGGCTGCAGGAAACACCTGATACCGTGATATTGAATACCTGAGGCTCATGGCACGACTGGGCGTGACAACAGGTGTCATATCGCCGATTTTTTTATGGAACATTTCACAAAGTCCGACAAACTCAGTTTTAAAACATTAAATCCTGAGGCTGATTTTTTTCCAATGCGTGTATAATATTGTCCTGTGAAGGCTACATTACAACCAAAGGACAGATCAACCATTCGAGTTCATGGGTGGTGACAGAATAGCTTGGCGCCTTAAGGTGCGAAGCTATTCTGGCACTATCCTTGAACTATCAACGTAAAATCTATTCATGCAATAGTGCTTCAGGGTGGAAAGGGTTAATGAAGAATAACCATGTTAGATTTAGAATAGCTAAACTGAACATCTGTGTCCGTCATTAAACAAGTGTAAGTGAAAAGTTACATCATTGTAAATTTATGGACGTGAAATACTGTGTGCGTTACAATACAAACAAAAAAGAGGAGCCTACGCAATAACAGTCCGTGTACACACACACACACACACACACACACACACAGCATCTATTCGCAAAAAGTAATACCAAAGACGCTGTACGGGAACTAGGCGCAGCTACTATACAGTATCCATGATAATAACAAGGTAGCTGAGCGTGTGTTCTCTCTTAACCCTTTTCACCCTGATACAAGTATTGCTTGAAATAAATTTGACTATGGTGGTTCAAGGGTGGTGTCAGAATAGCTTGGCGCCTGGGGCGCCAAGCTATTCTCGCACCACCCTTGAACAAAAACGTTTGATCTGTCTCCTAATCTGTAATGTAGCCCTCGTAGGACAATAAGCATTTTTTGTTTAATCTACCTCATGATGTAATGGGTAAAACACTCCATCTGAAGCCATGCGCTCAACGTGTAAGTATCTATAAACCAAACCGCTTCGTCTTATTGAATTGTTAATATGTCGTCACTCTTAATGTGCAAACACCACGGTAGAAACACCTTGATCGAACGTAAGGGCGCGGCGCGGCCAGTTAGTGGCCATCATGATTAATGGTCAGTCGTGACCCGTCATGTAACACTAGTTCCGGTCTGAGGGCTTGCCCCTTTTAATATCCGATGTTTAGTGCGTGCTGGCCTGTGATTTTGGACCTTACGGCTTTCAGTTTTCAGCCGTAAGGTCCGAAATCACAGACCAGCACGCTAAAGATCCCCGGCTGCGTTAAACCGGCTCCTCCGGATGTGTGACAGGGTCCATACCGCGGTCACTGACTGACTACGTCAGTGGAACACTAAACTGACGTATGATCAGTCATATCACGCGCCAGCTTCGAGAGCATGAATGAAATATGGGGGCTGGTCAGTGGTTCTGGACCTTACGCTTTCACCCGTAGGTCCATAATCACAGACCAGCACACAGAGACGTATCAAGCGGTACGGTTCAGACCAACGTCGACAAATAACATTAATACCGGACGATGCGAACTAATGGGACAAACAGTGCCAACATGTATGGCTGGACAGGACTAGAGCTTTGATAATATGCAGTCAAGTTCTTTTTCAGAGCGGGGATGGCAAAGCGATTTCATTTAACACATTCTGACCCAGGACCGAAATCTTCAAATCTTGAAGTTGCCCTTTATTACAATTCCACAGACAGATCGAGCATGATAGTTCAAGGGCGGTGCCAGAATAGCTTGGCACCTATGGGCGCCAAGCTATTCTGGCACCACCTTTGAACTATCATGCTCGATCCATGTCTTGCTGTGGTGTGTCGGGGCTGAATGAGTTCAATGCAAGTATAATGCTCCAGTCCAATTTGAGCTGCCCCTATGTCGGATAAGTTTTTTGACTTTACTGCCTTCCCAGAGGTCGTGCAACGGCGCCGTCCACGCTACGGTATGCGAAGGCTGTAGAGACTGAGTAATCAATACGTGCTAAACAGCACATACAGCAAGACATGTGTACATGCTATAGTAATCACAGGTATAGTAATCACTGCCTGTGCCGAACCCACACCTGGCTGTAACCGTGTTTAACAATCACAATCCTACGCCACACGCCAGATGTCAGTTGCACAAAGGTAGCGTAGGAACCCGTTAAAGTCAGGCATGGCTAGGGCCATACTTCGTCTGGACATGGGAAAACCGTCTCAAGACCAAACAGTCTTCATCAGCATTTGACTTCGCGTCATAGAAACGCATCCCCCCTTCTCCCCCCACAAAGACCCCGCCCCCCATCCCCCACCCCCAACGCCGCGGCCTCCGGTCATTTAATCCATTTAACCGCACGGCCGCATTTAATATGTACCACTGACCATGATAATTCAAGGTTAGTGCCAGATTAGCGTGGTGCCTGAAGGCGCCAAGCTAATCTGGCACTAACCTTGAATTATCATGGTCGATACATCTCCTACTGTAGGGCGCTGGGGTAGTTTTCTAAAAGATGGGAAGTACTTCCTACGTAAACCATCCTACGGCACTGTCAAACGTCAGTGACGGGCACATTTATGACGTTGCGGTCCACTAATAAAACTCTTCTTTTGCAAGGGGTTCAGAGCAAAAACGAAACAGGAGAAAAAGTAGGCACTGTCAAAAAGAAGACATACCTGCTTGAACAAAACGCCAGTGTGGGTACTTCCTACACACCTATGTTGTTGTTTTCCTCGGACTTCGCACGGACAGTTAACAAACTGCGCAAGTTTAAAATGTAAACGACCACTCTGTCAATTCAATATCCCCAGTGGTCAGGAATCTAGCTCGAATCCTCCATGGTAGCCAAGCAGCCATGCCTCCAGCGACGATACTTGAGCACAATTGAGACTACAGATAACACCACTATATTCAGCGTACAATCTTTCAGTCAAGTCCTCTCATCTGCAAAAGGCATACATTCTCATGAGCCCCTGCGATAGCAGGGGCTCATGAGAATCTATACCTTTTGCTTGGCAATGATCTGGCCCATTTACGTCTCTATTCATCTGGTGGTGACGGACATCAGGGTCTAAATAAAGAGGCGACGTTTCTGCATAAACCCAAACAGTGCACGATTTCAAAAGCTCCTTTATCAGTGGCAGCGGTTTCGTCACATTCCTGTGCTTTTTCAAAAAAAAATCTCTCTCTCTCTCTCTCTCTCTCTCTCTCTCTCTCTCTCTCTCTCTCTCTCTCTCTCTCTCTCTCTCTCTCTCTCTCTCTCTCTCTCTCTCGTAATGTAATGTTAATGTGAACGGTATTACAACGTGACTCACTCCACCATTCTGCTCCATCAATGTCACAGGATTTTGAGGTGAGGGCAAGGGAAGACATCTCAAATTGGCTTGTGACGTCTCTCAACATCTACCACATCTCACAGCTCTCATTACGTCAGTAGTCGGAATATTTCTTCTGCACTTGACCCCCGAAAAATCTCATCGACAAAAGTTGCTGCAGTAGCCTGATGTACGGCTCTATCGTTTCGCTCAATTAGAACGAATCAGGGTGAATCTTAATGACATTCTAACGACATTTCACTTGAGATACGTGGATCACAAGTCAAGGGTAGGGCTTGATTAGCAGACAAGATCGAGCGAATAGGTCACTAAAAGAGTAGTGCCTGATTATCTGTCAAGCTTTTCAGCTCATCAGGGCCTAACTTTGTACTACCATAGTCGATCCACCGC
Organism: Semisulcospira habei; assembly: GCA_036245525.1. Classification (NCBI taxonomy): domain Eukaryota; kingdom Metazoa; phylum Mollusca; class Gastropoda; family Semisulcospiridae; genus Semisulcospira; species Semisulcospira habei. The sequence goes on along the minus strand of BTPG01000001.1, from coordinate 26,192,254 downwards.
CTGCTGTAGTAACTATGTTCGCCGAATTTATTTTTCTGCGCTTGTAAAAATGTCACCATCCGGTTTCAAGCAGCACCTTTCCGCCCCCTCCCTCCACCCCCACCCCCCCCCCCCCACGGCCTCCCTCCCCCCCCCCCCCCCACGGCCTCCCTCCCCGGCCCTCTCTCCGCGCCACCCTACCTCTTCACGTTTAACCTTTTGGCTGTCGGTAGCGCTTTTAGTCAAGATGATTCCTGCAAGGAATCATTGCGACTAAAAGCACTACCGGCCGCCAAAGGGTTTGGCCTGACAGCGGCCACTAGTGTACAATTAACACCACTTACAGTACTTTACTTCAGTACTCGCGCGGTGGACCTCCATAAGCCGCTTTTAACCACTTGACTGCTGCTGAAGATACTGCTCGGCAAACGGTATCGTCAGCAGCAGTCAAGGGGTTAAACCAAGGTCCGCGAGGTCCTTTAGTCGTGTCACATTCCACTGCGAGCATCTGCGTCACAATTTTATTTATAATCGTCTGCCACTCTAGTACAAGTCTTGTGGGAGTTGAACCGATGGTTGTATGTAAAAACGTTTGGGTGTCGGTAGCGGTTTTTGTCGCGACGATTCCGGCAGGAATCATCGCGACAAAAAGCGCTACCATCAGCCAAAGGAGGTAAGTAAGAGGGTAGTGCCTGACCTGCTAATCACCTTGCGGCTGAAGAGAGGCAACGAGACAAAGCACTGCCTTTGAGATAGGTCGCAGTTCTTAGATGGATCCATCGTGACAGTCCCAAGGTGTCGGGCGCGTGACGAGTTAGGTGAAGAACAAATCAAGGCTCGTGCCTGATTAGCTTGGCGCCTGTAAAGGCGCCAACCTAATCAGGCACTACCCTTGAGCTGTGACAGTCAAATCCACACCCCATTCGAGCAATGGAAGTGATGGAGTCATCGGTGGTACAGCCAAGCCGGTAAGCCAAGCGGCGGGAAGGACAAGGATTGCGTTAACAGCCACGCCTGGCCAGCCTGCATTCTGAAAGTGTCGTCTGGTGTGTTATGCAGTATAGTGCTGTAATTCGGATGAATAAATTCAGTGTAACTCTGCCGAATTCTTCACAATACATTAATCTCCCTGAAATTTACCTCATTTAAAGTACTCCATCAAAGGTCTCTTTGAGGTAAAGTACTCCAGCCTTGTCGGTCAGCTGATCTGACTTTTTCGTACGGCAAGAACCTTTAAAACACTTGAAAATGCCGATTTTTAAATTTTCCACAATTTTATAAAATCATCAACATGATAGACATACCTTGATAGAGGTGGAAAAATTGTAAAGCATTACATTTGCATTCAAAGAAAACATCCACTTCAGGAATTATGATTACGTTCAAATGGCTTTCATGAAGAAGACAGTCGGTACACAACCTTAAGTTTCCATGAGATAAAAGGAATAAAATCGACTGATTAAAATTCCGTGAACTGCTCGCTTGGGTGGGTTTTTTTTGGGTTTTTTTTTTTTTTTTTTTTTTTTTTGACCGAGAGAGTAAGTACGTGTTTGTGTCGTTCCGAGTGACTGAACATACCTGAAGCAATGCAAGGTTCCCACAGCGGGAGTGCAAGATATAAATGTTTTCAAGTTGCCAGTCACATGCATTTTTAGTAACATTTTTCTGTCTTGAGAGTACGATAAGGCTGAACATTTCAAGCAAGATGCATAGATTCTCATGAGCCCTAGCTGAGGTTTGTCTTCCAGGTTATTTGTCATACCCGGAACCTGTTGTTTAGAAATTGTGTTTTTATGCGTCATGTCGCATCACCACCCGCACCCCCACCCCAAAAAAAATTTATTTTTTTTTATTTTTTAAAGCAAAACTACAACGAACCAAGAAGATAAAGACACGCTTATGATAAGAAAAAGAACGTAACAATTTAACTGCTATCATATAAGAGACAGCTTAGCTCTGAAGTATCTAAGCATAAATCTTTCATCAAAAGGAAACTTATCTCAGCTCTAAAGACCCCTTAGTAGATTGTTCTTTATGCGGTAATAATATGTGTTTCTGAATAGAAACCTGATTTTTTTTCTTTGGACAGAGTGCACGGAAGCCAGCCAATAAAGCATCTATAAAGGAAGGAATTTTAAACGGTACGGTAAATACGTATGAACACTTAAAAGGTTTATTCGTGATCGCACTTGGACCGAAACCGCCTCGGTAAATTCGTCCCTGAATAGCGCAACAAAAAAAAAACATTGCAAGACCAAGAAACGCGAACGCTTTCTGGTCCTTAAAATGTAACTTCTGATCTCTCGAAACGAAGCGAATGTGTCTTTAAATAGCTACTGAACAAAAACTGCCTGGACAAGAATTTAAAGCGTCCCGATTTCCAACCCTTAGCCTTTTTCCATGGCTGTGTCTAGAAATGGCGTCTCTAAAGGTATCACTACCAGACAGCTCTGTCTGTAAGAGCCATACAGATATATAAGTCTAGGAAAAAAGTATCGATTCTCATGAGCCCCCGCTGTCGCGGGGCGCTCATGGGGATCTTTACCTCTTGCATTTGGGTGTCGTTTGTTTGTATGATCCGGCATTGAAAGGATTAAACTCTTTTTCCTGACCTCTTGGATCGAAACACGCCTTGCCCTTAAAATACCTTCCTTTTTCTTGTGTAGTCTTCAATTCCGTTAATCCTAGAAACAACTTACTGGAAGCAGCCTACCTTTGGCAGCACTCGCAACCTGTTAACTATTTCCGCTATTTAGAGGCAAAACTCGATTTTGGCATAGCGCACTAGTCTGGACAGTCACACGCTAAAACCAGGATGATCTCCCGCTTTTAACCCTTTTAGCCCCAAGGTCCCATTTCTTAAAATTTTGGAGGCGTTGTCTAATGCCTATGTACCAGTTGTAGGAGGTGGATTGATCATGATAATTCAAGGGCAGTGCCTGATGAGCTTGGCGCCTTCAGGCGCCAAGCTCATCTGGCACTACCCTTGAATTATCGTGATCAATCCATCTTCTGCTGCACGGTCCCGGGGCTAAATGGGTTAAGAATCAGAGCTGTCGTTACCATTGGCAAGTCTCTCTCTCTCTCTCTCTCTCTCTCTCTCTCTCTCTCTCTCTCTCTCTCTCTCTCTTAAATGTGCAGAGATGTACATTTAAAAAGACTGAACTTCTTACACAGAAGAGCAGCGAAATTAATTTTACCTGATCCTACTTTGACAACGGATGATAAGATTTACAAAGCGGGACTTCTTTCTCTCAAAAAGCAGTTTGCATTCAACAAAGGTGTTCTCCTTTTTAAGATTCGGAATGACAACACTCCGGAATATCTAACCCAGCTGCTAGTCCGGTCACAGTCCCGCTATGGCGATACAAAAAGCCTATACTGATGTAGTACCCAAAACCAGAATAGACTTATTTAAAACCAGTCTAGCATTCTCGGGGGCGACTTTGTGGAATTCGCTTCCATCCCACACGAAGACCACTCCAACGGTATCATGTTTCAAGAAAAGTCTTTTTGAACATTTATCTTCGCAGCCATAACTATCTTCAAGCTTTGCTTTCTATACGTAGATATCATTGTTAGTAATGTACCCATTCTACTGCTGTGTATGTATAGTGCTGCTGTGTTGTTGCTTTTTTTTTTTTTTTTTTCCCTTCCCTTTACCATTGCTCCCCCTCCCCCAACACACCGTAGGCGTTCGTCCTATACATGTATTAATGTAATGTAATTGTTGTGTTGTAGATGTAGCAACGGCAGATTTGTGAAAAATGGCATTGCCTCTGGCATTGTTAATATCTTTACCGTTGTAAAATAAAGATTCATTGATTCATTGATTCTCTCTCTCTCTCTCTCTCTCTCACACACTCCCACACACACACACACACTCTCACTCTCTCTCTCTCTCTCTCTCTCTCTCTCTCTCTCTCTCTCTCTCTCTCTCTCTCTCTCTCGCCACAGTTTATGTGCTGGTGTGTGATTTTGGACTTTACGGCGTGAAGCCGTAAGAATTGTTATCACAGACCAGCACCATTTTCTGCCCAGTGAAACGACAAAGGACAGTAAGTGCTTTTAGGTGAAAAACGAGAGTTTCATTGGAATACATTTAAAAAAAATTAAAACAATAAAATATAACGCCACAACCACGAGACGCGCAAAGTCACTTATGACCTACATCGTTTCTGCTTACACCAAAATCAGACCAGAGATGCGAAGTAATCGTGGGCCCACACACAATTTTACCCAAAATCTTGATTTTTAAAAAAAAATTAAAAGTGGGCTTACTGTATTTGTTTTCACAGGACAGATTTTGGATTCGACCATGGTTTACGTTCTATAAAGTCTATAGCATAAACCCAGTTTGCATGAGAGTAGTCCTGCGCAAGCCATTAAGCAAGGTGCTTCGCTATAGCGGAGCACCTTGCTAAATGGCTTGCGCAGGACTGAGCTCACTCATCACGGCAACTGGCGGACCCCTGTTAACTTCCTGCTTCTGAAGAGCAACGACTGTGGTCTTCAAAAGGCCGTACAAGCTGCACGGGGAATGATGAGAATACACGTTCTCCGAGATAGATAGAAGGTATTTCATCGAGGTACATTAACCCTTTGGCTATCGGCAGCGCTTTTTGTCGCTATGATTCCGACAGGAATCATCGCGACAAAAAGTGCTACCGGCAGCCAGAGGGTTAGTATTGTTTGCTGGTCACGAACCTCTGTAGTCTGTGTGTCTGTGCCAGTTGGCTGATCTCAGAACATAATGAGCCCGATAGAGCCATTGGACCGACATCGGCCATAGTCGGCCCGCTGTGCGCTTGCCAACTGCGGCCGATGTCGGTCCTATGACCTTATACGCATTGGGAGATTTGCAGGACAATCGATAATCGTATGCAGGTCAATGTAAGGCAGGGATGCCTTTGAAAAAAAAGAACCTCTTTCTGTTCGCAATATATTACTTGAATGTCTTATTACAACAAATTCGTTCAAAAAAAAAAATGCTAAACTAGCATCCGGAAGCATCAATGATATTTCACATACTAGCATACAAACAACTACAGTTAAATTATTATGTCAGACTCCTAACTTTTGTAATCTTTCGTCAAACTTTTATAATGCATACTATTAGATTGTTAAGTTTCAAGCTTAAAGAGGGGATTGTGTGTGTGTGTGTGTGTGTGTGTGTGTGTGTGTGTGTGTGTGTGTGTGTGTGTGTGTGTGTGTGTGTGTGTGTGTGTGTTTTAAATCATCAAGATGTGAAGAGGCATTAAATAAAATTAAGTTATAAGGCAGTTCTGACAAGAACTATAATGGCACTGCCGTAAGACACGCAAAGTAAATTGCAAATTGTCTTCCTCTTCTAACAAAACCAAGCAGAATGCCAGTTACAAAATACAAAGTAAATAGAAAAAAAAAAAAAAACAACCAAACGTGTGATAAGATCTTAACCCCTTAACACTGACTAGAAAAAGTAAACACGATCCAATGCAAGAGACATAGATCCTCATGAGTCCCCGCGACTGCGGGGGCTCATGAGGATCTATGCCTCTTGCTGAGACCACTTTGTATCCATGCTTCTGGCTGTTGTTAAGTTGAACAAAGATTTCAGAAACAACAATGTAGTGCGTAATGTGTCAGAGAAGGGGTTAATCACAATGCAGACATAACATGCAAAGAGACACGCCGTACGTGTGGCATAGGTCAGTCCGGTTTTTTTTTTTTTTTTTTTTTTTTTTTTGAAAAGCTTGATTCTCATTGCAATATGATAAAAATCACACTAACCTTTCCCAAAAATGGACATCCTGCGTTCCACTTTCAAAGGGCAACTTTGTGCGCAGGTCTGTGATTTCGGACCTTACGGTTCTAGAGCGGTAAGATCCAGAATCACAAAGCGACATAGATTTCATATTACAGCTACCAGACACGCACATTTCGCATGCAGTCCCATTGATTCGCCCCTATAATGTTTCGATCAAAAGCCGCGATATAATCGTAAAACCAGAGATAAAACCGCCTCTTCCTACTGGCCATAGACTGGTTCATGAAGATGACCACAGAGCACAGACGAAGTGGAATACAGTGGACACTGTGGACACAGCTTGACGACCTCGATTTTGCAGACGACTTGGCATTACTGTCCCACACTCATCAACAAATGCAGGACAAGACCACGAGGCTTGCTGACATCTCGTCCCAAGTGGGCCTCACCATTCACAAACAGAAAACAAAGACAATGAGGCTGAACGCAACCAGGGAAGAACCAGTCTTGCTTGCTGGCATCCCGTTGGAGGAGGTGGAGTCCTTCACCTATCTCGGGAGCATCATAGACAAAAAAGGCGGCACTGATGCAGATGTCAGAGCACGAATCGGTAAAGCCAGAGCAGCCTTTCTCCAGTTGAAAAAAGTGTGGAGTTCCAGAGAGCTGTCACAACACACCAAAGTCCGGATTTTCAACTCCAATGTAAAAGCAGTTCTCCTATATGGAGCAGAGACATGGAGATTGACAAAAACCACAGTCAACAGAGTACAGACCTTCATGAACAGTTGCCTTAGAAGAATTTTGAAAATCCACTGGCCAGAGAAGATCAGCAACGTCAGACTCTGGGAGAGAACAGAGCAGATAACAGCAGAGAATGAAATTGGGCGAAGAAGATGGGGATGGATCGGTCACAGTCTGAGAAAGCCAGCTTCCAGTATCACTAGGCAGGCATTGTCATGGAACCCCCAGGGAAAGAGGAAAAGAGGTAGGCCGAGAAACTCCTGGCGTCGAGACCTCCAAGCAGACATCAAGAGACTGGGAACCACCTGGAGTAGAATCGAAGGAGAAGCACAGGACAGGAGTTGCTGGAGGTCTCTCGTCGACGGCCTATACCCGGGTAGGGGTGACAGGCGTAAGTAAGTAAGTAAGAGATAAAACCGACGGCCCATCTCCAGCACGCTGAAGTTTAAAAAAATAATAATAACGTAATCGAGAAGTGCCGCATACGGATACGCGGCAAATAACCTCTTATCCGCATATGGTACGTCTTGCATGAGTTACTAACACTGAGTTGACCTGTCAATGGCCTTGAATTCTAGCTCTAAAATTGACTCACAGACTGACAATTATTCCCTACAAGAACGCAGGCAACGATGAATACGAGTAGGAAGCAAGAGACATAGATCCTCTTGAGCCCCCGCATTTGCGGGGGCTTATGAGGATCTATGCATACCAGACAAGGATGTCCAAAGGCAATCCAGCCCGGAACTACAACGCCGCAAGCAGCACATTGACACGCGCAAAGCTACTACCAAAATCGTTTTAAAATCAGACAAGAGATGCGATGTAACCATGGACCCAGACAGACAGGAATTTAACTCACGCACCTCGTTGACAAGCATCACTCCGACGTCTACATAGGAATTTAACTCAGGCATTTTCCTGGCAGGCATCACGTACTCCGACGTTTAGAGTCAGGCCGACGAAAAGCTAGACAGTCATTATTGATCATTACAGCGGCGGGCTTACAATGATGGTGCGAACAATGAAGACAGTATTCGTGCCATCCCGTATAATATCGCCGGCCAGACGGTGTCAGTAGTTGTAATGATGGTGCGAGACGGTGTAATTAGTTTCAGTGGTGCTGACTGACTATGGTATTTATTTCTTCTAGTCACTGTAAAACAATACTTCGTCTTGTTTTACATTGACTAGAAGAAATAATTACTACTATAGAAATAATGCATCGTCAAAACGCTTGTCTAAACCCCAGCCTGTGGCTCGGCATCACACATGCCGGTTCCATTTTGATGGAGTATGGCAGGACTTTCCACTGATAACTGATTCATCTGTCCTAGAACAAAATTCAGATTCTGATTCAGACAACTTTATTATCCATAAAGGAAAATTGTTGCGTGGTGGTAAATGAGAGAAACAATATCACAACTTTAAAATGCTACAATAAGATATATAATAAATACTAGCTCTCGCCACTACAATATCAAATATTAATTGCTAGGACTAAATAATATGTCCAGAGGGATAATTTGACTTAAAATTCTACGATAAAATAATTATTCCTAATTCGTGGACTAGAAACACATTCATTCATTGGACGATTTCGCCCGAGGCATTATTGCTGATTGTTGGAGTTAGTCCTAGGAATAATTATGTATTCCTAGCATTAATATAGTCTTACGACATATTACTTAGTCCTAGCATTAAATGTTTTGTCCTAGGATAAATGATTCAATTATCAGTGGAACGGCCTACTATAGAGGAGGTCTAGATTCTCACGAGTCTCTGCAGATGCAAGGGTATATGAAAATCTCTGCCACTACAGAATCTGTGTCCCTCACTGTCAGACAACAGCCTTGTACGTCCTCAGACTGTGAAAATCATCCGGTTTTCAGACCATGCCGCGGGAAGGCACCTGCTAAACGGATGTGTCTGACTGCGGAAACAGCGCGCGATAAGTGAAATCGAGCTTCCGCATTGTCGCTGAACATCGACATAATTCTCTCGTATGTGTTATTTCGCTTTTCAGTTAACAACTAATTGTACCACACAAACGGCGCTGACCCTGCGATGGCCCGTAGAGAAAAAGATAGCCACGGCAGTTTTGACTGCATTATCAAGTCACATACCGTCACGTTTTATAAATTAATTTGCAACTGTTTACAGCCCACCTCCACACGCAAGAAACGTGTGCTGATCTGCGATTTTAGATCTTACGGCCGCAGATCAGCACACGCGGCATGTCCAAAATAAGTACGGCTGTGGTTCCGTCACTGAGAAGTAAGCGAACACGTGACAACTTCCCCGGCAGTAATGCTCGCAAAAGGCATTAGAACTTCGCCAGCGATGACTGATTACCAGCGTACAAACGGTACTCGGGCCGACATCGGCCGCCCCTGGCCCGCGCACTACTATTCGTGCGCGGACCGACATCGGCCGGTGCACCTTTTGCGCAGTGGATTGTTGATAAGCTGTACAGGCCTAATGAGTGTTGCGTCCAACTCTCTTCACAGTCAAATGGAGTGTTCAAGTAAAAACTGCGAAACACTCCGCCGAAAGTGCAAAGAAGTGAATACATGGGACAAATCGCTAATGGCAAGTGGCACAGATTCTAGTCACGAGCCCCTTGCAGTTGGGCTGGTGAGCATCTATGCCTCTTGCACACATGGGATGACCCCCCTCCCCCCTCCCCCCCCCCCCCATATCCGTTCATGACCTAGGAGCGTCAGACATGCCGGGACTCGGCTTACAGATAATTAAAACATGTGAAGAATTCGTTGCACAGCGTTGCGAAACAGATCACCAAATATGGGCACCTAGTGTGTTGCTTCTCTATTTCAGTGTCAGGGCAATCTTCTTGTTCCTACTCATGTTCCAACGCTGACAGCACTACAGCTGGCGCTTAAATTTAAAGCCTCTATAAAAAATATAAAAAAAACACAGCCATAATAGTTGGAAAAAAATCGCGGTTTGTTTTAACCCATTTAGCCCCGATGCACTGCAGCAGAAAATGGATCGTCTATGATAATTCAAGGGCAGTGCCAGATTAGCTTGGCACCTGACGGCGACAAGCTAATCTGGCACTGCCCTTGAATTATCATAGTCGATGCGTTTCCAGCAACTGGTCAATAGTCTAAAATTTGGGAAACGCACCTTGGTGTTAAATGGGTTAACAACGTTACTGTCCCAAGAGAGGAAATGTGGGCTGCCTTCACTGGGGAAGGCGCGTCCCTGCAGTGCAGCGCCATCTGACTTACGTATCTATTTTGCTTAGTTATTTGAGCAAATCATAATCCCTTTGAAGCCTTTTCCGTGGCTGGAGCCGCTGTTGTTTACCGAGTGCTAAACATCGCCATGCCCTCTATTCGCCAAATCGAATAAACAACGCTGCGCTGACGTTACACTCCTGAGTTCAGTTGCATGAGTGAGCATAGTCCTGCGCTAGCCACTAAGCAAGGTGCTCCGCTATAGCGGAGCACCTTGCTTGGTGGCTGGCGCAGGACTGAGCTTACTCATGTAACTAGTCCCTGGTAATATGAGTTGTGGAAATGTCCAAACCTGCAGAACCTGTCTTACGTGTATGTACATGCAGCCCGTGCGTAGAGGGTTAAGGTGAAATAGAGCTTGTGTTTTATGCCCTTTCTGTGAAGCACGTGGATTAGCGAACAAATTAGCACTACTCTTTGTCTCCAATTGCATGTTGCATGCATTAAACCGATTATTAAAAGTAAAAATCAGAAAGGGAGTGAGTGACGAGAGTAGTGATAAAAGTCATCTGCCACAGGACTTTCACAGTCCTTAATTCTTTCCCTGCCGCGAAAATGTGAACCCGATCCAACTGCAAGAGACATAGATCCTCAGGGGCCACGGCAACTGCTCATTAGGATTTATGCCTCTTGCTGAGACCACTTTTTGCCCATTGCCCATTTTCCTTTGACGCTTGTGGCTTTTGGTCGTTCAATCACTGAACTGATTTTAGAAGAAAAAAATATGCTTACATTGGCATGAAAGGGGTTAAACCAGTCCCTTTTTCGTCTGCAAGATGCTTAGATTCTCATGTGTCCCTGTAGATGCAGGCGGGTTAATGAGAATATATTCGCCTCTTGCTGGTACACGTACACACACTGATTACCTATGATTAACATCCCTCTGCTCATAAAAAGAGTGAGTTAGTTATTTGGGTTTAATGCCGAGCAGGCGACTAAGGCCATCTCACGGCGGTCATAAAAAGAGAATGCGTAGGCTTACAAGTAGACCTCTACAATAAAAACCAGAAGACAAACGGGACGATGCCTTATCGGACATCTCGACCTTGTCGACAACTGTAATTCAAGCAGCAGAACACTAAAGCCCGGATGCAATCAGCACACAAGTCAGACATGCGCCAAACAGATAAATATACGTCTCACTAGCTATCACCCGACAATTACGTCGCGTTCGTATCCCAAAACAGCATTGCATTTCTCTCTCTCTTTTGTGTCTGCCGACTAGGCGTCAGCATACTCAAGATTATTGACTAGATTTAACACATTCGAGACGTGCTGCGTCCGAATACGCGGCATTACGCCACGTATCCGGAAGCAGCACGTCTCGAATGAGTTAATGTGCATGTTGTTTGTCTCCGTTTTAACATTGCAGCAAAACATACGTGGCTGAAATTTTAACTCATTCGAGACGTGCCACCTGCGGATACGCGGCTTAAAGCTGCGTATCCGGAGGCGGCACGTCTCGAGTGAGTTAAAACCTGACACCTACATTCAGTTTGTGAGTAATGTGAAACTTGTTCTGAGCAACCACTTTCTTTTTGTAAGAAAAAAAAAGTGTCTTAAAAGACAGGTTCAGTCTCGAGAGATGTCGTAAACAGCAATCGCCTATCAATAACTTGAAGGCCACCCACAGGCTGCAGGCACACACATGATGGCCTTTAATGACAAGTGATCTCTCAAGCGGAAGGTCAGTCGCTCAAAACAGGCTCAGCTGCAGCAACACAGGTGCAGGAACTTAACTCATTCAGCCCGGCGCACGTATTTCCCAAATTTTGGAGGCGTCATCTAACGACTATGCACCTGTTGCAGAAGATGGGTCGACCATGATAATTCAAAGGTAGTGCCAGATTAGCTTGGCGCCTGTCGGCGCCAAGCTAATCTGGCACTACCTTTGAATTATCATGGTCGACCCATCTCCTGCGTAGTGAGTCAGGGCTGAACGAGTTAAACGAGACACATGACTGCGCACCATGGTACCATTTCCCACCGAAGAGCATCTGGACACGTTTAGGATGCAAGGATCTGTCCAGCACCACAGAACGGAAGTCTTAAGAAAGTAAGTACAAACGCAAAAAAAAACCCAAACAAGTTCGTTCTGTATCTTGGAAACAGACCTAAATTTCAGCGAAAATTAACCCCTTGTCTGCTGCTAACGATACCGTTCGGCGTAGCTACGCCTCATCTCAGCCGAACGGTATTGTCAATAGCAGTCAATGGTTTAACCCTTTCCGTGCCGAGAAAACCTGAACATCACCCAACTGCAAGAGGTATAGACCCTCATAAGCCCTCCGCAGTTGCGGAGGCTGATGAGGATCTTTGCCTCTTGCTTGGCACCACTTTCAATCCATGCTCCTGGAACAGCTTTTTTTTTTTTTTTTTTTTTTTGGTGTCTGAGCTGCAGAAACACAATCTGCGTCACCTGGCCCTGAACGGGTTAACAGGTCTTGTCGCAAAATAAACATCACATAAATTGGGCATATCCTTTTCAATGGCAAAAATCAAGCTCACCCTTCGAGGGGGGTACCGACGTTGTTTGGTGTATTTATTCTCTGAGGTGGCTTCTTCGTTCAAAGTGATTATCATTATCTTTTCACACAGAACAAGGAAACTAGGACACTAAAACAGATATCTAAGCTAGCTCACTTTAGATTATAAGAAGCACATAACTCAGTGCTATCTTCAAAGGAAAGTCTTCAACCTAATTCTCGTTGATAAACCAGCCGTGTGTAATCTTGTCATAGCAAATGTACCCACTCAAGGCAAACAGAAAGTTAGGCCCGCACGTCGGTTTATCTAAAAAAAAAATCAAAGGTTAATGTCTTCAACCTTTCCTCATGAAAAAGGCGCTGATAAATTATATATGCGCATGAGATTCCGCTTACTGCGGTTACTGCGGTTATAGTCAAGCGGATTGCTCATGTTAGCTCAAGGTAGTGCCTGATTAGCTTGGCTCTTGGAAAGTGGGTGAGAGCTAAACAGGCACTACCCCTGAGGTTACACGGGCGACCCGTGTCGAGTAAATAACACTGAAAGTATAAGAATATGAGGGTGACTTGTGTGTCAGCATTTCGCTGCATAACATGAGAAAAATAACCCGTGGAATGAAGTAGGCATTTTGATTGCCTATGTAAGTTCAATGGTAGCCTTGAATTTACATAGGTGATCCGTCTCCCGCGAGTCACAATTAATAGCGACAGAGTACAAATCTAATGGGGTGCTGTTGTCCCTCGGCATTTTGCTACAAAATTGAACTCTCTTATAAAAAAAAAAAAAAGCTTTTGTCCACCATTCAGGGCACTTGAAAAAAAAAAAAAAAAAGACGATTTGCACAGGTTTACAGAGACACAGCGACAATAAAACCGCGCTTTCATGCCAATCCCTTCCCTCAACAAAACAGAAAAAAGAAACGCAAATACCTCCAATCACGACAAATGTTTAAATAGCGCTTAATCATTCTAACATTTAAACTAGCCGGCAAACACAAACTACCGATTGTCGGGGTATGAGAATGGCCTCACTGTTTGTGAAGGTCGAAATCTGCGTCTGAAATTAACCCCCCCCCCCCCCCCTGTGCGTGTACAGTACCGGTGGCTGTACGTACAAGGGGTTAAATTTCAACCGTTAAAGGTTTTCACACAGGAATAAAAGTACGATTTATGTTGTGTATTCTGATGGGTGTTGTAATTTACCCTCTTCTTAGCATGTCACAAGTTCCGTTTTACGACCTCCAGCAAAACAGTGCATATCCTGTTATACAATGCAGCGCTTGAGTATTAAGGAAAACATCAAGCTCGTGTTTCCTCGAGATCGTACAAGATAACCATCTTGCGTTTCGAAGAAAAAGGTGTTTGTATTGGTTTGATCAAGTGTTCATATACGCCTGACTTTAATTGTCCTCGTCATAATGCTTGCGATAATCATTTCTAATGGCTTTAGTTAACCCATTTAGCCCCAAATGCCTACAGCAGGAGACTGATAGACCATGATAATTCAAGGGTAGTGCTAGATGAGCTTGGCGCCTTCAGGCCCCAAGCTCATCTGGCACTACCTTTGAATTATCACGGTCGATCCATCTCCTGCAACAGGTACATAGTACCTTACCTAGCACCTCCAAAATTTGGGATATGTGGTCTTGGGATAAAATGGGTTAAGTGTAATTGTACGGTGACTGCTTGTCGGATTCAAGCTTTTTAAACATACTATTTTGACTCACAACTTACGGATCTTGTTTCTCCAGTAAACTTCGGATTATAACAAAATCGCCTGGGGACCCAAATGTCCTTGTAAGTTTGTTATAAGCGACGCAAGTTAACATTGAAAATATGTAGCGAGGACCTCTGAAAAAAAAAAGTGTCGAAACAGTGTTGTTTTATACGACTTTTGTTATAGCCGACCTTCTATCAGCGATGTAGACTAGCACAAATGACCTGTGCGACGTTTTAGCCGACAATACTTTTAACCATTTTAGCCCCGGATCCCTACAGCAGAAAATGGCTTGACCATGATAATTCAAGGGTAGCGCCAGATTAGAGGCTTGGCCCCTTCAGGCGCCAAGCTAATCTGGCACTACCCTTGAATTATCATGGTCAAGCCATCTCATGCAACTGGTACACAGTCGTTGGCTCCCAAATTTGAGAAATGGGGCCTTGTGGCTAAAGGGGTTAAACTGTATTTACATCATGTTTTAAGACCTTTCTCTTAGTATGGTTGGCGGGACTTGTACCCTTCCCGCCGTGAGATGGCCTTAGTCGCCTGCTCGGCGTTAAATCCCAATAACTAACTAACTTTATCGGCGAAGTTGATTGTACATGTGTTTCGATGGCATGTATAAATAATGCAAACTGCCAGCCTCACAAAATGACCACTCACAGCCACCAAGGTGTAGCTGTACAACACGAGTCACTCCAGGTGGAAGGTCCCTGGTATGAGTACATGTACTATCATTGAAGGCGGCCGATATCCGCACGACGTAAGGCAGGCAGTAAAGATGGATATGTCAAACCAGGCGTGTGGCAATACTGACTGAGGCTTTGAACGGCCGAAAAGCTGACGGGTCATTATGCAGGAATGTGTCTGTCTGTTGGGTCTCGGCATCGACCCAACCTCAGCCAAAGTGACACTATACTGCTCACAAATCGTAAGGTATATTAACTTTTCAGCTTGAATTACTAAAAGTCCTCAGAATCGGTATAATCACGGGTTCAGTGATTAGTCATCCCACTGGCCTACATGACAGACTGCTCAAGTCATGAGAATCTATGCCGCTCAGTCTCGCTGACGGAAGGATCCGGCTGATGGACTCGAAGCCTGGACAGGACCGAGTGCACTCTATTGATCCCTTTGAACTGGATGCTTGGGACACGGCCACATGTGTTTTTTCTCTTGGTAGGCATCAATGGAGAGCTGTCGGAAGTTACACAGACATACAAAAAATTCTTTTATTTCGCCTGAATGCTGAATGTTATTAGTTAGTTTAACTTTAAAACTCCGGCCGTATCTGCCGGGGCAAGGTGAACGCTATTCAATTTGCAAGAGACATAAACAACCCTTATGCGCCACCGCATTCGCGGGGGCTCATGAAGATTTAGGTCCCTTGAAAGTCTTATATTCTGAATCTTGATCAATATTCTTTGGTTCCATTTACATCTGTGTTCTTCCCGCGAATGTCAATCAGTGGGCTCGGGCAGTGAAGGGACAAGACCAGACGCCGATTTCAATTTTGCAGTATTCAGACATTCGGTATATAATTGTTGGCCTGCGATATTGGACCTTACCGACTGGGGCCGCATGATCCAAAATTATGATCCATCTCTCGAAGTAATCATCTATACCAATCTGTTTCTTGCTAGCATAGACGTCATTCACAGTCTTGAATGATGAAGTTTGTCACCAGAAGCGTACGACTACAATGCATCCGGCGGCAACGCTATGTGGCATTTCCGCAGCTATTGATGCGGGGCACCTTGAATGAGTTAACATAAGTGTAACAGGTATTTTTAACTGTTAGTGTTTATACGTATTTCAAATCCATCAGATTACTACACTCAACTATCAATGACGGCTAGCACGTAGAATTATCTGCAAGCCATAACCATGACATCTCCAACAACAACAACAACAACAACCTCAGGCTGACTCAGTATTCGCTGTCCTCATGATCTCAATCAGCAAAAATTAACTGGGCCGCAGTTGGCCTGCACTGACCAAGCCTTGCGCACTGCGAGTCCACGGCGAGAAATCAAGTCACGCGTGTAACAGTCCAATACGGAACAAATCGATGACTACAGCACGATAGCGTGTTCGGTGGAGGTGATTCCTGCCGAAATCACCTCGACCAAAACACGCTACTGACAGCCAAAGGGTTAACCGAAAGGTCCACAGTCAAAGGCCTGTCAGTACACCTGTATTGACTGAGAGACGCTTTGCGGTTATTCGCCGCGCCGTTTCCTTCCCTCGCCCTATTGTGGGCCGGCTAAAAAATGAGTCTGAAAAGACCTTGCGTACACCCGAGGTCATTTGCATGAGCGAGCTTAGTCATGCGCCAGCCACGCAGCAAGGTGCGCCGCTCTAGCGGCGCACCTTGCTGAGTGGCTGGTGCAGGACTAAGCTCGCTCATGCAACTGGTTCCCGGGCTACAATAATTGATCCTCCTGAACTACTTAGTAATGGGTCGTGGACTTCTTAGCAGAAAGTTCGTGGCTCTGACCCCATGCGTATAACAACGACGTTTTGTTCCACTGACTGTGTGTGCATGTAATTCATTGATCTTTCATATGTTTATTCGAAGCAGTCGTTCGCCCATCGAGCCCTCAGGCACTGCAACAGGAAATGAATCGATCAGGCGCCAAGCTATTCTGGCACCACCCTTGAACTATCATGGTCCATCTCTCTCCATATATTTTGTAATTTCAGTCTCAGGATTTAGGGAGTAAACATAGCCCCAAGTAACATTCTCAGTATGACGAGCAGTATGATGAGCAGCTAAACGGATTACGGAGACTCCCAAACCAGATAGGTCAGGCTAGCGCTGGCAGAATTGTACACAAACCAAGAGGAATCACGGAGAGCAAGAGTATACATTTGTTTCGAGTCCCTGCTGCTGCAGGAGCTCATTAACGTCTATGAATCTTGTACCATTGCAGACGACACGGGTTGCCTAAGACACCGTAAAGGCATTGTGTCTTGGCTGCATGACATTTGAGAATCGTGGAAACACGGTCTGATGGCTATCGACAAAATAAAGGGTATTTATAACCATTGATTCGACAAAGCTGTCTGATGTTTCTATTCAAACACTGTCTGAATTGCTTTGGTCACTATGGAGTTTTCTGTTACCTGTAATCAATGTTCTTCAAAACGTAATACGTGTCATGTGTTCTCAAGATCACAATACCCAGCCTGGCATAACTATGAACAAAGACTATTTTCAAGGACGCATATTTTTGGACGGAAATGATTCTATTTACCGTGCGTATTTAAAAAAAACCCAAAAAACAGCATGCTGTTCACGATTTCTTGCAGAGCGGGCAGGTTTTGTTTAACACGTTCATTGCCGAGAAAAGGTGAACACGATCCAGCTTGCATGAGACATAGATCCTCATGAACCCCCGCGACTGAGGATCCATGCCTCTTGCCGAGACAAAATGTGTGTCCATGTTTCTTGGACGGTTTTTGCCTTTGGTCGTTGAATGAACAAAGATTTCATTTTAAAAAAATGTACGTACAGTGGCTGAGAAGGGATTAATCTCTCTTATCACGAGGACACAGTTCAAAATGAAGTCTTCATGGACTGTTGCCTTCTGTCTCTGATTATTACGACGGACGTCTTGAATTACTGAGTATCTCAGATAATAATCTTTGGATCCATGCATGATGCATGCCGCTGCTACTAGGCGTCTGGCACAAGCTCAAACCTCCACCACCTCCATCTGAGAGAGGAAGAACTGTGGGTAAATGAAACCGATTCAAGGTGAACAAGAGACATATATTCTCATCAGCCCCTGCGGCCGCAGGGGCTGATGAGAATCTATGCCTCTTGCAGTTGGACAAAGTTGGGCTATTGATGACAATTCTGTGGAATTATTCATGATCAGGTCGATCGATATGCTGCCCTCTCTCTGAGGATCATCTCGTGAACTTCAGGTGAGCAGGGTCACGCAGTGAGGTGTCGGGCTATATACCTGTGCATTATCTACCTAAACACCATAAACATGTGTAGTAAAATTTGTAAAGTGGTACGGCGTCTTTTTCAGACTCGTCTCTTACATTAGACCTTCGCTTGCACTGTTCCAGGAAAACCTGTATGCATTTTGTTATTCAATCGACCAATTTGCCACGGTCGATTCTGATCTTGTTTTACCAGGGCCTATATGGACGATGGATGCACGGGAGAAATTGCAAGAGACTACGTTATGAAAACCACACAGAGTGGTCTCATTCCAATGCAGTTGTATTTTTCCGCTCTCCTTTGCAAACGCCGATCAGTCGAACCACCCAACCTGATCATTCGATGCGATCTATCACTTATTCACGCCGCGTCGATAAACAAATCCCACTTCTGTTACAACACGTACACCTTTCAGGTTGTGGAACTGCATACGTGTACAGTTTTTGCATTCAGTTTGCAACTGATATTTTATTACAAGACAGCAAAGACAGACAGTAACCCATTTAGCCCCAACGCCGTGCAGCAGGCGATGGATCGATCATAATTCAAGGGTAGTGGCAGATGAGCTTGGCGCCTGAAGGCGCCATGCTCATCTGCCACTACCCTTGAATTATCATGATCGATCCATCTCCTACAAATGGTACACAGTCGTTAGATAAGACCTCCAAAGTTTTTGGAAATGCGGTCGTGGAGTTAAACGAGTTAATCTTAAGACGGTCAGTAAACTGAAGAAAAAATATATGTCACTATTCGGGAAATGTGGCCGCGGGGTTAAATGAGTTAATATCAAGACTTACACTGCACTAAGATAAGAAAGATGACACTAATCAGTTTATCTGATCAGTCAGATTTGATTAATAAAATAACCCATAAAGAAAGGCACAAGCCAATATACTATGAAATCCTCAGAATAACAAAGATAATTAGATAGATGAAGCTCTGCCACAAAACACTTCCCTCAGCAAAAAATACCGAAATGAGTCATCACTATTTAAAGTTATGCCAACCTATACTTGCACAATTAATTTTATGTGTAACAGATTGTATCCCTGCCTACCAACCACCTAACCAAGTGGCCAACTTGACCGTTCAAGCAGCCGGATATGGATCGACCGTGACAGCTCAAGAGCAGTGCCTGATTAGTCTAGCGCCTAACAGGTGCCAGGCTAATCAGGCACTGCTCTTTCACGATTAAGACTGATCCACGTTTCGAGGAGTTTACCAGACGTGACGCTATGGGACGGATGACTGAAATTATTCTCAAAGTCCTGTGCGCGACAGCTGGTTATATTGGTAAGTTGACAGATCGTTAGCAGTTGAACCAACCCATGTAACAATAACGCTAAGAGCGGTGAATGCAGGCATGTCAACGCACGTTGCGATCATACGTGAAAATTAGTATAACGTCAATCCCATAACCTACGACAAAATTGTGAAATGTATAGAAAAATGACAGTGAATAAAATTCCAAATGGTGGAATGCTTTTCAATGCTGTGACGGCTTCACAGCCCGTTCAGCGCCAGTCGGCGACGCGGGTACTGCGCTTCTGCAATCCGCTTCTTTTACTCCACACCCAATATCCCACACTGTCCCATTAGGAGCATGGATTCAAAGTGGTTTCCGCAAGAGGCATAGATCCTCATGAGCCCCCGCAAAAGCGGGGGCTCATGAGGATCTATACCTCTTGCAGTTCCGCGGTGTTCAACTTCTCTCGCCACTCAACGTGTTAAAAACTGTGCGTAGCCTACATTTAGGAATGGGCAAGGAACCTACTCGTTTTGTCTGAATTCATTTTGTCACTGGCATGTACTCCTACCGTGAACATAAGATCAGTAACTGAACAACAAAGACGCCAATCACGCATGGCGATCTTAGGGCATGCCCCCTCCCCTCACCCCCCACCCCCTACTCCACCCCACTCCGCTTTCAGCAACAAATACTGCATGGAAATGATATGAAATCCGACCAGCGAAATCTCTTCCGGCAAGAAGGTCGCTAATCATTTATTCATAAACCTCCGCACTAATGCTCGCTTCATCAATGCGTGTATTTGCATTGGTAGGGCTTGTCAGCAACGTTTGAGCAAAAGCCTTCACCTTCCTAAAACCACAGATGCTAAGGGATCCCAAAGACCTTAGGCTCATACGGAAGATCTACGCTTTACATCTTTGATTTTAGATCGAGGAGCAGTTTTAGGCGTGATTGTTATGTGTGCTGGTTTGTGATTTTGGACTTTACGGCTTAAGGCTGAAAGACGTAAGGTCCAAAATCACAAACCAGCACAGTTTTAATTTCATAATTACCTTACCTTGCGTCACTCGTGTTCGGGTGGATTTCTCTGTTGACACCCGTAACTGAATGAGGTTTGCGGACGCTTCCACAAAGACTCAGCCGGTACCACTAAATGTCAGGCAGCAAACCAACCGATGACAATGTAAAAATATCTATGATGTCCGAACAACTCCGGGATGGTTTGAAGTAATAACGTCAACCTGTGTCTCACATGCAGTCAATGTATCCGGAACAATACGAAGTAATCCGGAATGTCCCACGCAGTCACTGACACTGTAATTGTTCTCGTGAATTGCAAGTCTGTTTTATTAAAAAGAGTAGAGTTACCTAATCGACAACACCTGTGCTGTAAACACACCTATGTGAAATCGCACCGATCATAATAACTAAATAACAGTCCTGTTTGAAGACAATGACGATCGATTCAGACTTAGACACGATCGGAAGGTACGCCGGTAGCGTGTTACAAGCGATCCTGTAGTTTAATATATGCGCAAGTGATTCTGAAATGTTAATGTTTACGTCACTATCAGATGACACTGGCTTGGATCGCAGAAATTATCTGGCAATCCCTAACAGTGACATTTTAAACCACATCTCTCCTGACATTTCAAAATCACCAATTACTTCGCATTTCACATCTCAACAGCAGCCAGTCGCTCAAATTCAATAACCGTGGGCCGCACAGAAGAGACCACATGTGCCTTACACGAAAAATGTCAAACGGAGATTTGAAGCAGACGACACTGTGACAAGATGTGTGTCCCGCAGTCCCGCTACCGTAGTCCACGGACTGGTTCGCAGTTAGTTGACAGACACACTGCGGCCCTGCCGTCCTACAGCAAAGTTTCCTGTGACTACGCAGTCAGATTTCAACGGGCCTCTTCGCGCGCAGTTTTCTGCATAGTCGTACAGTTGTCCCGTAAACATCGGCTTGAGGTATAGATTCTCATGAGCCCCTGGGAACGCAGGGGCTCATGAGAATCTATGCCTTTTGCAGATGGGATGACCTGGTCGCGGGCACTTTTCTCTGAAAGCTGTTATCCCGGAATACCTCATCTTGAGGCGGTAAACAGAGCGGAACTAAACCAACAAGAGGCATAGATTCTCATGAGCCCCTGCGGATGCAGGGGCTCATGAGAGTCTATGCCTCTTGCAGAGAGAAGGGATTCGTCTCGAGCAGTTTTCTGCGGCTAGCCAGGCATTTTGCGATCAGTGTAACGATTTCAGGCCGGCTGGCAGTTCGACGCTGGCGGATTTCGGATTTTAACTACTGACGGCTTGCTGCTGTTGTCAGTGGGGCCGGTACGTAACCTTGGAATCACACAGGCTTCAGGCGAGAAACGCGTTTTTGTATGATGTGCACCAATGCGCACGGTATTGATTCCGTTGTGTTCAGAATGTCAGTAAGTATCTCAGGTAAACAGAAGAATTCAGCACTTTACTTTGTTGCACCGACATCTCAAGGCTCCGTTTTTGTGCGTCTGTGCATCTATAACGCACTAAAATTTTAATTCACGCACTGAAAATGTGACGGAGGGGTAGACAGACGCACGTAAAATTCAGGGCATCTGCATATGAGACGCAGTAATTTTTGAATACTTAAAGTGATGTTCCCCAGGATCATCAAGCATCTCAATACAGTCAGAAAACTGTCTGCAAAAGACACTGCTGACAGCCTATGTGTATGGATCCTTCGTGTCCTATCTTAGAGCTTTATGATGTGAGTACAATGCCAAATGTTGAAATTCATCGTTTGGAGGGTGTGTTGTTTTTGTACTGCCCGAGTCGTGGATCATAGTTATCGACTGCATCGGCCTCGATTTGAATTAATGTGCATAGTACGAGCCTACGTCACAAGGCAGAACCCGGATGACTCTCACAATACTGCAGGTCACGAGGCCATCGGTGTGATGTACACACGTGTCAGTGTACACGTATACTGATGTTCTGTGGCATACCTTTGACGTAATTTTTCACTAGAAAAGGGAATAACCTTCCGTACTCGCTATGCTGTCAAAATGATCACAATGTGGGTTCCGGTCCGGATCTGCTAGTGTTGTACTAGGAACGATCGTGCGTAGCGGTGCACCGAGGGCGTGCGTGTGGCGCTCGCAAAGCGAGTCCACTGTGCCTAGTTACATCTGACCTTTGATCCTTTACCCCTCGGAGACACGCACCGTCTCCCATCATTGAAACAGAACATTGGTATTAATACACATTTTCTGCACTGCAATCAATTTCGCATAGTCTCCCAAATCGAGGTCTACGTAAAATTGGAAACGACCCTCGCAGCAGAAATACTGACTACCTCTCAGAATCGAGTGAAGAGTACAGCACAGCATAGAATAGTTATGACGTCAGCTACCATGCTTATCAGAAGGAATCTTTTCATGCATCCCTTAAAAGATTTCGGTGGGCCTTTTTTTTCGCTTTGAACGGACAAAAGAAGGCATTTGGTTTGACAAATGGGTGGTCAGCGTCTAAGTGCCTATACAAGCTTAATACAAGCAGCCACTGCGGTCGAACCTGCCTGTCCCGGATTGGCCTCCGCAGCCACGAACATGCCTGCAGACGTCGTGGGCAACTCCTATAAAATCTTCGTTCGCGAAGTCAAGCCAAGAGAGAGAGAGAGAGAGACAAGCTTTTTGCGAACCGAAGTCATAAAAATGGTCGGCTTTGCCCCTTTAACCCATCCTACCCCAGACACACCACAGCAAGATAAAGATCGACCATGATAGTTCAAGGGTGATGCCAGAATAGCTTGACGCCTATGGGCGCCAAGCTATTCTGGCATCACCCTTGAACTATCATGGTCGATCTGTGTCCTGCACTGCAACGCAGTCTTCAGAGCACGACTTCAAAATTTGGGGATTTCGGTCTTGGGGTAGAATGAGTTAAAGAACTTGCAACTGATTCAGTATTACCGTGCGCTGATCAAACTGATTTTCTGACACTTTAAAAGGTTCTGATGGGGTCTGTGCACCCTCTAAAATGTACACCTGGAGGTATACAGGCCCTTTAAACTGCTGTGAAAACGGGAGCCCTGCATTATCGGCGAAAACTACGATCCCACAATTAGCGTTGCGATTACAGACGTGCGATGATCGTTGTGTAATCTATGATCACATGCAGTGGGAGCTAACACACAATACTGTGCCATTTCGCACTACCGGTGTTAGAAAATTGATGGAGTTTACACAACGATCATCCCATGCCAGTGAGGCAAACGTCTTCGGCCCGATGTCGGCTGCAGTGGGCCCGCGCACTGTCGTGCGCGGGCCCACTGCAGCCGACGTCGGCCCGAGGACCTGTGCTCAATAGGTATAGCCTGGGGTTATGATAAACAAATGACACAATGGTCGCGGATCAACGATTCATTTGAAAAGTGCTTTTCTCAAAGGTAGTGTAGAAGTTACTGAAATGTGTGGAAATGTGTAGAAGTGTGGACGGGGCGGTCCGTGGCGCAGTGGTTAAGGCGGCTGCCACCAATGCTAAAGGTGCAAGGTTCGATTACGGGTTCCGGCGTCGGACTTTTCTCCTCTAGTAAGTGTCACCGTTAATTCGGGCGGATCGTCGGGGGTTCTTTCTCCGGGTACTCCGGCTCTTCCTCCCCTCCCCCTCCCCTATGGTACCGGTTTCAGGCCACTTTATAAAATTTCAAATGCAAGCGATCAAAATTTCCGAAACCACACTGTCGTAGCTGAGCTGACCCTTCGCACCACGTGAATGTCCTATGTTTTTCTTGTACTGTATTTGTCTTCAGTGTGTATGTTTGTGTGTCACGAGTGAGCATGTGTGTTGTGTTCAGTTCGCGGCGCTTTGAGCCGATTCACAGAATTGGGAAAAGCGCCTATATAACAACTGGTATTATTATTATTGACAGTTTAAAGGTAGTGCGTGATATGATAACTTGATGTCCGGGCGATCAGGCACAACCATTGAACTAATCTCATTCAATCCAGCTCCTGTTGGACAAGACAAAAAAAAAAAAAAAACGACCGAGCATGTTTGAATAAATGCGTCCTGTATCTAATAATAATAATAGATCATACTTGTAAAGCTCTTTATCCTTACAGTCAGGCTCAGAGCGCTGTTACATACACCATCACATTTCTAAGAACACACACACACACGTACACATGCACACGCACACGCACACACACAAACACACACACACCGGCACACACATTTAAAACTGCTTTGGGTATAAAAGAAAGTTCTAGAGAAAAGGCAAGTCTTAAGACTATAGAGAACGTTCGGCCATGCCTCTTCCGTCTGTGTCTGTGTGTGTGTGTGTGTGTGTGGGTGTGGGGGGGGGGGGTGGTTGGGGAGGGGAGTGGTGATAGAGAGAGCGTGGAGGTCGCTCTCAGCAAGACTGTCCACACAAACTGGTCCGCAAACAGAAACAATTCACAGTTACGTGTTTGATTTACACCCCTCCGTTGTCACGCGTGGGGAAACAAAGGCTGGCAAATTGGTGCGAGAACTGAAAACACTTGCAACAAACATAGACACTCATCATCCTCTAGCTCAGCAGGGGCCCATAGAGAGTCCGAGTCTACTAGATAGATCCCTTGCTGAAGGACATCAGTTGCAGCAGGGCCTCAAACTGAGCGGTTTGTTATTGGGGTTTAGTTGACTGAAATGCGACGACAAACGACAGTATAAACATTTGCAAGAGACATAGATTCTCATGAGCCGCTGCGTCCGCAGGGGCTCATGAGAATCTATGTCTCTAGCCTGACCGAGATCGGTTGCAGCTGTTCCTCACATTGAGATGTCGTTGGGGTTCAGAGTAAAAAAAACTGAATGGGGGACTACAGACACATAAAACACGTTCACACCTCGAAACCACTATTGTCACACTATCCGACTGAGGCCAAAATGTGTCTTAAGCGACCAGGTAGCCAGGTTACGGCAGATATGACGCAAAGATTAAATGTGAATGAATAATGTTATGTAGGCTTCCGGATCAAAAATACTATTATATTCTGAGAGAGAGAGAGAGAGAGAGAGAGAGAGAGAGAGAGAGAGAGAGAGAGAGAGAGAGAGAGAGAGAGAGAGAGTCAATGAAAGCAATGAAAGATACAGGTATTAGGCAAAACAAGCCACTGCCGGATTATTCACACCTGCTGTTGCTACAGCTACAAAACTAACTAAAGGAGGAAGAAGGTGCGCAATGGTACATCAATGAAGAAAAAAACCATGGAACTACTAAGGTATACGCACACATGCACACACGCACACACACAACACGCACGCACATGCATATATACACGCGCATGTAGGCCTACTTTTGCACATCTCTTGGGACATGTAAGAGAGAGAGAGAGAGGGAGAGACTGACAAACACACACACACACACACGAAGGGCTCATGAGCATCTGCGCCTCTTGAAGATGTTTGGAGTGTACTCCAGGCTTATGGATGTTTGGGAGTCGTTCGTTGCAAACGAAGTCTCACTATTATTCATAGGGTCCTGACGAGTGGTGCTTTGACTAAATACAAATCCGCTGCGCCACCGCGTGCGCTTCACCGCGTAAACTAGCTCGTCAGAACTGATACAACTGAGGCAGGAAACGAAAGGTACGCGAAGCGGGTAAGCACTGTGATTCCAGAGCAGTTTTCAACCCTCAAAGCAACCATCCGCCTAAAACCTCGAACTGAACAAACTCAGAGATATTTTGTCACAGATCTATACCAGCCTTGTCCTCCGATCAAAACTGATAGTTTAGTTAGTATCAAGATTTTTTGCACAGTCAAGCATTATTTTAGCAGACCGTCCATCAGTTTGTTGGGTTTTAGATGTGGCTTGACATATGCCTCAAGCTCATTTTTCATTGGTTACAAAGTAAAGTAGATAATAGCACTGTCAGGGGAGAGAAGTGTGCATGATCGACCAGTGATCATAGATCTTTTGTGGCCAAAGCACACACACACACACACACAAAAAAAGAGAGATAGGAAAGAGTGGGGGGCGCTAAAAAAAGTGACTGAAAGCAATGCATATGGAAGCCCCCCCCCCCCCCCCGAAGGGGGGCGTATCACATATCCCACTGTTCCAGCCACTCAGTGCATGGAAATTTAAATCTAGGTCCCCCCCAAGGGGGGCCCAGATATTTAGCCGGTGTGGACAGCTGTTTCGGTCTTGGCGACCTCTTCAGCACACCATCGGCAAAACTGGAGGAGGCACGGGAATTTCTGCCTACCTGCAAAGACAACCACATTTTACTGTGGTGTCTGCAGGGGCACACATTCCATGCCACCACCTAGAGCCAAATCTCCATGCACCCTAAAAGAGAACCTACCAAAAGGGGGGAAGGGGTTGCAGTCGATATTGTAGTAGTAAATGAAAAGAAATCACTGGAATCACAGTGCTTCCCCGCTTTGCGTACCTTTCATTTCCTGCCTCAGTTGTATTCTGACGAGCTAGTTTACGCGGTGAAGCGCAAGCGGTGGCGCAGCGGCGGATTTGTATTTAGTCAAAGCACCACTCGTCAGGACCCTTTTCATGGAATGTGTGCCCCTGCAGACACCACAATAAAATGTGGTTGTCTTTGCAGGTAGGCAGAAATTCCTGCCTCCTCCAGTATCGCCGATGGTGTGCTGAAGAGGTCGCCAAGACCAAATCAGCTGTCCACACCGGCTAAATATCTGGACCCCCCTTGGGGGGACCTAGATTTAAATTCCATGCACTGAGTGGCTGGAACCGGCAGTGGGATATGTGATACGCCCTCCTTCGGGGGGGGGGGGGGGGGGGCTTCCATATGCATTGCTTTCAGTCACTTTTTTTAGCGCCCCCTCTCTTTCCTATCTTTTTTTTTTTGTGTGTGCTTTGGCCACAGTAGATCTATGATCACTGGTCGATCATGCACACTTCTCTCCCCTGACAGTGCTATTATCTACTTTACTTTGTAACCTTCCTCAAATATTAGCACTGGCAGTCTCCCCTTTTCTTTTCATTTTTCATTGGTTTATGTAAATTAGCACATCCAATGAATTAAATGACACGAGTGCGTTTTACTGTCGACATGAACTTGTGACGTGCACGCAGCAATCGCCGCTTTAGGTACGTATTCAGTTTCCCCCCAGCCCGAAAGGCCCTACTTTAATGGAGTCTGGTTTAAACACTGCTCCGCAGTTGTCAAAATCTTTTCGAGTAATTCGCTTCCACTTTAGAGTAAACGTGCACTCTACTAAAGGGTTTAACGTTAAACTCTTGATGTTGAGAAAGAGGATACTTTCGGCCACAGCTAGAATTTCGCGCGTGTGGTTCGTTTCCACTCACTTGTATTCTGACTTGAAATAGTTTACGCGGTGGCGCGCACGCGCTAGTGCAGCGGATTTGTGTTTAGAAGCATCGCTCGTCAGGCCCCTATGCTAATATTCCATAGAGCGTATATATAACGATCTATGTATTATTCTGGTCGACTGACCTAACCTCAAAGAACAGGAGCCGAAGGTATCACCTAACTCCATAACACAAACCCCAGACACATTAAGACCTCATCATGCATGAAATATAGGCACACCTGATACCCGCTATTGGTTCCGGCCATAGCGCATAGGCACGACTTCCCAACGCTGCGCTGGTCTGAGGTCTTTTACACTGACTTGCACATCATCCCGGCCGGGTTGAACCCGAGTACAACCCGGTTTGGAGCGTTTACACTTGACCTAACCCGGGTTGGAATTCAACCCTGATCTCGACTAAGTTGGGTTGTTTTTTTTGTTTTTTTTAATCCGTTCATTGCCGAGAACACTACCCAGTTACAAGATGTATAGATCCTCATGAGTCCACGCAGTCGCGGGGACTCTTTAGGATCTATTCCTGTTGCTTCCGCCACTTTGATTCCATGTTCCTGGGACATCTAGAGGTTTTTGGTCTTGACTTAACGATCATTGCAGAACACAGTCTGTGTTAGCTGGCACTGAACGGGTTAAGTCGATATCAACACAGGAATATTCACCCTTTGGTTGTCGGTAGCGGTTTTTGTCGCGATGATTCCTGCAGGAATCATCGAGACAAAAAGCTCTACCGACAGCCAAAGGGTTAAAACAAATTCATCAGTCTCACGCACGCACAACGATGATCAAATAGTCCGTGTTCGCTTCCGGCAAACCGCCGCTGATGGTTCCGACGGTTGGTTCGTGATGCCTGCAAAGTTAAAGAGGTGACACCGGAGAAAATAAATGGTTCATTCATAGCCACGACAAATAAATACGGTTCACCTAGGGTGACATGTGTTCGTGCAGCCCGTGACATGATAATTACTCATAATGATTCCTCGAGTTATGAGCAGGTATCAGATGTATCGAGTACTTTAAAGTCTGTGAAGTCTACCTTGCCATACTGGGGAAAAAAACAAAACATCGCCTGACAAGTCTTTGACAACTGAATGTGACATAGATTTTGTGAATATGGTCCGTGGCCAAGCTTCTTCTAAATGAAAGAGGCATAGATTTGCATAAGCCCTTCCAGTCACAGGGGCTCATAAAAATATATGCATCTAGGTGGCGGGAATAGGCGGTATTTACATCCCCATGGCACGGAGGAACTCATCAGGGTGACAATTTAAGTCTGTGAATCTGCAAGAGGTATTGTTCCTCATGAGCCCCTGCTGTCGCAAGGACTCATGAGGATCAATGCCTCTTGCAGGAATGGACGGGCCAGATTTATATCCTCGCGACACAGAGGAACCGGAGATTGTAGACAATACTCTGGAGGAACCCACAAGGGTCTCAAACTAGAGCTAGGCCAAACCTCTTCCATATGCTAGGAGCACATATACTCATGACTGAATCAATACTTCTAGCAGGAAGAGGTCGACCACATTTACATATTAGCTTAGTTTTAACCCCTAAGCAAGGCCATTGCTACCAGCTGCAAGAGACATAACCCTCATGAGCCCCCGCAGTAGCGGGGGGGGGGGGGGGGGGGGGGCTCATAAAGATGTATGTCTCTTGTTTGTCCTGCACGTGCTCTTTACGCTTACATTTTGGTCCTATTTACATCTGCGTGTCGGTCAGTGTGTAGTGATTGCAGACGCGCAATTCGTGATCACCGGCAGGGAAGGGGTTAATTCATCGACTAAACAGTAACTATATATTCCCATGGATGTCTGACTGATCCGATACCATTGCAGCTCATCATCTAACACAGCTTAATCTAGCTTGTCACAGACTGACACACTCGCCACACCCTGATAGTCTTCAAGCCCGACGCCTTGACAAAGGCACCCCAGAACAGCGACCAGGTGACAATGAGGGGCTGGCGAGCTAGCGTTGCTTCCGTTATAGTACTGGTGGTTAGAAGGAGCTGCTTGTGTTGGCTTCACAGGCGTTAGACGGCTGGTACCGATATGAAATTTGAGTTTACCTTATGAGACTGATATGTTTGCCTTGAGTTTACCTTAGGTTTCGTTTGACAATTTGAACGCCATCCAAACTGCAAGAGGTATAGATCCTCATGAGCCCCCGCAGTCGCGGGGGCTCATGAGGATCTATGCCTCTTGCTGACACCACTTTGAATCCATGTTCCTAGGTACAGTTATTGATTTTTGTTTTGTCTTGAATTATCGAAGATTGCAGAAACACAGTTTACTGAGCGGGCTACATTACTTTTGCATCATCCTCATCCTCTTCTTGTGGTTAATATTATCAGGCGACGAACAATGTTTGACTACATTGTGCAAGATCGCTGAACATCGCTTCCTGTTTGGGACAGCAACTGTACAGTTTCTGCCCAGTAAATGTACATAAATGATGCTGTGAATAATTCAACGGCCTATGACTTTCAACAGCGCTATCGCCTATCGTCCACTCACATCTGTACCTTTGCTTACTTGTAAAATACGTAAGCTAACCCATAACGTAACTCATTCAAGGCAACGCTATACGACACTTTCGCAGCTTTTCGGGGCGCCTTGAATGAGTCAAACTGAATGGCTTCATTTAAAATTTGTGAATAACTTACGAGTACGTTAATGCGGTTAACTATTTTTAACCCTTTGAGCTGGATAATAATTGGGAGATTGCAAGACTAACGTGTCGGTTGTTGCAGATGTTTCGATCGGAATACATGTATATATTTTAAGGGCACAGGCTCATTATCTCGTCGCATGGGACGGCGCCGAGCTAATCTAGCACTGCCCTTGAACTATCACAGTACGTCGATCTATCTCCAACTGTACATATACGCATCAGGGCTGAGTAAGTTACGAAGGTCATAACCCCCCCCCCCCTCCTCCCCCCGGAGTCGTGTCCTCAGTTACGCCATACCTGCGACATACCTGCATGAACCTGGCACGTAGGTATTCAATTTCTTCGTGGGAAAAAAGTAGCGATGCTATGTCAAACCTGTAAAAGGTGTAAAATAGCAATGTTTCACTTTCAGCGCCAAGTAAGTGAAAATTCGACCAGGATAGCGTCAGCAGCGAGGTGTCTTATTCGCTCGTCGCCCCTCGTACCAGATTGATACTGATGGCCAAAAGAAATGCGAAATCATTCAAATCGTCGGAAATATTAACTCATTCAGCCCGACGGCCCTATTTCCCAAATTTTGGAGGCATCATCTAATGACTATGTACCAGCTGCAGGAGATGGATCGACCATGATAATTCAAGGGTAGTGCCAGATTAGCTTGGCGCCGATCATTCAAGGGCAGTGCCAGATTAGCTTGGCGCCGACAGGCGCCAACCTAATCTGGCACTACCCTTGAATTATCATGGTCGACACATCTCCTGCTGTAGTGCGTCAGGGCTGAATGGGACAATGCAACATCATTCGACACCACCACCACCCCCCCCCCCCACCCCACCCCCCTCCCCAACGCACCCCGTCTTGGAAGTGAAAAGCAGTAACTTGGGTGTAGGCAGGTTGCATTCCATTACGTGTATTGGCGGCGGGACTCGCCTAACCGGTATCATACGACGAATTAGCATTTGAAATACCTCCCAGACTTTGACTTGTAGCTTTTTCTCCAGTACGCATACAACAAATTCGTTGAATTCAGAAACAAGGCTGTGAGCGTGATCTTTCTTTGGGTTGCTAAATCAGTCTGAAGCTACAATCAATCAGTTTAATGCCACAATCAATCAGTTTAATTTAGCCACGCTCTGTCAGTATAAAAGCAACAATCTGTCATTTTGAAGCCACAACCTGTCAGTTTAAATCCGTAACAGGCTGAGACACAAGAAAGTCCAAGATGTGAAATCAACCCCTTATGTTTTATTCCCCTTAACTCATTCAGCCCCTACACACCACAGCAAGATATGGCTCGACCTTGATAGCTCAAGGGTGGTGCCAGAATAGCTTGGCGCCTATAGGCGCCAAGCTATTCTGGCACCACCCTTGAACAATCATGGTCGATCTATCTCCTGAATTGTAATGCAGTCATCAGAGGACAACTCCAAAATGTGGGAATTTCGTACCTCGGGCACAGCGAGTTAAAACGTTTGTATGTGTAAAAAGAAAAAGTGACAGCGACTATTAACATTTGAATAATTCTTGAGACAGTCCTGCCCTATTTTAATTGACAGGTTTGATTCAACTAGGACAGTTCTGCCCTAATTTGGCAAAGACATCAAGTGCACTTTTGTAAAAAGCGAGATTTCATTATAACAAAACAAAAAGCTCGCTTTTCACAAAACACATCTTACTGTCTTTTGCCAAAGAAGGGCAGAGATGTGCCAGATGTATCAAACCGTGCCCACTACACTAAAGACTGAGGTAGATGGAAGGGTTAGATCAAGTTAGCTTTGCGCCGGCCAGAGAAGGTGTGAAGCGAATCAGACATTACCCCTGAGTGGCTACAGTCAAACCTGCTCTAGCGGCCACCTGTATATACTGGCCACCTGTCTATTGCGGCCGCGCAAGAAGTATAGACCGCCCGTTCATTTGTACTATATACATACCCTGTCTACAACTATCACCTGTCTACAGCGGCCATCCGTGTTTTGTCTATTGCGGTCACCCAAGACGTGTATGCCGTACCTCTCCTTTATTTTAACTATGTAAAAGTCCTGCATAAAATCGTCACCAGTCAATAGTGGCCATGTCTGTCCTGTCTGTTGGTTGACGGTTCAGTGCAGGTTTGACTGTGCTGAGAATCCTGCGTGAAATGTGTCCATAGTCTATCACACAGCCTGTGACAGGGCGGTGAGAAACTGTAAACCACTGACAGTATGATGATGGATGGCACGGCCCGGGGCACTCATATATACGTACACATCTCTGTATCGTGGTTTAACCCCTTTCCTGCCGAAAAACAAGATGGGGATTTCATCCCAAAGTCTACCGTATTGTTTGGAGCTCAGGTGCGTTTATCTTTTAGGAATATTCAGAGTTGTTCATATTTTCAGGCTTATTATGCTGATTCATTTCCTTCCTCTCAAAGCCAACCCCTGATCAACACACACGTCGGCGCACACAAATAAAGACGGACACACGGCGCTTCGTTAGTCCCGCCATTAGTACGCTCTGTGGGCTCGTGTAGCGACAGGAGTTAATCTCCTTCTACTCTAACCCACCCTCTGATCCACACACACTGGCACACAGAAATAACGATGGACACACGGTGATTCCCGCCATTCGTAAGCTCTGTGGTTTGGCGTAGCATAGCTATTCTGAAGAATAATAATAGCACAAGCAGCGAAATGACGTCACTTCAAGCTTCACGTCATGGCATCATTAGTCCCACGACGCTGTGTTCATAGTGACGACTCGATGTTATACGTCACTCATCGCAGTACTAACATTTGAAGTATCAGAGAATCAACTTTGCATTTTCTTGCTGATTTTCACGCCTAGGGCTTACAGGTCACAATTTGACCTAATCCTACCCCAGTGCCGGGACAAACAACAGGCTTATGCAAACACTGTTCATGAAAAATCATGCGGGTATTAATGAGAAAAGAAAAATTAAACTTATGTTAGCTTTTTTTTTACAAATTACTCCTAAAACGTGGTGCAGAACATTGTCTGATTTTCACACCTAGGGCATACAGGTCACAATTGACCTAATCGTAGCCGACAGCCGAGACAAACTGTAGGCTTATGTGAATACCACATACGAAAAATCATGCAATTATTAATAAGATTGTTTTATCGTAAAAAAAAGATTCGATTGTTTTAAGATTAACCCATCAAATTCGTGAAATTAATCCCAAAAACGTGAAAATATATTTTTTCAAAAAATATTTAATTATCCTTCAAAACGTTCTAGAGGTACAATGCTGGTTAACGAACTCATTCAATATCTCCCTTTTATCTAGCCATACGCAAAATATCTAGTAAAAATAAGAAAAATTACGGACTGCAGTGTGGATCAACCGGTTTTTGTGAAACGGCCATTTTCTCGCCAATGAGCATCTTATTAAATAAATCGAAAAAAGGACCCGAGATAATTCATTTAGGGACAATATCCTACAATTTCAAGCTTGTCCGTCCTCAAACGCGGGCTCTAGTCGCTGTCACACACACACACACACACACACACACACACACACACACACACACACACACACACACACACACACACACACACACACACACACATGCGCACGCACGCGCGCGCGCGCGGCGCTTTGGCGCTAAAAAGACGTTCTCTAGCAAGGTTTGCGTAACTAGACGTGACGTCATTTTTATCTTGTTACTTCTTTGGTAGAATTTCTGCCCCGCACGCCAAAAATGTCATGTGCATGTACCGGAATGCGCTCCGACCAACCCCATTTCAAAGTCAACCGTATTTTTTAAATACGGTAGACAAAAAGCGAGGACGGTCCAACTTCAAGAGACATGTCTCTTGCTAGTCCTAGGTTCCTTATACTTATTTTTGTTCCCATTTCAATCTGTATTCTACACGCGAATGTCGTCTGTGTGTTTAGTGGTTTCGGACGCGGATTTCGTGATCACTGGCAGCGAAGGGGTTAACACTTTGAAACCTAAGACATAGGTTCTCATTTTCAGTTTATTTCAATCTCGGGCCCGCTGGGGGCATGTAAGAAATCGCAAATGAGAGGCATACATAAATGTGCTCAAGAAAAAAATACAATAAAGTTCAATTAGGCTGGGACTAAAGGATGTCATATTATACATATATATATTAGCGCCAAGCTAATCATCGGGCATTACCCTTGAACTATCATGGCCGCTCCATCCCCAGTGAAACTGGTTTGCCACTGGCGTGATAGTGTTAATATGTTTGCTTTTTTCTAGCCAAGAGGGCAACGACCACCATGATAGAGATTATTTACAAAGATATGATCGACACAAGGCGTCAGTGTTGGGAGAGCAAAAACAGGTTTTATATGGTTGACGTTGTGGTCTGATTTGGCAGTCTGATTCTCCAACAAAATCTTGTCTTGATTTGGGGGTAGTTAAACGTACCCTTGGGTGTATATTTAATCCGTTTAGCCCCGACGCACTACAGCAGGAGACGAATCGATCATGATAATTCAAGGGTAGTGCCAGCCAGTAGCTTGGCGCCTGAAGGCGCCAAGCTAATCTGGCACTACCCTTGAATTATCATGATCGACTCATCATCTGCAACTTGTGCATAGTCGTTAGGTGACAGGTCAACAAAAATATTGGGAAATGCGGCCGTGGGGTTAAATGGGTTAAATTAATTTAAATCTCTCTCTCTCTCTCTCTCTCTCTCTCTCTCTCTCTCTCTCTCTCTCTCTCTCTCTCTCACTCTCTCTCTCTCTCACACACACACACACACACACACACACACACACATGCGTGCGTGCGACAGTGTGTTTGCGTGTGTGTGTGTGTGTGCGTGTGTATGTGTGCGTGTGTGTGTGCGTGCGTATTGTGTGATGTGTGTGTGTGTTTGTGCGCACGCACACACAAACACACACACATACGCACGCACGCACACACACATTCACTCTCTCCCTCACGCACACACACACACACACACACACACGCACGCACGCACGCACGCACGCACGCACGCACGCACGCACACACACACACACACACACACACACACACACGCACACACGCACGCACGCACGCACGCACGCACGTCTGTGTCACAGTAATTCTTGCTTGTTGAATCAGCAGCCCGCCCGGCTTAGGTAGAATGTACGTCTCTCGGCGTCAGTCACTGCTCGTCAAAGCTCGTACTTATTTCACCTGGCCACCTTTCACGCGACATTACCTCAAAGTACCTGTAAGGTAGCTCCGGCACCTGTAACGCAGCTCAGGTGTCCAAAGGCCCTGATTCGTGGACGGAATAATTAATTTACAGGCAAGGTAGGATGTTATCTCGCAGGAGTTGCTCCCCTTCAACTAACAGCTTTGTGCTGGAAAGTTCACATCATGTAATACGGGCCAAGTTTGCAAAGGCCTTCGGGCCCACATCGGCCGCCGTTGGCCCGTGCACGGTTGTGCCGATGTCAACCCGACGGCCTTTTGCGCACTGGGTAGTTGAATCGTTCGCGTCGCAGTCAGAAGTTAGAGAAGCCGGTGAAATGTTATTGACTATTAGTCTGTTCATTAATGCATTCAAGTTTCCTGCCATGGGAATCATTTTAACCCAGCAATCTGTAAGCAGAGTGAACACAACCCAAATGCAAGAGGCACATATCCTCATGTGCCCCCGCAGTTGCGGGGCTCATGAGCATCTATGCCTCTTACTGGCCGTATTTATATCCGCACTTTTCAAGCAGACGAGGTTAGTCTTCCGCTGTGAATCTGTGATGATTGAGAGGAAAAACAATGATACAAAACTTTGGCAGTATACGGGTTAAGGGTCAGTATTAAACTCATTGAGATGTACCGCATATGGATACGCGTATCGGTATTAGGTGGCACGTCTCGAATGAGTTAATACCTGTTTATTACGAACCAGCGCAAGATGATCAACAGACACAAAATCAGAACATGGTGAGGGTGACTGAATTTCGGCAGATCCTGTTGGGCGTTGCTTAGCTCATACAGCCCAACAACAAATTAACTCATTCTACCCCAGACACTCCACAGCAAGATAAGGATCGACCATGATAGTTCAAGGGTGATGCCAGAATAGCTTGGCGCCTATGGGCGCCAAGCTATTTTGGCATCACCCTTGAACTATCATGGTCAATCTGTGTCCTGCACTGCAATGCAGTCTGCAGGGAACAACGGCAACATTTGTGGATTTCGGTGTTGGGATAGAAAAAAGTTAAGCGAGTGTGTGTAAGCGAATCTCAGGGTGGGCCAAAGCGACAAAACCAGCACATTATACAACGATAAATGAGGTGCACGCTCTACCTGATGCCGTATGTGCGCCACAAAGCTTCTCACGTTCAGTAATACTGCTCAGAATACTTAATTCTTGAGGGTCCTTTCGTCCTTCTCGGAAAAACACTCAAATGGGAGTGTGTGACCAACGGCGAACATACATGTAGTACAACTTGGGTAGGCGTTTAAATCCTTAACTGCCGGGTCAAGGCAAGGCGAGTGCTACTCATCTGCAAGAGACATAAATCTTAAGGAGCCAATGAGGATTCATGTCTCTTGTTAGTCCTGCGTTCTTTGAGCCTATTTTGTTGTTGTTGTCCCATTTCACCTGTGTTCTTCACGCGAGTGGCGGTCAGTGTTCAGTGGTTTCCCACGCGAAATCCGTGATGACTGACAGCGAAGGGGTTAATTATTAAATAACTGAGAGGTGCTTTATCCGGATACGCGGGATAAAGGCGCGTATCCGTCAATGACGGCACGCCGCGAACGAGTTAAAATTGGGGGAAACAAATGCTATAAACCACGAACTGTTTTTGCAGCGAACATACATCTTAATAAACAAAAGCATCTGACGCTCAAATGTGGAATCGTCAGTGCTCCAATGAGACTCCTACTGTTTGTAATTATAAAAGTATTTTTGCTTACTTGTCTGTTTTGTGCTTCAAATTAGAGTGACAATATCGAGTGAAATTGTGTCATCACCGACGGTAGCCCTCTATTTCTGTCCCTGTATATCTTTATTGAAGCCACAATCACAACTTTTATCGATTGAATAAAGTATTAAACACACCAAAGATGCGATGCAGTCCACAAACAGACCCGAAAAACTATAGAAGCATCAGTACACATACACTCTGATACAGAGCACAGATAAATTGACACTTTCACGTGACTATCGAATAATTATCATTTTAACCCTTTTAGCCCCAAGGTCCCATTTCTCAAATTTCGGAGGTGTTGCCTAACAACTATGTACCAGTTGCAGGAGATGGATTGACAATGATAATTCAAGGTTAGTGCCAGATTTGCTTGGCGACTGAAGGCGCCAAGCTAATCTGGCACTACCCTTGAATTATCATGGTCATTCTATCTCCTGCTGTAGGTACTCGAGGCTAAATGGGTTAACGTCCACTGTCTTCACAATGGGCTTTCCTTCCCTCACTGTCCTTGATTGGAGTCATTGACATCGTCACGCAAGTACCATCTTTGTCCTTTTTTCCCCCATTTACTTAACCCTTTGGCTGTCGGTAGCGGTTTTTGTCGCGATGATTCCTGCACGGGAATCATCGAGACAAAAACCGCTACCGACGGCCAAAGGGTTAAGAAATAAAATATCCAAAGGACATTAAGTATACACTGATCCTACACGGAGCTAATAATAATTGTCCATTCCATCTGCAGTTAACTTATTCGAGACGGATACGCAGGCGGATACGCGGCAAATGGTTGCTATCCGTATACGGCACATCTCCAATTAGATCATTTATGACAAGACCTAAAGAGTCATACAGATCCTGCGGAAAGTTCATACGGATCTATGCCACTTGCGAATGGCAAAGCAGCAGGGCCAGATGGCATCCCAGCGGAGTCTCTGAAAGCAGACCTAGAGACAACAGTGGAGATGCTGTACCAACTGTTTGGAAAGATCTGGGAAGAGGAGGTGATGCCAGCTGACTGGAAGGAGGGGTACCTAATCAAGCTTCCCAAGAAAGGCGACCTCAGCAAGTGTTCCAACTACAGAGGAATCACCTTGCTGTCAGTACCAGGAAAGGTCTTCAACAGGATCATCCTAGAGAGAATGAAGAGTTCCGTTGACCCCCCAGCTGAGAGACCAGCAAGCAGGATTCAGGAAGAACCGATCATGTACAGACCAGATCGCCACTCTCCGCATCATCGTGGAACAGTCTCTGGAGTGGAGCTCCCCGCTGTACGTCAACTTTGTGGATTATGAGAAAGCATTTGACAGCGTGGACCGAGAGACTCTGTGGAAACTCCTACGACACTACGGTGTACCCACAAAGCTCGTCCGCCTGATCAAGAGCAGCTATGATGGCATGACATGTCGCGTGATCCACGAAGGGCAGTTCACCAGAGAGCTCCAGGTCAGAACCGGTGTCAGGCAGGGGTGTCTGCTGTCTCCGTTCCTCTTCCTACTGGCCATAGACTGGGTCATGAAGATGACCACAGAGCACAGACGAAGTGGAATACAGTGGACACTGTGGACACAGCTTGACGACCTCGATTTTGCAGACGACTTGGCATTACTGTCCCACACTCATCAACAAATGCAGGACAAGACCACGAGGCTTGCTGACATCTCGTCCCAAGTGGGCCTCACCATTCACAAACAGAAAACAAAGACAATGAGGCTGAACGCAACCAGGAAAGAACCAGTCTTGCTTGCTGGCACCCCGTTGGAGGAGGTGGAGTCCTTCACCTATCTCGGGAGCATCATAGACAAAAAAGGTGGCACTGATGCACGAATCGGTAAAGCCAGAGCAGCCTTTCTCCAGTTGAAAAAAGTGTGGAGTTCCAGAGAGCTGTCACAACACACCAAAGTCCGGATTTTCAACTCCAATGTAAAAGCAGTTCTCCTATATGGAGCAGAGACATGGAGATTGACAAAAACCACAGTCAACAGAGTACAGACCTTCATGAACAGTTGCCTTAGAAGAATTTTGAAAATCCACTGGCCAGAGAAGATCAGCAACGTCAGACTCTGGGAGAGAACAGAGCAGATAACAGCAGAAAATGAAATTGGGCGAAGAAGATGGGGATGGATCGGTCACAGTCTGAGAAAGCCAGCTTCCAGTATCACTAGGCAGGCATTGTCATGGAACCCACAGGGAAAGAGGAAAAGAGGTCGGCCGAGAAACTCCTGGCGTCGAGACCTCCAAGCAGACATCAAGAGACTGGGAACCACCTGGAGTAGAATCGAAGGAGAAGCACAGGACAGGAGTTGCTGGAGGTCTCTCGTCGACGGCCTATACCCGGGTAGGGGTGACAGGCGTAAGTAAGTATGCCACTTGCCGATGGTCTCAAAACGTTCCTCAAAAACGAAAGTCATCCGAGACATACGGACTGACAGTAACTGTCGTTATAGTCAACTGACGTGGCCGTTACCTGCAGTTCACAGGTGTGTGTCTGCGGGGAGCTAAGACTTTTATAGTTTATAGTTCAAACCTCACGGCGATTCTGTTCATATCTGTGCTGTCTCTTTCAAGCCTGAAGCCGTTGTTTCAAGTGTTGGTGTCTCCATCTGAAGAATTCTCACAAGCTGCGGAAGCTTCATGGACCATGATAGTTCAAGGGTAGCACCAGATTAGCTTGGCGCCTCAGGCGCCAAGCTAATCTGGTGCTACCCTTGAACTATCATGGTCAGTCGATCCGTCTTTTGCTCTAGCGTGTGAAGGTTGAATGAGTCAGACATTAACAGAGGTCACTACGTAGGTGTCCACATAACGTTTGCAGGTGCTGCCTCTTGCTGAGATGTCATAAAACGCCGAACATGCCTACGGGGTAGGTGTCTTCCCATTTAAACGATCGTAAAAAAATAAAGCTTGGCATTATTTGCTTTACAACAAAGTGAAATTCACGGCGTACGGACGTGTGAAGTCGTCTTGATCTATTGCCTATATCCGCAAGAGGATACGGGGGGGGGGGGGGGGGGGGGGGGGGGCATAGGGCAAGTTCAGCGCGAAGTGAACTCACGTTGACCTTTACATATCTGTGCTGATCTGCGATTTGGGACCTACGGCTCCAAACCGTATGGTCCAAAATCACAGATTACACACCAATTCTAAAAGACCAACGATTATAACATTACACTTAGTAAATCCTGCGAAACAAAGGATGTGTGGATGTACTGCCCAGGACAGGCTGGAGTCCAAAGGCACTGATCCAGCGGACACCTTTACTGGCGTGGCAGAAATCACACAGGGACTACGGATATGCAAATCAGTCGTGCTGAAAAACTTCAGAAAGCATTTCCAGGAACAGAGCCAAGGGCACCACATAATCGGTCGCCTCCGTAGCAGAGTGTGCATCGCGGGACATTGGACACTCTTCAAAAGGACACGGGAGACCCATACTGGCACGATATCAAAAATAACTTTGGTGAGACTTTTGAGAGATGGGGTTGGAGCGCGTAATGGCGTTTCCGAGCGCGCAGATGCGCATCTTGAATTAACTGAACTGTACTGATAAACAAAGGTACAAGCCGTGGGATAGCAATCAACCCGATGACACATCAATCATGGTCGATCTATCTCCCTGGATATACATTTCATGAAAAAAATCATGAATACGTACGATAGTAGGATGCAACAACAAAAACAAATATTCATTATTTCTTTTTCATGGAAAACATAGAAGTGCTTTTGGCTGTTTTAGAGAAAGAATCAAATAATTGCACTCTTTCGCGTCAACAACAAACAATTTCAGCTGACATTTCGCAGAAACGAGAAAGGAAAGGTCGACAATAAAACAGACCAGAAAAAAAGTTGGCGCAGCATTTTTCACGCCTTACAAGTCATCAGGGACCTGAGGCATTTCTGTTGCTGATGCTGAACTGCAACTGCTGTGTGTCATTTCCGGGTCCGGTCACTTATGCTCGCTTTCATACTTCCGAGTGAAAGTCAAGATCTTAGGCACGCAGTGTTCTGTCAGCTGGAAGAATTTGTCACCATTGTTTTTGACCTAGTGACCTTTTCCAAGCAAGCAAAAATAGGAAAATAAAATCCCTGTGAACTGCTGAACCTAAGGAGTAATCTCTGATGTGATAGAATTAGTGTCAGCAAGAGGCATAGATCCTCACGCATGGAGGATCTACGCCTCTTGTCGTCGGATGATGCTTGGTCATTCTGTCTGCAGGAAAACGTGTACTTTGTGCCCTTATACCAAACATTTCTGCCCCAAAACTGATCGATGCCTGCAAGAGGTATAGCTCCTCATGAGCCCCCGCATGAAGCGGGGGCTCATGAGGATCTATGCCTCTTGCAGATGTGTGCTACTCACCGCAGCACAACATATACCAACCATTTCTACCTAAAGTGTTTTTGTTTGAGGGGCGTAGCCAAGTACTTACGGTACACCCCCTGTAAGTGATACATCCCAGCAAAATAACAAGTCTCCACTCAGAAAAAAAGATTTTCTTGACACAGTTTCCCTCTGGTATTACTGCCAGGCGACGGTGTCACACGGTTTGTAGGAATGGCCTGAGAAAGTAAGCTATGGTGGGGGAGGGATGAGGGGGGAACTGGGGGGGGGGAACATGGGGGGGGGGGACATGGGGGGGGGGACACAAAGAGGATATTATTTATTTGGGTTTTACGCCGAGCAGGCGACTAAGGCCATCTCACGGCGGGATAGGTAAAAGTCTGGCCAGCCATACTAAAAAAAACGTCTAAAGACAGGATGTAAATATATCTTTAAAATATGTCATGCTAAATTGTCACACAGGTCTTTAAAGGAAACGTCTACAGACTCCTAAATAGGTCAAAATAATAGAATTGTCATAGTCTATGAATGCTCAAATCTGATTAAACATATTGCACTCTCTCAGAAAACTGAAGATTTTGTCCGGGGGTAGATCCCGGAACAAACCTTCAAGGAGTCTGCTGTGAAGTGTTTATATCTTGGGGACACACAGAGGAGGAGGGGAGAGGTGGAAGAGGGGGGTGAGGGGAGTGATGAATAGAAAAACGGAGAGAGAAAAATCAAACACTTAACTCATTCTACCCCAGACACACCACAGCAAGATATGGGTCGACCATGAAAGTTCAAGGGCGCCAAGCTATTCTGGCATCACCCTTGAGCTATCATGGTCGATCTGCCTGCCTGCAATGCAGTCTTCAGAGAACAACGGCACAATTTGAGGATTTCGGTCTTGGGGTACAATGAGCTAACACGTGACATTCTGAATGTGCTGCATTCGGAAACGCGGCTTCATGCCACAAATCCCGGATGAAATGAGTTAATTATAGCCCGTAGGCAGATGAGAGGATGGTGTCATGATCTGAAACTCTAACTTATTTCGGTGTTGGTAACGCTACGGTACCTTGAGCATCTTGGGGGGAAAAATGGATATGTGCGCCGGCCTACGAAAGGCAAGACCATGCCATATACATTAACCCCTTCCGCTTCCCTGCCACTGTACGTACATTTTTATTTATGAAATTCTGCTTCATTCAACAAACAAAACCTCAAACCGTCCAAGAAACTTTGATAAAAATCGGTCTCAACAACAGGCATAGGTCCTCATGGGCCCCCGCAGTCGCGGAGGCTCATGAGGATCTATAGTGTCTCTTGCAGCTGTAGGGCATTGTGCCCGAGGTAGGAAACACCCACATTTTGGAGTTATCCTCTGAGGACTGCATTACAAGTCAGGAGACAGATCGACCATCATAGTTCAAGGGTGGTGGCAGAAAAGCTTGGCGCCTATAGGCGCCAAGCTATTCTGCCACCACCCTTGAACTATCATGGTCGGGCCATATCTTGCTGTAGTGTGTCGCGGGCAGAATGAGTTCAAGCGACCTGCTTCCGCCAGTAAAGGCCGGGATAATAGTTCGCGCTATCTCCTTTATCATTAATCGTTCTTAGCATGTCTTGCAATAATGCTAGGCAAAAGAAATAACTTCCAGTATCACGAGGCAGGCATTGTCATGGAACCCCCAGGGAAAGAGGAAAAGAGGTAGGCCGAGAAACTCCTGGCGTCGAGACCTCCAAGCAGACATCAAGAGACTGGGAACCACCTGGAGTAGAATCGAAGGAGAAGCACGGGACAGGAGTTGCTGGAGTCGGGTCTCTCGTCGACGGCCGATACCCGGGTAGGGGTGACAGGCGTAAGTAAAAGGAATAACTTAAAGTATGTAGTCTGAATGTCGTAAAATCAAAGACTTTTCTGCTCTTCTCCTGCTCAAAAGGCAGTGGGTAACCTCTGGTGCATGGGCCGACTCAGTTTGTAAAAAGAAGTGTAAAAAAAATTCTTAGATGAGGCAAGACAACATTGATCACGCGTTGCATCGGCGAAACTTAGCAATCAAAGCCTGCCTTGGAGAAGATTGCCTTAAAATTATGTTATATGTGACTGACGCTGTGAGGAACTCAGTACCGCTCCTTTCAAAGTCTTGTTATGTTGTCCGTCCAAAAGATTACCTCGTGTACCAGATAAGATGCCCCACCTGCCTGGATGATTTCATCATGACTACAAATATAACAGTATCCGCAGAGGCAGTCAATGTCATACCAAACACCGCTTACCCCGTCAGGTCTTTGTGACTATTCTCTGCTCTCACCCCCCCCCCCCCACCCCCCACTCCCACCACCCACCCCCCCTTGTACCCAGTAAGCAAAGGGCCTCGGGCCTACGACGGCCGCAGAGGGCCCGCGCACAGCCGTAGTGCGAGGGCCCACTGCGGTCGTCATGGGCCCGAAGACGTCTTGCTACAGACAATTACAACCAGGAAGAAGCCCTAACCCCGTACGACCTACATGTAAACCGGGCCATAAACATGGCAAGACCTATATATTGTGCGTCGGCTCATTACCATACTAATCCGCTGAATCATACGGACAGAAACCTACAAATGGACAGCTTCTTTGTTTGAGAAAACAAGATGTATGTGTAAGAGGTAGATTTATATCAGCAAGAGGTTGCATGGGCTCATGAGAATCTATGCCTCTTGCAGATGCAAGCTGCTAGCTGCGGGACTTGAGGACAAACAGAAGCCTAAACATGGATGTCGTCTCCGTTTGAGAAAAACGGTGTATGTGAATGATGTCAATCTCTATTAACAAGAGGCACAGATTCTCATGAGCCCCTGCGAATGCAGAGGATCATGCGAATCTATGCCTCTTGCAGTCTTTTC